>CAXITT010000260.1:240757-265982 GCA_964033795.1 Lymnaea stagnalis | reverse complement strand
GGGGAGGGGGAGGGAGAAAGGGAAGGACAAAGAGGGATAAAGAAAGTGAGCGACTAAATCAGCCAGAGAGCTATTGGGTCATAAAAGGGAGATAAAAAGTTACCTCGCTGGAATAAAACAAAAAAAATGTAAGTTATCTAAGGTCACGAGCAACCCCCCCCCCCTCATTTACTCTTTGGGTCTCACTCTATTACAGTATCGCGGCATTGCTGACTAACCCTGGTACGACTTTTGTCACAGCCCCGTGTTAGAACACACAGCACTTCAAGTATAACAATTACATGAACCATCGCTAGCTTTAGAACGTTTATAAATGACGGAGTGCCTACAAATCGCATTTTATATGAGGTGTAGATCAGTTTTGTACCAGCAGATCGAATTTGAATACATCGGCTTGTAACTATAGTTACAAGGCCGAATGCTACACTTCTTGCAAAAGTTGAAATCAAAAGATTTGGAATGAGATGAACTATTTTAATCTCGTTATTAAACAGTGCCATGTCAAGGGAGAGAACGTTGGGTTTCTTTTCCCTTTATCGGACACATTTAGAATCCGAGTTATCGCCTGTTTAAGCGTTCTCAAATGTTCAACTATCGGTTGGCTCAAAAACTCTTTACTTTTATGCTCCTTTGTCTGGTTAAATGCAACAAAATGTGCTGTTGTACTTAAATAATAGAATAACTCCCCCCCCCCCTTTTTTTTTCTTTTTTAAATCCCGTTTATGTTATTCACACCAACTAATGAAAATCCATTAAATAAAATACAATTTCAAAAAAAAAAAAGTAAAAAAAAAACGTTCTTTTTTCTTTTTTTTTTTTGTCTTGATGTTAAAGTCCTCATTTGTTCCTGTTGGATACTTCTAAAGATAGTATCTTTACGATGATGCTGGAGAGCTCCAAGTGGTCCCTGTCTAGGTTTATAATCGCACAGCGGCGTGGTGGTGGTGGCGGTGGTTTATTGCAAAGGTGAGCACACGAGTGTCCAAGCTCTGCACCTGTAGGTGTGTGTGTGGGGGAGTCTGGGGGTATTCCTCCACCCTCCCCCTACTTCCCCACTTTCCCGCCCACCACTAAAGCTTTTTGGCCCCTTTACTACGTTACGAGGAGCCACCATTTTTACGTGTTGGTGTCTGGAACGTGGGCAGGAATTCGTTGTCCCAGGTTCTGTCCTCCGTTGACCTGTTTGGTGTGGATTCACTACAGTCGCCAGTAAGTTAAGTCAACATTGATGTGTTTTGTATGTAAAAAAAACAACCTATAAGCTAACCTGGCATGAAGGACGCCTGTGCGTTTCAAGTATTTCCCAGTGATTTCTAACAGCTTCCTGATGTTTTCGATACACCCATTTGATGCCTGCATTTGATAAACGCATTTGTCTCGTGATACATTTATTTTTAAACTTATAATATTTTTATCAATCACTCATGTTTTTTTTGGTAATTAAAGTTCCAGGATATTGTTTTTTTTCTCTCTGCCAATGTAAAAAAAAAAAGAAAATACCGTCGACTAAATGTTCATCAAATGCCATGATTTATATCTCATTTAGTTTGGGTTGTATCACGAGAGGTTATGTGAACTGAAGACTTAATCAATGAACATGAAAATTTCCTGCTCTGAACCTATTGCCTTAAAAATATATATTAAACCACTCATATACCCGTGCTTCACTAAGGAGGTGGTGTGGGAAAGGGGGTGCTTTAATTGATTGATTTAACATTTTTGTGCATAGCATGTCCATTTAAATGAGTTAGTGATTAGCCATAAAAAGGAAACAGTTGTCTATAGTATAGTTGGGAAAATGTGTAGATGGTGGGGAAAAAAAGGGGGGGGGTGAGATGTTACCTTGATGGAACGTTTGTTTGCTACAATATTCCGTTTACTGTGAACTCCTGTTTGAAGTTATTGCTATATTTTGTTAATTTTGTGTATAGTTTACCCAACGTCAGACCTGCTCTCTCCTATCATCCCAAGTTTCTCCCCAACCTCCATAAATAGAAGGAAAAAAACCACTCTCCCTCATTTCTGTTTCCGGCGTTCTTCAAGCCCCCACCAAACCTAATGTCCCGTAGCTTATAAACCACTAGCATAGTTCTTCCCCCATCCCATCCATGACACAACATATTTTTCACCACATGTTTTAATAGGACAATGTGTAATAAATAGTCTAGGTGTCACATATTTTTAATGACATGTTTTAATAGGACAATGTGTAATAAATAGTCTAGGTGTCACATATTTTTAATGACATGTTATAATAGGACAATGTGTAATAAATAGTCTAGGTGTCACATATTTTTAATGACATGTTATAATAGGACAATGTGTAATAAATAGTCTAGGTGTCACATATTTTTAATGACATGTTATAATAGGACAATGTGTAATAAATAGTCTAGGTGTCACATATTTTTAATGACATGTTTTAATAGGACAATGGGTAATTGTCTAGGTGTCTCATATTATTAACCACATGTTTTAATAGGACAATTGGTAATAGTCTAGGTGTCTCATATTTTAACCACGTTTTAATAGGACAATGGGTAATTGTCTAGGTGTCTCATATTTTTAACCACATGTTTCAATAGGACAATGGGTAATTGTCTAGGTGTCTCATATTTTTAACCACATGCTTCAATTGGACAATGGGTCTAGGTGTCTCATATTTTTAACCACATGTTTCAATAGGACAATGGGTCTAGGTGTCTCATATTTTTAACCACATGTTTTAATGGGACAATGGGTACTTTTTAGGTGTCTCATATTTTTAACCACATGTTTCAATTGGACAAATGGGTCTAGGTGTCTCATATTTTTAACCACATGTTTCAATAGGACAATGGGTACTTGCCTGGGTGTCTCATATTTTTCAAAGTATGAACACTATCAAACCTATCGGTACCGTCTTCTTATTCTTCTGATCCCCCATGTTCATGCAGTCTTTTAATTCATACATTGTTGTATCATATCGCCGCCCCTCACATTTAATATGCCATGTGTGTGTAACTTCTAACGTTCTGCATTATGTGTGGTGATGTCGTCAGACGAGCTGCTGGCGTGTACCTCGACTAAATGGCGCATGTGGGTTAACTCCCTAGAGTATGCTCGCCCCCCGCCCCCCAACCCCGACACTCTCACGAGCTTCATTTATACTATTATATATATTATAGGTAAATAAGCCTCCAGAGTGTCACCCGAGCGTCGCCCTGCTTGCACATCCCGTAGTCACGTCACAAGAGACTATAATATAGACACTTTTTTCTTTTAGTCTGGCTGGAGTCACTGTCGCTTATACGACTTAAGACTTGGCTGATGCCAGTGATAAAAATTCTGAAAGTTATATTGTCCAACTACATCCACCGTCATATTGTTTAATGCATAGGAAGCGACTTTTACCGGAATCGGAGTCTTCATTAAAGTAGCAACATTTTTCCCTTGTTTGTTTACAAGGCTCTGTTTATTTCTTAACCGAATTTGAGTCACGTGAAATATTCTAGGTTAAAATGGGCTTTCTTCCTTTAATTTAAAAAAAAAAAAAAAAAGGGGGGGGGGGTGTGCCTGTTTTTTTTTCTTTAAAAAAAAAAAAGGATTATTTTTAAAATGAAGGCTTCCATGGAAACGTCACAAGCACGTGCTGATAGTTCTTGATAATCTTACACAACGCGACCCTGACCTTGACATATCTCGAGGCGACTACTTGCGGGATAAAAAGGAGGGGGGGGGAGTCTGCAGCATTAAAACATACCCGTTAGTTTCGTGAATGATTTTTATCGACGCACAACCCTTTCAGTGCATTTTAGAACTTCTGTTGGATTGACATGTTCTGTGGTCAGGTGACATTCTTCTACTAATGTTTTCTAAGGTCGGTTCTGAGGATCTGAAAGGAAAGGAACACAAATATAAAAACGTCATTTGCGCCACCAGTTGTAGGACAAATGCATGGCATTTGTAAAAATATTAGTAAGACATGAATGTGACAGCGTTTACTTCTGGTAGAACTAATAATGTTAGTAAGACATGAATGTGACAGCGTTTACTTCTGGCAGAGCTAATAATGTTAGTAAGACATGAATGTGACAGCGTTTACTTCTGGTAGAACTAATAATGTTAGTAAGACATGAATGTGACAGCGTTTACTTCTGGTAGAGCTAATAATGTTAGTAAGGCATGACTGTGACAGCGTTTACTTCTGGTAGAGCTAATAATGTTAGTAAGACATGAATGTGACAGCGTTTACTTCTGGTAGAGCTAATTATGTTAGTAAGGCATGACTGTGACAGCGTTTACTTCTGGTAGAGCTAATTATGTTAGTAAGGCATGACTGTGACAGCGTTTACTTCTGGTAGAGCTAATAATGTTAGTAAGACATGAATGTGACAGCGTTTACTTCTGGTAGAGCTAATTATGTTAGTAAGTCATGACTGTGACAGCGTTTACTTCTGGTAGAGCTAATTATGTTAGTAAGGCATGACTGTGACAGCGTTTACTTCTGGTAGAGCTAATTATGTTAGTAAGGCATGACTGTGACATCGTTTACTTCTGGTAGAGCTAATAATGTTAGTAAGACGTGACTGTGACAGCGTTTACTTCTGGTAGAGCTAATAATGTTAGTAAGGCATGACTGTGACAGCGTTTACTTCTGGTAGAGCTAATTATGTTAGTAAGGCATGACTGTGACAGCGTTTACTTCTGGTAGAGCTAATTATGTTAGTAAGACGTGACTGTGACAGCGTTTACTTCTGGTATAGCTAATTATGTTAGTAAGGCATGACTGTGACAGCGTTTACTTCTGGTAGAGCTAATAATGTTAGTAAGGCATGACTGTGACAGCGTTTACTTCTGGTAGAGCTAATAATGTTTGTAAGGCATGACTGTGACAGCGTTTACTTCTGGTAGAGCTAATAATGTTAGTAAGACGTGACTGTGACAGCGTTTACTTCTGGTAGAGCTAATAATGTTAGTAAGACATGACTGTGACAGCGTTTACTTCTGGTAGAGCTAATTATGTTAGTAAGGCATGGCTGTGACAGCGTTTACTTCTGGTAGAGCTAATAATGTTAGTAAGACGTGACTGTGACAGCGTTTACTTCTGGTAGAGCTAATAATGTTAGTAAGACATGACTGTGACAGCGTTTACTTCTGGTAGAGCTAATTATGTTAGTAAGGCATGACTGTGACAGCGTTTACTTCTGGTAGAGCTAATAATGTTAGTAAGGCATGACCGTGACAGTGTTTACTCCCGGTAGTGCTAATAATGTTAGTAAGTTGTGACTGTGACATCGTTTACTTCTGTTAGAGATAACACTGATAAAGTGATAGAGTTCTCAAGGTTGAGCTTACTTTGTCAGAGCTTAGTTCAGGTTCGACCTATGTGTTGGCTACGTAGGCCGACAATGCTGCTGTTGTGGAGGAGGCCGAGGTGAGCACTCAAAATCAAACAAGCGTGCACTCAAAATCAAACAAGCGTGCACTCAAAATCAAACAAGCGAGCACTTTATGTAGTAAAGATATCAATTATTTCATGTGCACAGCGTTGTGTGGGTGTATGTGTTTGTGCGCGCGTGTAGGCCTATGGGCTTGTGTATGCGTGTTGTTGAATGTGGGGTGTGTGTGTTTTCCGGGGAGGGGGGTGCATTGAAGATACCTGTCAAAGAGCACCATCTATGATTGACCTAATACCAAATTGTTAATGTTGTCATGCTCACATGAAGCTAAGAGGCGAGATATAAATAACGTCTCCAGTGAGCTGATAACTCGGAAAGCAACATGAAGGTGCATGACCTACCTTTTCATTCTGAACGTATCATCATTAAAATGAGATGGAGGGGATGGGGTGGGCGGTCGGCACAGTTTGTCTGTTTATTGCGTGGCCTCATTTTTTTAGACCAACTGCTGATTTTTTATATTTTTGTTCGTGGGGGATGGGGGCGGAACAAATCTTGGCCCACCCCGAGTGGCGCTTATCCTTGCCACGCCAATGGATACTTTTGCTCTTTTTGACTAACCTATACAGATATGCTGAATGTACGTTGTACACGTTAATTAAGAAGTGTATGAGTCCATACAATCACACATAAACTTTTCGAGTTTAATATATATATATATGTATATGTTTTAAATGAATTTTCTCAATTTTCAAAACAAAGTATTTCACTATTCTAAATTTTAGTCGGCAAAATTTGTTTTGGGTTCAGAGAGAATGCTGGGAATTGATTTTGTGAGAAAGAGAACATTAATCTAATGTTAACCTCATTGTCCTGACAATGAGCGGTTCCCCATACAAAAAAAGCATGAGCGCGAGCATATCTTTAGCCTTGTGGTGTCAACAGACGAGCCCCCACACCACAGCACCACGCCACTAACCGCGTGATAACGTAAACAACAACTCCCCCACCCCACCCCACGTTCCCCTTACACTCACACCCACACCCACACACACACACGCGCCCAGGATAGCCGGGCAGATGGGAAGAAAAGAGTTGAAAGGTCACGCCTCGCCGTTGGTTGTACTCACTCAAGCCTTTACAAGTCAGGTTTCCAAATAGATCTAAGGACTTTCGTTTTTTGTTTTGTTTTTTTTTTAAAACATCATAATCCGGGCACATGGGACCAGGAGACACTTGGACCTTATGTACCTACATTATTCTCATTTCCACACAATCTTTTCGTTTATGGTTTTAAAAGGTAAAAAACTGGGTTTTTTTAAATGATAACATCAAGTAATGGCCATAACTTATGACATTATTGGAAACAAATGGACCATGCCTAGGTACTTTGAATTTATGGCTTTAATAAACGATCGTCATTGGTGGGCCTTATCTAAAACTTTTTCACGAGCACCCTAACTGCCACGGTCGACTAGAGCTCAGAGATGTGCCCTGTGGTGTGATCTTGTTTTAGTCGAACTCACATTATTGTACTGGGTCGGCCAAAATATTTTAATAGAAATCTAGTCGCAAATACTTCTAGTCTAGAGTCATTAATATAAATGAGAGTTCTGTTTGCTGTTTTTCACCCCTCTATTTTCATTCAATTATGTACATCATGCAGCGCTCAGCTTACATGATAATATTGTTTATTATATCATCAATTACTACCTCTTTTTATGAATTCAATTTACATGTGCGCTGTGCACACCGCCTCCCCCCCCCCCCCACATTACCTTTGTATAAATTCAACTCACCTATGATCTGCTTTTCTCCATTACCTCAGATTACAGAAAGTTTTGTTTATTTTATCATCAATTACTACCTCTTTTTATGAATTCAATTTCCATGTGCGCTGTGCACACCGCCTCCCCCCCCCCCCACATTACCTTTGTATAAATTCAACTCACCTATGATCTGCTTTTCTCCATTACCTCAGATTACAGAAAGTTCTGATGGACCTACAACAGAGTCAGCTAGATGACCTTGGGAACTGGCTGACATCCATGGAAACCAGAATAGAGAAGCAGCAGGTTATTGGGGCAGATCTCACAGCCATCAAGAACCAGGTGGAAGAACACAAGGTACAACACTATATTCTCTCAAAGTTAGATTAGTGCTCAGCCAGCATCTAAAATTATATACTTCAAGTTTGGTCAGAGTATTGTTTGCATGTGAGTGGAGAACAACCAGGGCTTTGGAGTATCACTTCGGTTGCTGGAATATCATTTCGTATGCCTAGAATCAGTAGCATATCTGGGGCTGGTGCCGCCCGGGGCGTTCCAAGTTTTTTTTTGCATGCCCAGCTGAAAAGTCACCCTTCATTATAAAAGCAAAAAGTGCCTAGAATGGGGCTTGAGTTGCCAGTATGTAGCTTCAGTTGCCAGATTATGACTTCTGTTATTGAAATTCAAATAGTGTGGCTGGAATCATAGACTACAAATCAGAATAAATCTATGCAAGTTAGATTTGTGGACTTTAAAAATCCATATTTTTTTTTTAAAACTTTTATTTTTTCTTCATATTTATTTTTCTTGATCCTTTATTTCCTTTTATTTGTAGTTTAAAAAATATTATATTTATAAATCCTTTTGCTGTTCATTGTTGATGTGGGATCTAGATAAATAAGTGCATGTTTATAAATTTGTTCCCAGTTTCATTATTCTAAACTATTAATAACCCACCAGACATGACGGCAGCGGTGCTCAGCGGTGCATGAACTTCCCATCCACTAAAGTTGATTATTTTATCAAGATTTAAAATTAATTCAATTCTGTAAAATAAAAACAAATCTAGCTGTCATTTTTTTTAAAGAATCCCATTTAGAAATAGGAGGTTTATCTTGTGGGCCTGATGATCTCAAATTTGTATGCTGCTAGTGCAGTTATTGGGCATTTTATTTTGCACACCTATTGAACACAGTTTTACATCCATACATACTACCTAGAGAATGATTATTTTTGATTCTATGATTACATGTACATTTTGAAACTGGCTTTTCAAATGTTTGAATGTCTATCAACAGGCCATTCAGAAATGCCTGGAGGAGCAACAGAAGAAAGTGGACAGTCTCCAGAATATGGTGGTGGTGGTTGATGAAAACAACACAGAGTCAGGTGAGTTCACATACACTAAATGACTTTTCCTGTTTTTGCGTTAATGACTCATTTTAAGGGTTTTTGGACAGAACAGAAAAGAAGACAATTATGATCATCACCACAACTGCCCCCCCCCCCCCCCCCCCCCCGGGCCCCTTTAAAAGACCCGCGGGGGGGGGGGGGGGGGGGGAAGAAAAGGGGAGTGTTCCCCCGTGGCCGTCTATAAAGTACGGCCGGGAGGGGGGAGGGGGTGTAAGAAAATGTGACAGTTTGTGATAGGGGGGAGGGGGGTCAGGCCATCTGTGACATCACACATTTATTTTTAAAAATTTTATTTCTAATTTATTTTTTATTTTTTTAGTAGAATTTAATAGCTTTAAAAATAATTTTCAAAAATTTTGTGAAAGATTTGAATTAGTTTTATGTCAAAATAGCATGAAATTCGTATCTCCTGAATGTGTTGTTCACAATTCCTCTCACTAGGAGCGCTAGTATGCTGTTGGGAAGCCTTGTTTTATGTATAGCTTGCTTTCGTCATGCCCGAAGTATTATTATTTCTATGTTGTCCTCTGCATAATAATGTCACTGAGCGAGAAATTCGTAATTTAATTTTACATTTAATAGTAATTATTATAATACAAAATTTTGAGGATTCAGATGTAATATTTATAATATTTAATAATTATTTTATTATTTAATCACTGGGCCTGGGTGAGGTCAAGTTTCGCTAATCTACGACTTCTTATCACCTATTGTAAAGGAAAAAGCAGCAGATAAATGATGAGTATTATATAATTGTCTAGTCTAATTTTTGCAATTTTTGTTTTCAAATTCAATCTAGATTGAGTTACTGCTTCAATGAATAACTGTGACAACTGTTGATAATTAACTATTCTACTATTAAAGTCATTTTAATAATGTCGTAGTTCTTTTAAGTGGAAATTTTATATTTTAATACAGTTTAATTGTGAAGTGTGTTTTAGATTAAATTTAATTAGTTTTTAATTTTTTTTTAAAATTTGTTAGAAAGTGTGACATACTTTAGGGGGGAGGGGGAGGGGGGGGTGGGTGTCAAAGATTTGTGACAGGGGGAGGAGTAAAAATTGTCAAAAATAGCATGACTTACTTTATGGAAGCGCCACCCCCCCACCCACCCCAAAAAAAAGAAAGAAGAAAAAAGAACTATAAAAAAAACCTCCCCTCCACAGTTGGCTTCTGTTGTAATTATCCATCATAACAAAATAAAAATTGCTTTATAAGAAAACATTTTCTATACTTTTATTAGTTTAATTATCAAAATAAAATAAAGTTATTATTTATTGTTTTGTTTAAAATCCCTGCAATTGTCTTATTTTCACATATGGAGGGTAGATATCACTAATGAGTAAAAAAAATAATTTAATAATAAGGTGATAAATCAATTGATGATATCCTTAAAATTTGTCAGTAATATATAAATAAGCTAAAAAAGTATTCAATGTTTCTCTAATCATACAAAGGCATCAGTGATATAATAAAAACATGATATTTTTTAACTGTTTATTTTATTCTGAAATAAAATGTTTAAGTTAAACAATAAGTGTTATAAAAAAAAGTAAGGAATCAATAAAAATAAAATGGATTTATTGTCTATGTCATAGTGTGTGCTGCTATGGAGAAGCAACTTGAGTCACTGGGTAAGCGATGGGCTCAGATATGCCGCTGGACAGAAGAGCAGTGGCTGCTGCTCCAGGAACTTCTCATGAGGTGGCAGCAGTTTTCTGATGAGCAGGCAAAGTTCAATGATTGGCTGACGGAGAAGGAAGGAATCCTACACGACATGATTTCAACAGAACTTGCCACAGCTGAGCAGGTCATCCATCAAGTAAAATACTTGAAGGTAACTCCAGTTTTATTCTTAACTGCCATTCATTTAAAACAGTTTTTTAGGTTGTGTATATAAAAATTAAAAGAAGTTACTGGCTGTTCATTAAATGTCTAAACAGTTAATACACTGTTCATAAAAATGTTAACATTTTAACAGGTTTGAAGAATTTTTACCAAACAGTTGAGAAGTTGTTTAAGTTGTCAGGCATTTAAGTGGTCAGGTGGCTAAGTTGTTCACCAAAATTGAGAAGTCTTTGTGCAAGGAGTTCAACCCTTGTGGAGTTCAGCTGCAAAGTATTATGGCTGAAATCAAAAATTGTTTTTTTTGTTTTCTTAACTTAAAGGATATTTCAATTTCATTTCTCTAAAAGTCTATAGAAAATGACATGGTGGAACAAGTGAGAAGGTTTGATGCCCTAAATGAGTGTGGTCAGCAGATTGTGTCCGTAGTGGACAACCAGGAGGCCATCGCTAAGATATCCACACTGCTGGAAGAGTTCCAGGAAAGATGGGAGAAGCTTGTGCAGGACATGGAGTCTCAGAGCAAAGAGGTGGGTCATTGGGCGATTGGGTGGCATGGTCTCTACAGCTATATGTCTCTTTACTTGTAAAGTTTCATTATATTATATTATATTATTTCATGTACAGCTAAAAGCCTATGGCGTAAGAAGTGTGGAGAACCCTTGGATTCTTTGAGCTGTGGGATACACACTTTAAGGAATGCCTGCCTTGATTTAAAGCATTTTAGATTTTAATTAAGTAAATTGTTGCCCTTTCAAATTTATGCTTTAAAAAATCCAATCAGCCACAACAAGCACAGGCTAGCAGAATAGAATTGATAAGGTACTAAATTAAAGTTTATGCATTGTAAATATTTTATTCATTAGATTTGGAAAACTGGAATTTTTATACTAAACAATATTTAATTGATGACTTGTAAATTTTGTGTATATCCAGATTGCAAATTCTGGCGTGGAATTGTCAAAGGTAACTGACTACTATGAGGAAGACACCATTGAAGCAGAATCTGCTCACACAACATCCGCCATGCACAAGAAAAGAAGGCTTGAGTCAGCCTCACGGTCGGAATTTGATCTGGAACTAAAAAACCTCTTGGACTGGATGGACAACACAGAATCCACTCTAAATCTTCTTGTGTCAGAAAACCCACAAGAACCTTTTACAGTAGAAGAGCAGAGAGTTCTAATCCAGGTTATCTTTTTAAATTAAAAAAGCTAATATATTATTGAATTTTATGCGATGAAACATAATTGGTTTAAATGTTAGCATGAAATTAAAATGTTTTCTTTGTTGTTATTTTATGAAAATCGTATTTGGAACATCCATATAAATTATTTTAATAATGTTAGTAATTGTCATATCAATAATAATGTTATAATGTCAATAATAATGTGATAATGATAGCAATGGCAATGTACAATATTAATTACCACTGGTTAATATGCTAGTATTAGCTATGGTACATGTAATATGATATCAGGAGTCAAAATATGTTGTTGCTTTTTTTGTATTTATTTATTTCAACTCTCAAAACAAAAAGATTTGCTTATTCCCAGAAATGTTAAGCACATTTATATTACATGCACTTAATCAGTGATTCTTAAAATGTGTCTTTCAAAATATTAATTTTAATATGATCATTGTGTGTTTCTGGCAGCGAGAAATTTAAATGTATAAATAAAAGAATTTGGGATTTGTCAGACTCAAAATGTTTACTTTCCAGGCTCAATATCTATGCATCATTGTTCATTTTTTTTTTTAACTTCACAATTTTCTATACCATTTTACAGATCAGCTTTTAATGACATCTGTTTTAATATTATTTTTTAAAATGTTTTATTCATCTTTACATTGTGTCTTAAGTAGATATTTAAATAAATTTGTTCCAGGACACAGAGAGCTCTGTCAGGACTCATCAAATTGATGTGCAAAGGCTACTTACCCTTGGTGGGACTGTAATAACTGAGCTAAAAATAGGTGAGGAGACTGAAACAAAATCAGAACACTATAGTAAACTTAATCCATCATAACTTTTGTATGTTATTCTTGAATTCAATTTATATTTTAAAAAAGGAGTAATATTTTTTTTAATTAACAGTGTTTTTAACAAAGTCTTATGTTCATACTTTTTTTCTCTTCCCTCCAATCAGCTGGTGAACCCTATGACACCATGACCATAGTAATCAAAGGCCTTGAGGAAAGATGGCAGAAACTCAATGAAAAACTTGCAGACACACAGACCAAGGTTTCTGGCACAACACTCGTTTAAATCTCTCTTAATATTTAACTCAACATAAATTTAATTTAATTTTTTGTTTATTAATTAAAATTTACTGAAAGACAATTTTTTGTAGTCAAATAATGAAAATCTTAAAAATAAAATAATCTGTGCCACTAATTGCCGCTGATAAAGTGACTTTTTTTACACTAATCATAGAGCATTCTGTTTTTTTTTTTCTTCTTTTATTTTCTTTTATTCATGTATTGCTGTTTCTGCAGGTGGACTTAAATTTTGAAATGAAAAGGTTTTATGCAGAGTTATCAGCCCTGCAGGACCTCATGGTCACTTATGAAAAATGGATAAAGTCTGCTGACAGCATAGCTGATGATGCTCCAGAGATTATACGACAGTTGGACCAATGCAAGGTGGGGAGGGAACTATTTCAAAAATAACATTTGAGTGAGATGTGATATACTCTGAATGGCAATGCATGAACTTCCATTCTACTAATTTACTTTACAAAACATACATTCAATTAACACTCTTTAAAAGAATCCTAATTAGTGCTAACAGTTCTATCAGTTCTATATTTCTTCCCACTGGATGGAAAATGAGAAGATAACTCTTTTTTTAAATATATTTTTTTTAACCACCCTGACCCTGTCCATTTATTTGCTGTGGTCTCGGTATGTCCCAGGTGTGCTAATGCTTTGCATTTCCATATATTGGGGTCAGTAATCGACTCAGCCCGAATAGTTATATTCTGATCGATTGTGTTAATAAAAAAATGCACATTGTCATGTTACCTTGTTTTTTTATTTTAAAAAAAAGGTTAAAGTAAAAGCAATGCAAGCACATCAAGACCGTATAGACAAGCTTAGAATGTCTGGAGAACAAATCATCAGACAGTATGATACAGCACAAGCCATCAAATCTGACCTTGATAACTTTACTCACAAATGGCAGGAGGCCATTTCCAAACTTGGTAAGAAAAAAATTCTTCTTTTGGCAACTTTTATATTATCTTTGAATTTTAAACTCCCGATAGCTCAGAATATTAAATAAGAAGATTTTTAATGTAATTTAATGAGAGAAAAATAAAAGCTTTTAGAAAATATTTTTCACAAAATAGTTGCAAACATGGAACGCATTAGGAGAATGGAAAACTTTTATTTTAAGGTATTAAATATTGGAGTAAAGAAATACTATTTCTTATATTGATTTTTAAAAAAATATATATAAATGGATAAATCTTTGTGTAAATAACCAAGCTTCTTTATTCTATAAGGTTTCAATTTTCCTTGCAAAAATTAGACTAAATCATAATGCTTATTCATTTTTATTAATAAGTAAGCCTTTCATTCAACTTATGATCAATTCCTTTCATCTCTTTCCAATAACAACTATATACTAGTTTT
This sequence comes from Lymnaea stagnalis, assembly GCA_964033795.1. NCBI lineage: Eukaryota > Metazoa > Mollusca > Gastropoda > Lymnaeidae > Lymnaea > Lymnaea stagnalis. Next base: position 251,935 of record CAXITT010000260.1, on the reverse strand, counting down.
CAGCTATTTTTTTTATACTGATATTTGAATTACTTTGTTTTGCTTTTAGCCTTTATTTGGGTTTGCTGGTGTTGTCAGTTTTCCCTCTGGGGTTGGCATTTTCTGTTTTTATATTTTTTTAAACCATCATTTAACATGTCATAAATTTATACCTTACCATTTTTTAAAAAAAATCTCAACGTTTTAGTCAAAGAAAACCACACGGAAAAAATTATATGCTTAAAATTAAATTTATATGATTTTCTTAGAGACTTTCACTTTGAACTAAACAATTAAAATTTTTTATACAGTGAGACGTATTAACAGAGTTACGAGCAATAAAAAGTAATAAAACATTTATTAATGAAAAGTTTCTGTAATGCAGTTTAGAATATTTAAAAATGATAAATGCATGGAAATGCATGGAAATGGAAATAAATAACATTTAAAAAAAAGATAATGTGTCAAATTTATTATTTTTTTCAATCATTCATGGTTTTGTTTAATTCACTCATTCTTCTGATCATGCATCCCTCATACTAATGGAAATGTTTGCAGATGGTGAGGATTGTAAGTAAAATGGTGACTACCAATTAGAAAACATTTGTTTATTGTGTGTAGCTTCCATCACAAAAGCTCTTGTTCTGCTTGAAATCAAGAGATCATTTTTTGTTAACCTCTTTTAACTAGTTAGTCTACATTTTACTGTAACACTTTATTAAAATTGACATCAAGAGTTGCCTTGAAGAATGAATTTTATGTGCACTTAAATTTAATGGTTCAAATTCATTTGTTGCGAAAAGAAAATAATTTAAGATAATTGAAAGATAATTGAATTGTGCTTCATTAAATTAATTGACTTATTACCTCTAAGTCAAAACATGTTGTTGCTTTATTTGTATTTATTTATTTACACTCTTGAAACAAAAGATATGTCTATTCACAGAGCTGTTTTTGTAAAGTTACACTACAGGCAACTAATCATGGATTCTTAAAATGGGCTTCACAAAATATTAATTTTAATTTGATCATTGTATGTTACTCGCAGCGAGGAATTCATATTTATAGATAAAAGAATTGGGATTTGTCAGACTAAAAATAATTACTTTCTAGGCTTTTTTTGTAAAATTCACCATTAACTATACAAGTTTGTGTATGACCTTTTACTGAAATCTGTTTTTTTTGGGTTCATTTTTGTAAACACTTTTTTTGTTTTGCTTGTCTGTTTTATTCCCACTCCTCTCTCAACACCACACTTGTTTTCATTTAACACCATTAATGCATCCAGTAATATATTTATAATCCTTAATTTTTAAATGTAAGCCTTTGAATGTAATCTTATAGATATCTAATGTGAAATCAGACATGATTAATTATAAATGAGGATTTGAAGAGGGAATGAATGTGTGCATGCTGTAACAACATTGCTCAAACATTATTCTAACATATTTATTATGCTCATTATTTAAACTACTTAAACTTCATCTCACATAGACTACATTACTGAACTCTCCTCAGACCAAAGACAGAAGCAGCTGATAGAGGCGTTGGACAGGGCACCACCCAGAACATACCTGGAGGCCATGACTGTTTTCAAGAAGTGGGTACAGGACATTGACAAGGCCATCAAGGCTGAGAAGGTCCAGGTGGGCAACATTTCATCCATGACATCCCAGTTGGAGATGTACAAGGTATTTTTACTTGATCAGCTGTATGGCATCTTGATAGTGTTATTGATGCCATTAAAATTGTTTTTACTTCATTTTGTTCAAATTATCTCAAACTTTTAGACAGCTTCATTGAGTGTCTTGCTACTTGAAGTGTTTCTCTACTTATGACAGTTCTTCTGTTCTCCTAGCTTTACATAGACTTCCATTAGATATCCTTACAACATGTAACAAAGATCACTATGGGCTATTATTTGAATATATCTAAATAATTTTTTTTTCTACATATAGATATTTGATGCCAATCATAAAAATTGCCTCTGAATAAAACTCTCAAGAAAATACTCATGTGTGAAAAGTGATAAAGGACCAGTTAATAATACCAATGACTGGTGCCATATCAACCAGCCAGTATGTGGCCCACTGGCAAATTAATTGGTTTGGCCATTTGTTCAGATTTCTAAGCAAGAGGGGACACCCTGATTTCAGCACCAGAAGAAGACCACTTGAGGAAGACCACTCTGGTGGTGGATTGAAAAGGATACTTTCAAAGTCCACAACATGGTCCTTCAGTAGGCTTCCCACCTTGTGGTAGATTGTCAAACTCTACCTCCCCACTAAAACCCTTTAAAGAAAGAAATGCACAGAAGAATAAGACAAAAAATGGCCTCTTTTTAATTCTTATCTTGTAAAATTGTATTTCTATAGCCACATAATCAGTCTATTTGCCATAAAAATTTCAAATTCAGGAATTAAGCAAAGAAATACAAGACCACAAACCTAACCTGGATTACATCAACAAAACTGGTCGTGACCTCATTTTGAAGTCCCCCACTGATCGGGCAAAATCTCTTCAAGTAGACCTGGATGACCTCAATACTGATTGGATCACAGTGTCTACTGTCATAGAACAGAGACTGGCAAAGCTCGAGAAATCTATCTCCAATGCTAAAGAATTTCAGGTATATCAAATAACCCCTTTATGTTTGACATTTTGCAAATTATTTTTTAAGACTTGATGGAAAGGTTTTCATGTCTCAAATATTCTTTGAAAAGATAGTTCATTTTTTTCTTCTTCTTTAAAGTTTTTAGAACATTGCTGTTTGCTTTGTGTGCAGCCTTGCACTATTCTATATCTTGACATGTGACATACTACATCATCTCTTCCTTTATTGACCTGAGTTTTGAAAAGCCTTATAAACACCTTTTTTGTATCTAACAGGATCAAATGGATGGACTCATTAAATGGATGAATGAGATGGATGTTTTCTTACATGCTCCTGACCCATCCATCGGAGATATCACAGCTTTACAAGCACAACTGCAAGAAAGCAATGTGAGTACTCTTTGATGTCTTACTTGTTCAGTCGTGCTAAATTAGGGCCATTAAATCTAAGACCATGAGTGTTATTTTTTCATCTTCTACCAAGCTTTATCTATATTAAAATCTGAATTTAGAATTATTGTTCAATCTGAATTTAGACTGTTTTTCAAAATATAGGGTCTGATAATCTAAAGAAAAAAAAATAATAAAAAATAAATCCTTATTTTTAAAAAAACATTTTTTTTAACATTCATTAATTTATTTGGTGTCATTTAGGTGCAATATAATAATTTTCTTTATTTACATTGCACCTAAATGACACCAATTAAATCAATGAATGTTAAATTCTATATTAAAATATGGTGACTTTATTACTTCAATAACATTTCCTCATTTATTTTTATAACATCTATAACATCTGCCAAGATAGTTGACAAGATACCAGTTTAAAAAAAAATTGATTGGACAAACTCCTTTTAATTTATCTCTCCAATATACTAGTATCATTTTTTCTTTAAAATAACAGGAGTTTCCCCTTAGTATGAAGAGTAGACACAGTCTTACCCTTGGTGCTTGGAATTTATTCTTGTATACTTAGAAACATATATAGAATATATCTTATAATCACACTTTGACCTGCTCTTCAACCCATACTAAAAAATAAGTTCAAGTTTTATAAATATTTGTCAGGGCGTCGAGGAAGACATCAAGACATTGCAGACAATTTTCAAAAACATCAACGTCATGTGGAAAACCATCTTGAATGATGCAGAGCCGGGCTACAAGTCCAAGGTTGAGAAGGAAGTCAATGACTTGAACATCCGCTGGGAGAAGGTTGTTGATCTTGCTTCCAAGCAGAATGAACGCCTGAAAGAAACACTTAGGAAAAGCCAGACAATATATGAGCGTATTGAGGAACTGAATATCTGGCTGACTGAAATGAAAGAGAGCCTGACAAACAAAGACTACTCGGTAGAGAATGCCAATGACCTTCTTGTGAAGGCAAAGAGATTCAAGGTACTCGTCTTGAAATTGAAATATATACTTTTTTTTTAGATCTATTGCATGAACAGAGCCCAAATGTAATCTCTAAGATAGACATTATCCTTACAACAAACTGTAAAAAAATATTTAGAAATATAACAAATGCATGTTATTTAAAAATCTCTCTATATTAGACCTCTCTAAAATGGAAAGGGCCATAGCTAATATTTTTTAATTGACCAGTCGGTTGTTCTTCAAAAGATCATCTTTTCCTTTACATGTATTTCAATTAGTGTAAATTCTTTCAAAAGTTTTTTTTTTTTTATGTGGAAACTTATGTGATGAACATTGTAGTTGTCTAAAATAATCAAATTGGGAGGTAGGATTTGCTGTTGTGATAATTACTTCTTATTTTTACAATTTTTTGTCAACTGGTTTATTTTCCTGAAACATTCATCACAAAATAATTTTATTAATACTCCCCTTTCATTCCTTATTTTAAAATGATTAAACTTCATAAATTTAAATCCTTAAATTTTTTTATTAATTTGACAATGTAAAAATTTTTTTTACAAATTTCTTGTCAATAGAACAGTTACTGAAATTCAATATTTAGTCTATTTAGAATTTTACATCATAATATTTATATTTTTTAGTCATAATGCATTAGTTTATGTGACTATTCTATTACAGTTGCAATAACGATGTATTAATCTGTCACTATTAGTTGTAGTTTGTGATCAAATAAATTCTTGATTATTGAATGTCTGTCATAAAAGCTTTATTATTTTCCTCCTATTGAAATATCAAGCCATCGTAGTTATGATGTGAACTTTTAAAATACTTTTGTGCAGAGCCTGAAAGCAGATATTGAGGGCAAAAAACCAGAAGTAAACGAGATATCAGATGAAGCCAAAACAATGATTTCAGTGTCTCAGCCTGGTTCTCTGCAGGTAAGAATATTTGTCTGCTTCTTATTCTTGCCTTTTACCACTTCTTATTAAACATATTTTTACTTCATCTTTTATCTTTGGGTTCATTATCTTAGACATTTAGAAGGTGCATTACTTTTTTAAAATTACATAAAAACTAGAGATGGCAGAAGATAAGAATGGTATTAATTGAATATAAAAACTTGAAAACAAATGTTAAGCTATTTTTCAGCATAAATTTCAATGAGACATGTATATTATGTTTTTTTATTCCCTAGGACCTGGCTAGACTTCTGATGCGACTGACAGCTCTGTGGGATGATGTCTATAACCGTGTGGACCTGTACAACAAACTTTTCCAAACAGCTGATGCCAAGTGGAATGAGATGAGGAAATTACTAGATGTATGTAAAATAAAATTTAGCAATATGGTTAACTTGAATTAAATACTACACAGAAATGCCAGAATTAACCCAGGTGCAGGGGTGGGGGGGGGGGGGGGGGGGGGGGGGGGGAGTTGACACCCCTGATTTATAAAGTCAACAGAATCTTCACAGTTTTCACGCTACTGACAAAAAATTAAATTGCTAAATGCTAATTTATTTTAAAAAATCTCATCTCACACTAGTTTAGAACTAAATTATAATATATATAGTCTTAGGAAGGCTTAGTGGTACCAATTGCAAGGATAAACCAAAACCGAGTATTAAACAATGTTTTCTGAAAATAACAGCTCCAGATGTTTGCGTCTCTCCCTAGTCTAAGCATCATAATGTCATCTGAATTCTAATTGCTAATTGTTTAAGAATAAAACAATAATTGTTTCATGGCTTGTCTCCTAAATCCAAAGATTGAGAGGGATTACTTGCAGTCTCTAGAAAAAAAAGTCCGGAGATCATCAGCCACCAGCTCTGATGCTGAAGACATATCAGAGGAACTCAATGTAAGTTATTAATAGTTATCAATTATCGCACAGAAATAACATTAATGTGACTTAATCAAGTGACTGGCTAATTGGGAGATTATTAAATGATTTTTTTTTATAAAGTGATCATTATAATTATTAGTTGTATTTCGGAATAATTTCCATTAAAATTATTGTCTAAATTTAAGTTTTAAAAAATTACTATGATGAAATCACTTGCCTTCATATAATTTAATCTATGAAATTTTTAAATACCATAAATTTTTACCAAAAAATGTTCTATAGGAGAAAATATTCCTAAGTCTCTACCCCATGACTGCTGACCTCCAAACTCTCAAAATATATGCTTTATCCTGGTTATCAATTGATGTTCACACTATTCATTGTAGACCAAATATGGAACTATATCATTACTTATAACCAAACTTTGGATATCCCTATTTCATGATAGGATGTTGAAACCTTCTTGGCTGATCATTCCACTGAGAATAAGCGTCACATTCAGGAGTTGGCCAATCATCTTATCGACAACTCCATCATGGTGGACACTGTAAAGAAGGAACTCGATGACTTCCTCAGAAGAAACGAGAAGCTTGAAAGTGACGTAAGTTCTCTCACTATAACCGACATAAAAATTGATGTTGTAATGAAAGACCATGCATTTGGATGTTTGGGATAAAAATATGCCATTTCAAATCAGTCTGTTAAAAAGGGTAGAAAGATTATTGCTGTCCATAATAGGACATCATTTCTTATTTTCTAGCATTGTCATTATTTTCACATGGACTGTTTCTGTAAAAATTTCTTGATACATATGTGTTTTTTCCAAGATAATTTGATTGACATAATTTTTCCATTCCGCAATTCTTTCTGCACCTTAAATCTTCTTGTTTTATGCATCAGTGTATTGTATGAATCTTTTATAAATTGATTTATTGATTGGATTGTACTGTTAATTCAATGTTTCTGTTCTACTAATCTTTCTATTCCATGAATTTTTTTGGTAATGTTGATTAAATTTTTTATATTTATTAAATACTTCTCTGAAATGAATCCAACTGCACACATAGTTTTTGAGTAATCTTATGCATTAGATTCAATCACTGCATCTTTAAGCAATTCTAATTAATTTCTCCATACTTAGCCAAATTAGACAAAAATTGTTGAGGAAAAAATTCCCATCATGTTTATATTGTCCAGTGTTTGAACAAAAGTCATGACATTAAATTTCATTGAGTTTTATTTATTTTTAGAGCCTAATATACATGAAAATATTACAAGATTGTTAAGTGAAAGAGAAAATTTTTTAAATTTCAGGCAAGAGGAAAAATCCAACGGCTAGAGAAGTCTATCCAAAGAGCTCAGACCATTGAGCGTCAAATGTTGGAGATGACACACTGGATGGCAGATGTCTCACAACTTTTACAAAACCGACTGGATGCAGATATGTTAGCTGGTGATGTGCCACAGGAAAATGAGGTCAGTTAAGAGAACTGTAAAGCTGATTCAGTTCTTTGTGGGTCAAGAGAAATTTAATTTCTTATATTTGATTGAAATATTTTAATATTGTTTTTTCTGGCAGACGTTACAATTGGAGTTCAAACAGCAAGAAGAGCTTCTGGAGGAACTTGAGAGAAGTGTTGCCGAGTACAAGCAACAAGGCAAAATGGAAGCATCTGCCAGGCTGGAGCAGCAGACTCAGTTACTTAAGGTTTGTCGGTCAATAAATAATTATCCCCATGAGAGGTGTAGCCTGTGAATTTGAATGCTTTAGGTTGGTGTTTTATTGGGGGGGTTTGACATCTTAAATGATTTCAATGGGAAACTATAATAAAAATCTATTCTTGATTAGAAGAAGGACCCCTTTTTTGTATTTTATTTTAGTCACTCTTAAGCATTAATTCTATTTTCTCACGTCTCACTGACTCATTATAGTAGATTATTTCCCCCAATAATATTGGAACTATCATTTAAAAAGATGTTACTCTGTTAAGCTAATAATTTTTTTCTCATCAATGAAAATGAATTTAGGCTAAAACTAAAACATAGATTTTAAAACTTTTTATTAAGCTTAAATTATTTGCTTTTGCTCCACAGAAACATTTTGCAGAGGTGATGGTGAAATTTCATAAGTTCCAACGGCCGGCAGACTTTGAGCCTAAGATGACCCATGTCTGGCGGGAACTTGGTGCCATCCAGGGCACCGTTCACCTCCTGGAAGTGCCCAGTGATGACACTGAAGCTATCCAGGAAAGACATGACAACTGTATGGTGAGTGCTCATTAACTGTGCTCCTGTTTTGATGACATTAAAATTTTTCCTTGAAGTTTAGGAATTCTACAGCGTATGCTTCACGGCCCACTTGTCGTGAACTAGGTTTGGTGGTGTGCAGAAGGAGATTCAAATAGTAGTTTTTATAGAAATTTTGTTTTATTATAAATTTATAATTTCAGTTTAGTTAAATTTTTGTTACCATAGGTTAGTTTTTTTTTTTTAAATGGCTTCAAATCATTGAAAATGTAGTTGGCATCGACAAAATAGAAAAATGAATTAAAATATTCATTTTTCCATTGGAGGGCAAATTGAGTAAATTGCTAGTATGAGTCTGTAGAAACTTTTCATATGGCTAAATAGATTTTGAAATCAATGTTTGAACTGAAGCCTGGAAACACATTCAAACAGAGTATTCCCAGAACATAACAAATTTCAATTTAAAAAAAACAAATTTAGTTCTTACCCTTAATTTTTCTTTGATTTAGTTCACTGACTACCCCACCCCTCTTATTTTGTTTAGTTCCCCTCTCCTCCTATCCAAAGTGTAGTTCACAAGAAAGTCACATCAATTCTGTTAGTCACTCTTATTATTTTCTTTCATAGAAGACTTCCTGTCACTCCCATTACCTTCCATATGATTGTGCATGAAACATTCTGTCCATCTCAAGGCTATGCATGAAGACACAGCTTTTTTTCATATTTTCTTAACATCAACAATGCACTAGTAGTAGGTTGCCAGGATGCATACTTTGCATACACGTTAAAATGAACACAGGAGTACTCATGGTTTTATCATTACTTTTATTGAAATCACTTTATATAACGTGTTGAATGTTTTGTTTTTTGTTTACATTGTATATATTGTGTTTTTGGTCAAATTGTGCATAATTTTTTTATTACCTTATTAATTAGATTTTAACTTCTCCAAAACTGAAATGGTCAATTTAGACTAATTATTTTTTGTGTTGTTGAAAATTTATTATAAAATACAATCAGAAAATAATAGTAATAAATACAATTTAATTACCTTATATGTCTATATAGTGAACAGTTATATTGGCATATTGACTAAAGCAACCCCTTGGGATTCATAGGTGAATTACATCAAGATACTTTATAAGGACATCTTAAAATTTAGTGTGAAAAAAAACTTTTGACTGGAATTATTGCTGATTTATGCAACTGAGAATTTCATAATATTCAACTAAACATTAACAAACTGATACTGGGATTTTTGTATCATTCACTAATGCATCTGCATATGCTGATAATTATCAGATATTTTTGAGTTATATCAAAATAACCAGCTGAATATTATAGTTAACACAACTCCATAACATTATAATGGGCAATTGCTTGTCTGCTTTACAACACATACCTGTCAACTTGAAAGTCCTTGCTAAATAAATTGCGTTTTTTTTAAACAATAAACTTTCATCTTGTACATTCAAATAGTACTATTTTATTTTTTTTTTTATTTACCAACCCCCAGAGGCCCCACACAATCCCTCCTCCCCCTTTTTTTCTTTATCCCCATAAAGTTTCCCATTTAAAAAAAATCACTATCTGTAAATAAAGATTTGATTGACTTGAATAAAGCATTGGCATTAAAGGAAGTAAACTAATTATCGGAGAACAAACTAATTTTGCCCCTTGTTTGATCATGAGAGACAATTTACAATTGCATTGCTCCTACCCATTCTCTATTGACTGGTCAAATATGAATATTTGGTAAGGAATTATTAATTTAATTTTCGTCCAGTATAGAAGTTTGACAGGTATGAGATCTTACAAATAGGCAAATTATTTTATGGTGTATTTTATTTTGAATAACACAATGATACCAATGGCCGTCTCCTGTCTTTGTATGTCTCTCCATCCATCACTGCCCCTGATGCTCTTTAACAGAAGTTCTACAAAACCATGAGTGAGTTGAAACCAGAGGTGGAGACAGTTCTGAAAACTGGGCGCCAGATTGTGGACCGCAAGCAGGTTGACTTTCCAGACTCTCTGAGCAAGCAGTTGGATGCCATTAAGCAGCTTTATAATGAGCTGGGTGCCCAGGTACTACTCCCTCATAATCTGCAGTGCAGCTTCGCACTGAATGTACAGCTGCACAGCCACTGGCTGAAACAGCTGTTAACCCTTTTTTTGTGTGTTGCACATTGTTGTGTATTTCTTTTTGAATGTGTCTTAAGTGTTTTAACTTACATTTGTACTTAATCTGAACTGAATGTTGTGTGTGCATGAATAGCAGATATACAGTTTTGGGTTAGTTGTTTGTTCTTTATTTAGACGTCGATGGATCTTGTTTCTTTAAAAGACTCTTAGTTCTGTAACTTTGTTTAACATCAAACTTGAGATAATCTATTTCTTGGAATGGTGTGACTCCTCAATCACTGGTCAGATGGCGTGGACTTAGAGATAGTAATGCAATCAACTTGTTAACTTAACATTCAGTTTAATAGAAATTTTTTTATTAAACTTGCTGTATAGATCTAGCTAGATTCTAGTGTAGTGAGTGTTTAGTTTTCTAATGTGATCCAGCTGTGTTGTATAAGAATCTTAATATTTACTTTGGTCATATTTATCTACACCTATTGCACTAGTGTTAGCATGTGTTTATTTTATACATATCATTTTTTTTTCTTCCTCCCTTCATTTTTATCTTGGTGTAAGGTATGGTGCATGTTTATCCAAGATATATTTCTTATTTTAACATTGACAAATCTACTCTATTATAATGTATTTTTAATAACCCCATAAAAATTAATTTGCCATTGATAAAATAGATTGAGGGATAACTGGGAAACTTCCTATAAGTTTGCTTCTTAACATTTTCACCAACATGAACTAAACATAAGTTTTAATAACTACTGGTTACATTTTAGGGGTAATAAGGGGAGAGACTGCAATCAGGTTAGTACAAAATAAAATGAGTAAAACAGAGTATGGTTAAACCTGAAAAATTAAACTCAACAAAACAGCGAACGTGTCGGCAGAAAGCCTTCGTCAGCGAACAAAACAACAGAAAAAACGTTATAAAAATAAGAAATAGCACTTAGCTGGTAAGTAGTATCTGTGGGCAGCAAT
>CAXITT010000260.1:222815-240562 GCA_964033795.1 Lymnaea stagnalis | reverse complement strand
ACCGCCAGCCGGGTCAATTTGGAACACAGACTTATCCTGACTTACGGCACCTTGACGCCAGATGGGATTAATGTTATGTCTCTGTTCACAGCTTGACCCTAGCTCCGCCCCTCCACGTTCTGACCTATCACAGTGAACTTTTTTCCCCCCCCTTTTTTCGCCGCTGCTTATTTAAACTCTCACTCAGTTTCCTTCTGCCACACTTCTATTGCTGCCCACAGATACTACTTACCAGCTAAGTGCTATTTCTTATTTTTATAACGTTTTTTCTGTTGTTTTGTTCGCTGACGAAGGCTTTCTGCCGACACGTTCGCTGTTTTGTTGAGTTTAATTTTTCAGGTTTAACCATACTCTGTTTTACTCATTTTATTTTGGTTACATTTTACCAAGTACTCCATGAAAGTAATTTTTTTAGAGTGGCAAACACTCGAAAGTCAATAAATAAAATTTGCCTTTTAAGTATTTCTGAACATATTGCTAGCTAAAGATGAATTTACAATATCTTTTTTAAACTGTCTAAAGCCTACCATTAATTTATAACAATGAATTTTTTAAAGTAAGAAATAATAAAATTACTCATTGAAAAAAAAAATGTGTCCCATAGAAAATAATTTTTTGACTTAAAATAATACCACTCTTACCTTACCTAAAATTGTATTGGCATATTCTTTAGAGCCTCTCATGAAAATAAACGTTAAAAATGTATTAGTTCCAGCTGCACCTTGTGATTGGTCACATCATACTAATATCAATGCTGACTCTTTTCCCCCATCATTATTAATCAGAAGCTAATGTGCATGTCAGATTTTACAGAGTTTTAAAAAATTTATAAATATGGAAGTACTTTGGTCAAATATCATTCACAATAGCCTTTTTGAAATAATTAACAAACAAGAGATTACTAACATGAAAAAATGTAAACATAAATTTAATATTAAAAACTACTGGTATTTAAAATGACCTTCTTACTTGGGACAAATTGCATACAATTCTGTAATTTCTTTATTTTATGAAATAGTGTTTCCTATCCTACTACTTTGGAAAATAGCAAAAAAAATTAAAAAATAGCACAAACAATTAAAACAATTGATGTATTTTCATTTAATCCAATCTTGATTGTATATACATGATGTTGTAAACAAATTTAGGGCTATTTAATGAATAGTTGAATTTAGAAGCAATATTATATAAATACAATACTTTAAATTTGTACGCAAGTAAACAAACAAATAAAAATAGTTGCTTACACGACAAAAGCTTATTTGATATTCATTCTAAAGCTTGCTGATATTTTTCAAGACATATCATGTCTTTTTAAATAAGGTTCTCAACCCAATAATTACAATCTATTACTTTCTTTGAACAACACCTTTATAGAAAATTTTTTGTACACAAATTGATTTACAAATGATGAAATATATCTCTTGCTTTTAGATAAAACAAAGCAAGGCTGATCTTGAAAAGTCTCTGAAACTGTCCAAGAAGCTGAGGAAAGACTTGTCAGCCGTCAGTGAATTTATCACCAGCACTAACCGCAAACTGGACGAGAGAGAGGAAAGCAGCAAGAAAAACCTGGAGGAAGAGCTCAGCTTTGCAACAGTGAGTGGGGTGGGGGATGATTCTCTTTTCCAATAACTTTAACTAACAGTAATTTTATTTACGTTTCAAAGGTCAGTTATTCTCTGCCTTATGAAGGCACCCAAAGTTAGTAGAAACTATTGCCCTAGTGCTCATGTTTATTCTTCAGCTATTTGGCAAAGAAATTAGATGCAGTTTTATCTGCAGATAGGAAATCGTGATAAGACATCATTATTATAATATGGCTTCAAATTGGATATTAAGATATAGTAATTTAATTACCTGGTATTCGACGTTAAGAAATACTTTATGATGTGAATCTATGATATAGATAATTTGATTTCATATTTTTAGCCATTGATGTTTGGTTGTTATGATCTGGTTGTTGATATAACAGAAGGAAACACTGCAGTTGATGATTTCTAATTTGCCTAGACATGGTTGATTATCTGGTGACATAATTTTTGTTATTTCAAATTAATTTTCACTTGACTTTCAGTCTATGCAAGAGGAAGTTCTCCAGAAGGAACCTGTCCTGACCTCCATTCATGAACTCATCAACCAACTCCAGGAACTGTCAGATGAGGTTGATGTGTCAGACTCCAGAGGCCAGGCCAACAAAGCCAGTCAGGACATGCAAGATTTGGCCCAGAGACTTGCCCGGAGGATCAACAAGATTCAGGTTGGTCATTAAGTTTAATCCCCAAATAAATATATTTGTTTTATGAAGCGTTTTTTAAAACAAACCACCTATGTAAACATTACCATGTTTTGAATTATAAACTCCACAATTATTTTTGTACCTATAAATGTTTTCAACTTGCGCAACTCCTAGTGGGGCATAGGCCATTAACGATCATAAACGGAGAGAGGAGTCTGCCTGTCTCCACTCTCATCAAGTAATACCCATAAGACTCTCTTAGATGGTTACCTTTTCCATGTAGTCTATGGTTCCCTATGCTCTCTTGTCCCTTTTGGTTCCATATCAGTATCCTTTACTAGAAGGTGTCCAGCTCGGTATTAGAGATAATATACATTAAAAAAAAAAAAAATTTCCCAGATGTAATATTTTGGTTTAGAAGGGAGATCAATTTTAAGTTCAATTTATTTAAATTTATTACCAACCTTTCAGGAGGAGACCCTGTCCATGGAGACCCAGTTTATTGACTTTCAGACCCAGATTCTTAAGATCAAAGAGTGGCTGGGCAGGGCGGAGACCATAGTTGGGTCCCACAGTCGGCTCTCTGAACAGCAGCAAAGATTGACGCCCCACAGGGAAACGATTAAAGTAAGTGTGCAGCTGTCAGCATGCCAAACATGCCGTGGGTTTACAAAAGCCCTGACTGTTGTCTCTGGACAAATAGTGTAAAACTCTGTGGACTATTGGAAAAGATTTTACTTGTGGGTGTAATTAGTCATCCAGAAACATATTTGTGAATTAATGTTTCTCCTATTTATTGGTGATTCCAAGCATGCAGAATTAGATGTACAATTTTATGCTATTATGGGATGTTGTATTTGTCATTCAGACCATGCAGAAACAGATGTACAATTTTATGCTATTATGGGATGTTGTATTTGTCATTCAGACCATGCAGAAACAGATGTACAATTTTATGCTATTATGGGATGTTGTATTTGTCATTCAGACCATGCAGAAACAGATGAACGACCTGCGAAGTCAGGTGGATGAGATCAGAGACCAGGCCATAGAGCTGATGAGCAAAAGTGACCGCTACAACCGTATGGTGGAGCCAGAGTTAACTCACATCAACCAAAGATGGGAGGAGCTGTCCATTAAAATCAGGGTAGGAATGGTGCAATCAGCAATTACCGGTATTTAGATGTCACATGATTTCTTGCAATTATGAATTTGTACAAATTGCATTATGAACTGCCATATTTTTTGTCACATGTTCATTTTTGATTTGGATAACTTTTTACACTGCATTCGTATTGCAAAAGAATAAAATATAAATTTCTCTATAGATTTTTTTTTTTTTTTGCAATTTTGCTGTTTATTAAAATGGCTTTGCTTTCTTAGTAAAACCTTTGACATAGTTATGATGCATATTACTTCTATAGTATGTTTTTTTGCTGTTTTTTAATGAAACCTTTCATAGAATCTAAGATTGCTATTTTCATAAATTGTTTTTTCCCAAACATTTTGTAAACAACTATTATCAGGAGAGACAAGCCAGTGTGCCACCAGAGAGTCCAACGGTGGCGGAGACTAGGTCGGTCACATCACTCAGCTTTACCTCCCCTGGAAGCCCCACCAGGCCCAAAGTTGAAGGTGCAGAAGAGTTCAACAAATCGTACGATGACCTCAACAAACAGATGGATGAGTTTGAAGCGAGAGTGCTCACTGGAGGCCACATCAGTGACATTGACTACAGCAAGGGACTTAATGACACTATGGAGGTATTTCTTTTTAAACACTTATATCCCCTGGATATATATTAAATATTTCAAAAATATTTTAACCCTTTGGGTGTGAATTTCCAAATTGTAACTGATTATTATTATCCCATAAATGTATTTAATATTTCATATAATTGCAAAAAAAAAAAACAAAAAAAAAAAATTTCAAACCTGCTGTTGCAGTTCACAATTTCATTATTATCTTATGCTAGAAAATTGATGAAGAATCGGCTCATCTTGTCGCTGATCTACAAGATGTGTCCAACCAAGGGGAGAAACTGTTAGTGGCTGCAGAAGCAACTCGTGACCCAGTGACCCATGCCAGGGTCAGCAATAAACTACAAGAACTTAAGGTGGGTGTATAGATAAGTTTGTTTGAATATAGATTTATTTCCCCATAACTTTCTATAGTTTTATATAATCAAGAAGGGTATTACCTTAGGACATGAGCACCACTTGACAATATTTCATTTCTATGGCACCATACTCAAAAGTTTTGTAAGGACATGAGAACCACTAAACCATTTCTAGGGCACAGCCATTATACCAAAAAGTAAGAATTTTTTTTTACAAAAAATTGGTTGAAATTAAAATATTCTACACTTTAAGAACGCAACAGAAATTCTATTGTAAAACTTTACTTTTCCTGGAAACATATCTATTGATCACTACAACCTATTCTTCCAATATCAGATCCGCTGGCTGGCCATACAGAGAGATACAGAGAGCAAGAGACATGAAATCTCCAGCATTCTGCCAGTCTACCAGACCTTCACAGAGGAGAAAAATGAGTTTGAGCTCTGGCTGGAGACCACAGAGAAAGACCTTGAGACATCTGAAGGGAAACATTTACAGGTAAGAGGTGTTTTTTTTTAAATATTTCAAACAAATTTTTAAACATAAAATGAAGCAAGAAAGCAAAGTCAACCAAATGGCTTAAAAAGATTATACAGAAAACACGTTGAAGATTAGTTTCAATTATCTATTTAGTCAAAGTAACTTTCGCTGCTCGCCATGCAGTCCCATGCCCTCCATCTCAAGCTAAGCAAATCACTTGATGACAGACCGTATTTAGAAACTTTTTTACAACATTGACTGCAAACAATATGTTTTTGGTAATGTTATTTGCTCAACAGCAAAATCATTTGTATCAGCAAAACTGAATTAATTGGCGTGACATATTTTCTGCTGTTTTTTTTTTCTTTCTTTTGTCTCCTTACTATATCAACCAATAAAAGATTCATTAATAACAAAACAATTTTTTTAATAATAGCAAAACGTTAAAACCACAAAGTCTTAGAATTTCTATAAAATATATTAGAATGAAATTTATTTTATTATCTTGATTCTTAGCCAAAACCATGCACCATTACACCAATTCGACATTCACTTCATTCATTCATATGAAAAAAAACAAGTTTTTAACATAGTCATTAAAAAAAATGTGTCTTCAAAGTGTGATGTTTCTTAATAATAATTATCCCTTTACCTCAATTATTACTGGGTTTCTCACTGTCTCTCCCCTCTCTTTATTTTATATTTTTAGAATTTCTTGTGTGAACATACTTTTGTCTATTCTAGCTTGATTTCAATAAACTACTTTGTCTACTCTAATTTGATTTCAATAAACTACTTTGTCTACTCTAATTTGATTTCAATAAACTACTTTATCTACACTAATTTGATTTCAATAAAAATATTTAATTATTGTTTTAGCTTCTTTTCTACGTTATACTGCCCTCATCCAGAAAGGGAGTTAATTTTAGTCAATGTCTGCAAACTTGATCATGCCATGATTACCTCGTAAAATAATTAATATATGTTATGCGATTTTGAATGCAACAAACACATAGTGAACATGCAGTTGCATTATTTAGCTGCTTCCTGAATCTGAACATTATCTACTTACCTTCTTGTAGCCCTACAACGATTTGACGTAGTTTAAGATTATATTGTCCATGAAATTACTGATTCTGAAAAAATTTATGCATATTAATATTAAAAATTAAAAGCAACACTTTTCATAGCTGCATATGATTTGCCCAAAATTATATCGACCATATTACTAGCTGTTGGCAACCCTAGAAGATAGTAGAACGAACAAAGTAGGCTATGTGGAAGCTTGAACCGAAAGACGGGACAATAAGATAAGAACTTTTTCACTGCTTTCATCTTGGCTAAAATTATAATATATGCTTGATACCTGTTGTTCTGGCTGGCGGGCCTGGTTTTAGCAGACAGGCCAGATCAAATGAGATGCAGTTCTTTCTTATCTTCTACCCATTGATCCTCCACTCAAGCTCCAGTGACACAATACAACATAGCGGTGCACATTTCTAGAGATAAGGATGGACGCCAAAGGACGATTTTGATGGAGTTACGTTATTGAATAGGGTTCTAAAATAGTTCGCATAGTTTTGGCTGAAAACAAGATGGCTCAAGGAAATCCATTGTTCCGAATTTTTGAATTAGTTTTATTTTAAGGGATTTATTTAAATGACATACACAGATCTCAACAGTGACGGAGCTAGGGTTAGTGCTATCGGGGAGGGTCGTGAGTTTGGACACCTCCCATATGAACAAAACTCTGCAGTTGGCCGAAAATGCCGCCCTGCTATGTAAAGAAGAAAGTGCCACTGGAGCGGAGCACCCCCCTCCGCCCCACATTGATCTCACCCAAAGCGTGGTAATGGCATGTGATATTGGGATGCGTGGAATATATTTTAAAAGCATAGTCAATTTAGATTTATGTAGCCAGAATTGTAAAAAATAAATAAATAAAAAAAAAAAAACAGGTGATCATCAGGTACTCAAGGTACCACACGCAATCAGTTGGGAACGGGGGTGGGTGTACTCAAGGTACCACACGCAATCAGTTGGGAACGGGGGTGGGTGTACTCAAGGTACCACACGCAATCAGTTGGGAACGGGGGTGGGTGTACTCAAGGTACCACACGCAATCAGTTGGGAACGGGGGTGGGTGTACTCAAGGTACCACACGCAATCAGTTGGGAACGGGGGTGGGTGTACTCAAGGTACCACACGCAATCAGTTGGGAACGGGGGTGGGTGTACTCAAGGTACCACACGCAATCAGTTGGGAACGGGGGTGGGTGTACTCAAGGTACCACACGCAATCAGTTGGGAACGGGGGTGGGTGTACTCAAGGTACCACACGCAGTCAGTTGGGAACGGGGGTGGGTGTACTCAAGGTACCACACGCAATCAGTTGGGAACGGGGGTGGGTGTACTCAAGGTACCACACGCAATCAGTTGGGAACGGGTGTGGGTGTACTCAAGGTACCACACGCAATCAGTTGTGAACGGGGGTGGGGGTACGCAAGGTACTACACGCAATCAGTTGCGAACGGGGGTGGGGGGTACTTTTGGGCACTGTACGTAACATTATTTAAATGTTGTGTGTGCTTTGTTTAGGGGGTGCACTTTATAGATGTAGCCTCGAGTGTCATTTAATCAAGCTTCATCACTGCCCATAATAATATTGTCTTCATTTTTTTTAATTTTTTTTTGTTATCCAATCATCATTTATGATCCTAGATAAGAATTGACAATTCAACCGATCTAAGTTTAAGTCAATGTTAATGTATTTTTAAAAAAAATATTTTTTTTTTGGTTGATATAAACGGTAGTGGATTCAGACCAAAAAAAAAAGTTTGTGACTGTTCCATTTCCAAAGTGAATCCTCTGATACAGGTTAAAATGCTCTCAGCTCAACCAGCTGTGGTATCGACTCCCATCTTAATCTTTCGGCACTAAATAACCTACCTTCACCAAGACTTTGGCCTTAGTACACGCCCAACTCGTTATTATTCTGGAGTCCTGGCCAGATCTGATCTCCCGCTTTCGATTTGGTGATATAATGGCGAGTAACGAAATGCCGGTTTGTAATTTCAAAGCCAATGTTATTTGCCTCTCCACCTGCTGCTATAAATATATATTTTGGCCTATTTGCCCCGCGGCTTCCGCACCAAATAAATGATCACCACTGGTTGTCTGCTGTTTGAATATCTCACCTACTCACGCAATCTTCAACGGATCTAAACAAAATGCTGAGAAGCCGCCCCCGGCCGGCGGTGAGTGTGGGGTGGTGGTAATGTCGCACGATAATTATTAGATGAACATCATTATCACATGTTTAAATGGGTATTATACTAAAAATTATTTAATATATGTATAAGTTGTCTTTTAAAAAAAAAGCTACAGTTGCACCCTTGTATTATCCGCTACCGCATGAATCCGGTTTTGTTAAATGGGATGAGGGTAGCCAAGGGAGAATGGGTGAGATTCCGCGCCCCGATACAAGTCTGGATGGCACAGACGGCATCTACTGCCAGTGAGAGTAATAATACACGCCTTTTGTAAACAAACTGTCGTATTATGTTGGCCCGTTGGCTGATTTTAAGGATTGGGGGGGGGGAAGGGGGGGGGGGGGGTACAAAACATCATCGTGTGTATCTCATGCTTCTGGCGCCAGTACAAATCTGTCATTGGAACATGTACCATCTAACTTAGATATTTGTTTGTTTACATTGCCGTCATAGCAGTTCTTTAACCACATTGTATGCGTTATAGTTTATATAGTTTATATTATTCGTTTGCTTTCCCAGAGAAAGACACGTAAGTTAAATTTTGGTAAAATTTAGTTTAGTCTCAAAGGAGGCGGATTAATCAGTCAAAATATGGTGGATTATCAATTTACTTTTAGGGAAATTTAAGTTGATTTTTTATTGTATTTATTTATTATTTTTAAATGGAGAGCGTGAACAAAATTGTGCCGTCCCCACATTAAACATAAAATTGTGCCGTCCCCACATTAAACATAAAATTGTGCCGTCCCCACATTAAACATAAAATTGTGCCGTCCCCACCACATTAAACATAAAATTGTCCCCTCCTCACATTAAACATAAATTGTTCCGCCCCCACCTTAAAAACAAAATTNCATAAATTGTGCCGTCCCCACATTAAACATAAATTGTGCCGTCCCCACATTAAACATAAATTGTGCCGTCCCCACATTAAACATAAATTGTGCCGTCCCCACATTAAACATAAATTGTGCCGTCCCCACATTAAACATAAATTGTGCCGTCCCCACATTAAACATAAATTGTGCCGTCCCCACATTAAACATAAATTGTGCCGTCCCCACATTAAACATAAATTGTGCCGTCCCCACATTAAACATAAATTGTGCCGTCCCCACATTAAACATAAAATGTGCCCAGGGATCCATCCTAAGCTAAATCACTTTCGTCAACGTCTATATCTATCTGACTTAATCAGTCCGACTTGATGAAACACTCACTTAGTGATTATTGCTTATCATGAGAAGAACGTGATCCAATGCTAGGTGCTGTTATGTGCTGTTGCCCGATGTCATGTGTTTTTATGTATTGTTCTTGTGTTGTATCGTTGTCTTATCATGTGTTGATATCTTTTGATGTTGCCATATGAGTGGGGGTTTTTGGTTTTTTTGTTTTTTTTTTGGATCCACTTCATTTCGTGGGAAAGTGGGACCGTTGAAGTTGGATTTGACACAGCTTAAGATAATTTGGAAGTTTCCTGGGCTGTCCTCGTGACCCCCCAAAAAACTAAAACAACATCAACAAACACCACCACCCATATATTTAATCCCTTGTCATGTGACATATACCTGACTGGACTTTGAAAAAAAAGGAACTTTCGGAAATTCCAAATTTTATTTCGGAGACAAAAGTATTTAATCGCAAGACACACTGGGCCTACCCAGACTGCTCCTACCAGACTGCTCCTGCCCAGACGGCTCCCATAAATCTAATCCAAAGTTGTCTTCTATAAATCTCCTAATGAAATGAACGGCGTGGATGCCTGCCATGACGGCTTGTTTATGTACAGCAACCACTGCCAACAACAGTTACTTGTAGCGCTTGGAGAAACTCAATAGGAAGTGAAAGCACCGCATCGATTCGTTTGAATTAACTAAACAAAGATGATGGGCTATTCATTTAGGGGTTTGGGTTGGGGGGGGGGCTGTATTCGGTCTTTCTGCCTCTCTGTCTGGCTGTCTCAGTTTTTGTTGCGCCTGTATGCTTTCCTGAATAGCGACTACTTGCGTTCGTCACACTCTCTGCAGCTATCTGGCTGTCTCTAAGCAGGCTGTCTGTGACTGTCTGCCTCCCTGTCTTGTTACGTCCCTCAATCTCTCTCATTCTCTCACTCCCTCTCTCACTCTCTCTCACTCTCTCTCAATCAATCCATCTCTCACGCTCTCTCTCTCTCTCTCTCTCACTCACCGTCTCACTTACTCCACTCTGTAAGAGTTTTGAATTTTATACTAAATCATTATCGTGGAATACCCTTGATACATATTGATTGCTAGGGTCAAGTAGGCCTTTTATTTACCACTTCCCGATTCAGACACAGCATTTTCATCCATTAAAGATATGAGAACCCCTGAAGGTGAATCGGTGCCAGATGAGCCAGGGTCAGAAGCACTGCGATGTCTCTTGATGTCTGCTAATGATTCCATGCTGAGGAATTTTCGCGATGCGTTATTAGTTTAGAGTCGGACTGATTTATGTCAACAGAACTCATCTCGTGGCTACAGGCTAACAATATTTTGACATGGGGTCCTCGAATGATATTTATTTTATAATTGTTTAAATTTCTTACAACTTTATCATAGATTCTTCGAATAATCTGTTCGGTGGTTCTGATATTTGTATGAATGCTGTCAGTATCGTCAGTCTTCGAGAGACGATGGTGTGGCCAGAGTCGTGGCAAAATTTTTGGAGGCCCCTGCCAAGTTTTGTTGTCGCCTGTACTTAACACCATTAGTTTGGATTGTTTCCCACACCACAGCTTTGGACCTGTTAAATATACGAGCCCCCCACGCGACGGTTCTGGGTGTATCTCTGATGTGGAAACGGCCGGTAGTGGTTCGATTAATATATCTAATTCTTCTCTTTCACCTTTTCTAAAAACCAGTCTTGCTTGATTTCTAAATAAAATGTGTACACAACGTCAACATCAATGATAATTATATACAAAATATCACAAATAATAGTTCTCTAGAAGGTATGCACGGATGTATGTCTCTAACGCCATGTTCAATGGGGGCGCAAAATAAAATTCCCAGAGGTTAGCGCAAATAGTGATGCTTATAAAGTGCCTTACTTGAATGCATGTTTTGCCAAGTAACTTTAGTAGATTTGGAAGTTCACCCATTGCCGCCGGCACCGTGTGGCGGGTTATTTCTAGTGTGTAAATGATTATCAGTTTGGGATGATACTTTGATGTGGGGGAAAATGAAGCCGGCTGTCACATCAACGGTAGTATCAAGAAACGCATTTGATGGGCCAGAAAGTCTGACCCAATCTCTAGCTTTTTACCGTAAGGCCTGGAACAGAATTGCTGTATGTATACGTGTGAAGGAGACGCAGCTTTGAGGGGAAATCGAAGAGGTTTCTATCGTGTTTTCTGAGTGGGTTAAATAAATCCTGTTGCAGGAAGTGGTTGCTCAGAGGGGGGGGGGGAATGTTTTAGTCCCGTAGGGCTGAGACACACGGACCCTACAGCCGAGACGTACGGTCCCTACAGTTGAGACGTACGGTTTTCTACGGATGAGAGTACGCTCCCTACAGATGAGACGTACGGTCCCTACAGATGAGACGTACGGTCCCTACAGATGAGACGTACGGTCCCTATAGCTGAGACACACGGAACTATAGCCGAGACACACGGTCCCTACAGCCGAGACACATGGTCCCTACAGCCGAGACACACGGTCCCTACGGCTGAGAAATATGGTCCCTGCAGCTGAAACACACGGTCTCTACGACTGAGACACACAGTCCTACAGCCGAGACACCCAGTCCGAAAGCCGAGACACACGGTCCCCACAGTCGAGGCTAACAGTCCTACAGCTCAGACACATGGTCCCTACAGCCGAGGCACACTGTTCCTACAGCCGAGACACACGTTCAATACAGCCGAGACACACCGACCCTGCATCCGAGACACACGGTCCCTACAGCCGAGACACACGGTCCCTACAGCCGAGACACATGGACCCTACAGCCGAGACACATGATCTTTAAAACCGAGGCACACGGTCCCTACAGACGAGACACACGTTCAATACAGCCGAGACACACCGACCCTGCAGCCGAGACACACCGACCCTACAGCCGAGACACACGGTCCCTACAGCCGAGACACACGGTCCCTACAGCCGAGACACATGGACCCTACAGCCAAGACACATGGTCCCTACAGCCGAGACACACCGACCCTGCAGCTGAGACACACGGTTCTTACTGCTGCGACACACTGTCCCTACTGATTGACCTGAGATAGCAAGCACAGCTAATTGTAACTAATGTCTTCTGAGAAGAGACTTCGGGTAAAAACGTAATTCAAAGCTAAAGTACAAAATGTCAAGCTAATCTGAACTTATCAACACTGCACCAACTGAAAGTTGTTTTTACTATTTGTTTGTAAGGATATTTTTTTTTTTTGTGAGTTCGTTTCATAACGTTTGTTTCTTAAACAAAAACAAAACTCTCTTAGTTTCCAATGGCTTGTATGCAGACGTCTTTAGATTGGTTTGTTATTGTGTTTGTAAAGACTTAATTGTTTGTTTCTCATGAGGTTATGAAGGTTTTCAGGGTTTTGTTTCTAATGACGTTCTTGCAGACTTTCTTCGTTTTGTTTCTCATGACGTCCATGCAGACTTCCGTTGTTTCTAAGATAGCGAAATTCCTCCCTTTTCTTTTTATAATCGCTTCCGAGTGTCGAGGGAACAGTGGTGCATAACTCGTGTTTGTGATTTACGACATTTTCAATGACGAAGACTCCTCACGTTACGCAGACCACCATTTCATCACCACCACCATTACGCCTCCGTCAACTTGGTCTTAACTCTCGACGCAAACAGACCCCCTGCTGGGTTTACTGCTGTTGTAAAAATGGTTCAGAATTGTACACTTTTCAGTGAATTACGGCTTCTATTGCGTGAAAGTACTCGAAGCCCTTTCTACGGTGTTTTAATACAGTAGCGCCCCTTCTACGTTGTTCTCATACAGTGGCGCCCCTTCTGTGTTGTTATTATACAATTGTGCTCCTTCTATGTTGTTCTAATACAGTGGCGCTCCTTTTACGTTGTTATAATACGGTGGCGCCCCTTCTACGTTGTTATAATACAATGACGCCCTTCTACGTTGTTATAATACAATGACGCCCCTTCTACGTTGTTATAATACAGTGACGCCCCTTCTACGTTGTTATAATACAGGGGCGCCCCTTCTGCGTTGTTATAATAGAGCAAGGATAATAAGAACAAGAAAACATCTCGATTGAAGATTTGAACACTCGTTGGCAAAGAAGCTCAACTGTTTTTACTTTATTTATGTAATATCGACATCATTTTATCAAGGTAGGTCTATCAGTGACAGATCTTGAGAGAATAATTGGCTAATGACCTTTAACAGGGGCGTAGTTAGGTTAAGCTGCCCGAGGCGGGAAAAGATTTTGCCTCGCTCTTTCACAAAAAAAAAAAAAAAAAAACACTTGCAGGGTTTTTATTTTATCAAGGTAGGTCTATCAGTGACAGATCTTGAGTGAATAATTGGCTAATGACCTTTAAAAGGGGCGTAGTTAGGTTAAGCTGCCCGAGGCGGGAAAAGATTTTGCCTCGCTCTTTCAAAAAAAAAAAAAAAAAAAAAAACTCCCTTGAAGGTTTCTGAAAATGCCGCCCCTCCCAATAAAGAAAAACAAAAATGAACGCCCACTCCGCCGGGCCTTCCAAAACTTCTGACCATTAAGTTGAACAGGAAGGCGACTTGACTGTTCATTGGCCTTTGAGGCATATGTTCTGACCATTAAGTTGAACAGGAAGGCGACTTGACTGTTCATTGGCCTTTGAGGCATATATTCTGACCATTAAGTTGAACAGGAAGGTGACTTGACTGTTCATTGGCCTTTGAGGCATATGTTTAAGATATTTCATATGTTTTGTAATAATAATGTGTATGTTCACTTACAGATGAAAACGTTGTCTCGTGTCTCGAATTGCAACGCCGTGATTACTGACCGGCAGCGGTTACAAAACTTCTTCACCCGAGATTTCGGCGGTTTAAGTTGATTCCTGACATCAGCGTCACCACTTCTCCTCTGTGAGAATGAAATGGAATCCATTATCAAATCGGGGGTTTGGAAATTGGGTTTGCCCTTTACCGTCTAACTCTAACAGCGTCAATGATAATGGCGTAGTTTGGCGGCGCCGAACTGCGAGAGACGGTTACATTAAGATAGAAAGTATAATATAATTAAGCCGAGGCCGCAACCAATCTGGCAAGTAGAAATCCAGACGCCGAGATAAAAGGACTTTCGTTTTTTTTTTTTTTTTCATTCTCCCCACCTCCAAGTGTCAGCAGGAAATAGGAGTTAATCAACCCACTATCATGATTGCAGTTCTAGAATCTCTCATCGCAGTTCTAGAATCTCTCATCGCAAGGCGATCACACAATAACATACCGTCTTCTGTATCGGGGTTTTCCCCTTAAGATATTGAAAGTCGTTGCCTTTCTGCCGTTGTCTGGTGTCCATTACATAACGCACATTACATTACAATTTTAAACAGCACGTGAGTAAAGTTTTTTTCTAACAAAGGGTGCATGTATACACATCTTGCATGTTGATGTGACTAAGCATTGTCATCGCGACTTTCTTAGATCCACATTTCATTTTACTGGTATGATTTTCATGGAATACCCAAAAAAAAAAAAAAAAAGAATTTTAAATAAAAATTGAAAAATCCGATCGCAAACAAGACGATATTAGCAAACAGGACGATATTAGCAAACAGGACGATATTAGCAAACAGGACGATATTAGCAAACAGGACGATATTAGCAAACAGGACGATATTAGCAAACAGGACGATATTAGCAAACAGGACGATATTAGCAAACAGGACGATATTAGCAAACAGGACGATATTAGCAAACAGGACGATATTAGCAAACAGGACGATATTAGCAAACAGGACGATATTAGCAAACAGGACGATATTAGCAAACAGGACGATATTAGCAAACAGGACGATATTAGCAAACAGGACGATATTAGCAAACAGGACGATATTAGCAAACAGGACGATATTAGCAAACAGGACGATATTAGCAAACAGGACGATATTAGCAAACAGGACGATATTAGCAAACAGGACGATATTAGCAAACAGGACGATATTAGCAAACAGGACGATATTAGCAAACAGGACGATATTAGCAAACAGGACGATATTAGCAAACAGGACGATATTAGCAAACAGGACGATATTAGCAAACAGGACGATATTAGCAAACAGGACGATATTAGCAAACAGGACGATATTAGCAAACAGGACGATATTAGCAAACAGGACGATATTAGCAAACAGGACGATATTAGCAAACAGGACGATATTAGCAAACAGGACGATATTAGCAAACAGGACGATATTAGCAAACAGGACGATATTAGCAAACAGGACGATATTAGCAAACAGGACGATATTAGCAAACAGGACGATATTAGCAAACAGGACGATATTAGCAAACAGGACGATATTAGCAAACAGGACGATATTAGCAAACAGGACGATATTAGCAAACAGGACGATATTAGCAAACAGGACGATATTAGCAAACAGGACGATATTAGCAAACAGGACGATATTAGCAAACAGGACGATATTAGCAAACAGGACGATATTAGCAAACAGGACGATATTAGCAAACAGGACGATATTAGCAAACAGGACGATATTAGCAAACAGGACGATATTAGCAAACAGGAAGATATTAGCAAACAGGACGATATTAGCAAACAGGAAGATATTTGCAAACAGGACGATATTAGCAAACAGGACGATATTAGCAAACAGGAAGATATTAGCAAACAGGACGATATTAGCAAACAGGACGATATTAGCAAACACAAGAAGTCATGTTCATAACTATCTAAGTATTGCTGACGTGTCGGATTGCATTCTCGATTAGTCTACAACCCCATAGTCCGTATCCGTAACACCGAGACCAGTCCACAAAACCAACGGCAGTGCAGTGCGCCTTCTTCAAGCCGCCAGCTTCCATTACCACTGCGTGTCTCTATCAACAATGCTTCATTTAATCCCTGCCTGTTCTTTTCTTCCCCCTAACCCTTTTCTTCCCCCCTAACCCCCACTTTCCCCCCAAGCCATCATCACCTAATGTAAACATGTCTGTTGTAAAGGCGTATGACACGTTGTTGAAAAGAAAATGCCTTGGGTTTTTTTGTTTGTTTTGTATTTATTAACAACTTCCACATTTTCTGGTTTCCAAACATAAAATGCTAATGATGCCCGGAAACAATTTAGTGGTTCATTGATTGTGACAGGGCTCATAATTTATACAAATAATGTACACGTTTTTTTTTTAACTTCTTATTTTTTTTTTCATTCATGAATCGGACAGGAAACGGTTTATTTTATAGCGCATCGTTTTATGTTGTACAGATAACGGGCGATGGTATAGATGAGAGTTGCAGGTAGATCTACACAATGAACAGGTCGAAGAGAAGTAGCTTGCTGTTTTGGTGCACAGTTCCATGGACAGATCCCTACTTACTTCATGGGCCTCTGAACGAGCTTGCATTCGTCCCACCCCCCCCCACACCCCCCGACTCACACCTGGAGTTTAGGAGTTTAATTACACGGAGGTATACATTAAAAGTAATTGTATCCTTAATTCTCAATTGATGATTTAACTTTGAGTACCGGTGCACAAATAATATTTAACAACTTTTTTTTCTCCTTTTTTTACTGGGAAAACCCATGTAAAGCCTGTATAACTATAATTAAACCTATTTGAAAGAACCTGTTTCACACTAGACTCTATGGGTATGGCTACATTATGAAATTAAAATTCGATTCCCTGGAGGAAAAAAAAAGCGTTAATGATTATTAATGAAGTTGCCGATGATGTGCAGTCAAAGATAAAATTAGCGGGTTGACACACTGAATGGACTAAACATATGAAGGAAGAAGGTGCCAAATGGCATCGATAGCGTATAGTGCAGAGATCTTACTGGCCAGGTGGCAATAGCTAGAGAAAAATGTTAAGTTCTTCTTATACGTAGGATTCAAAGGCGCCAGTTATTCAATAGCCGGACGTGACCTTTCAACCCGTTTAATCCGCCGTGCCGTTGGTTAGTGCTAATACTATATTTTCCCCAGCACTGAAAACACGCTTCTGATGTGTTCTAGGTTGACTGGAGTATTTTTCCTTTTCATCTCGACATCGACTTAAGTAAATAAATAAAATGATTGACGTCAAACAAACGTGATACTGATAAAAGAAATGAGACGAAGGTGGCGGCTGCTTCTTTTAAAAAAATATTTTAACAAAATTAATAAAAAGAAAACGTACGTAAAAACCATGACCTTTAACCCTGGCTAGCATCTACCCCTGGAAGACTATTCTGAGGAAATTGATTTTATTCCCGTTTTATTACTTTCGATTGGCCGGGGGCAAGATTGGCGGGGGTACGATTGGCTGGGGGCATGATTCGCTAGGGCAAGATTGGCTGGGGGCATGATTCGCTAGGGCAAGATTGGCTGTGGGGCATGATTCGCTAGGGCAAGATTGGCTGGGGGCATGATTCGCCAGGGCAAGATTGGCTGGGGGCATGTTTAGCTGGGGGCATGATTGGCTGGGGGCA
>CAXITT010000260.1:210987-221816 GCA_964033795.1 Lymnaea stagnalis | reverse complement strand
CCCCCCCCCCCCCGAAAAATCTGAAATGCATCCCCGGGGAAAAATTTCTGAAATAATCACTGCTCATTTGTACTTGCTCAATGTTAGAGACTAGTCAAAAAGCCCATTGAGTATCATTGAAAACATAGCGACATTAATCCTCCCCGTCCTACCTAGGCTTGCTATGTTTGAAGCCATTTTGTTTCTTATTTCGTTGTTAATGAATTCAAGTCATTATACAAAAAAAATAATAGGTGAATTTATGAAAACGCCAGTAACTTTTTGTAAGGTTACAGCTGGTTAAGTAGATACTTCCTTTAGTTGGTGTGAAGGATGGTGGTAAGTAGGTCAAAACAAATTAAAATTCAACAACAACAAAAAAACACCAAAAAAACTTTGTGCAAATTTGAACCGACAAGTAGCGGAGCAATGGCTGGGGTACGACCCCCACATTTTTTTCTGGAGAAATTAGGTAAATATGCATTCTGTTTTCATATAATTGGTCGAAGACCTTGGTTAGCTTATCTAAAAATGGATTTGGATGGTCATGCCATAAGTTGAAAGGAATAAATACATGTTGGGAATGGACTTTCCTTTTCTTTGTTTTTGTTTTGTTTTGAATGTAAATTATTGGGTATGTAATCATTAACCCGAATCTGCTTACTAGTATTGAATTTTGAAACCTCAACCAGGAATTAGGAACGCCTCGAGAGGTTACCAAAGGCAAGATACCCTGTTTTACAAAAATTAGGACGTACCCCAAAGTCACAAAAATGCACCATCTCAATGGTGCTCTGGTCTAGAGCTTGGCACGTGCTGTCACTTTTGACGCCGAAATACAGAAACGGAACCCGCCTGTCTTTACTTACCGTGAAAGTATTTCGGTATTGTACAGTATACCTGTTGCTGTCCGTCGTAAAGTGATTACATCTATCAATTATACCAACCCCACCCATAATATCATTAACCTACTATTATTTAGAGTTTAAACTATTGTAAAATAAATGTGACGTATTTGACATTTTATCAGTTATAAAATCGTGCACGAGCGTAATTTAAACAACATTTTAAAATAATTATAAAGCTGCAATCTGTTTTAATGGTATTAGTTCTCATTTTCTAAAACGCACAAAGTGTATACTGTACCCAAGAGTTATCAAACTTGCACACATTCGCCTAATGTGAGCTAGGAAGGCGCATTAATTCACTCTGTCAGGGTAACTCTCGGTGGACTTCTATCCATCATTCTAGACGGGTAAAATGATCAGTAAGTCATATGACTTTTAGGTCAAATGACTAGTAGGTCAAATGACTAGTAGGTCATATTACCAATAGGTCAAATGACTAGTAGGTCATAACTCCATCTCCTCTGATAGCTGTCATTTTAAAAAAAAAAAAAATTTAAAAGAAATTTTTTAAACACAAATTATTTGAAAATGATTCATTTATACTAGGTCACGTGACATTTAAACATTTTCCCGCGATGTTTTGGTACTAGGCAACATTACTGATTTCTTTCCTGGCAGTTTACAAATAATGTCCGTCTTAACAGCCAGTTCATTTCACAGATGACCAATTGTAAACATGTGTTAACCTGTCAACTGTTATTATAATTTCTTTTCTTTTTAATTTTTAAAAATAAAATCAACATCCTTTACCTTTATAAATGGTAAGTGAACCAAGTGTGTGTTGCATGTGTTCACCTATGTTACCTTTATAAATGGGATGTGAACCAAGTGTGTGTTGCATGTGTTCACCTATGTTACCTTTATAAATGGGATGTGAACCAAGTGTGTGTTGCATGTGTTCACCTATGTTACCTTTATAAATGGGATGTGAACCAAGTGTGTGTTGCATGTGTTCACCTATGTTACCTTTATAAATGGGATGTGAAACAAGTGTGTGTTGCATGTGTTCACCTATGTTACCTTTATAAATGGGATGTGAACCAAGTGTGTGTTGCATGTGTTCACCTATGTTACCTTTATAAATGGGATGTGAACCAAGTGTGTGTTGCATGTGTTCACCTATGTTACCTTTATAAATGGGATGTGAACCAAGTATGTAGTGCATGTGTTCACCTATGTTACCTTTATAAAATGGGATGTGAACCAAGTGTGTGTTGCATCTGTTCACTTCTGTCGCACATCACCCATCACTGGAGCAAGCCAGCAGAACAGCATTTGTTGGCTCGTCATCACCCATCACTGGAGCAAGCCAGCAGAACAGCATTTGTTGGCTCGTATTAACTTTGGCAGATACGGGATGTATTTAAATTTAGGTAAAATAAAAATAAAAACTTACATAAAATAGATGAATGTACCTGTTTCTTACTCATTTAACTCAACCCAGAAGATTATTTCGTATTCAATAAATTGAAACTATTTTTTTTATATCATAAATAATGTCGATAGACTAGTGTAGTACAACAGTGGCTGTGTAAGTCTATTAGATACAATGTTTTATGACAAGGCATGATATCAGTTTCATATACACGTTTTTTTGTCAAATAGAAGAATACAAGAAAGTGGCAAAGACATATACAAATTATTTGTTACGGAAAGATATAAATTTGGGGTAAAAGAAACATATGAAAAGCTGAGGTAATCTCAAGGGAAAAAAATGAAAACCCAGGATAATAGAAACATGTGAAAACCCGGGGGTAACAAACATGTGAAAACCCCGGGGTAACAGGAACATGTGAAAACCCGGGTAACAGGAACATGTGAAAGCCGGGTAATAGAAACATGTGAAAACCCGTGGTAATAGAGTGTTAACAGAAACATGTGAAAACCCGGGGTAATAGAAACATGTGAAAACCCGGGGTAACAGGAACATGTGAAAAAATGGGATAGCGGAAACACACCGTTGGTTTATTACCACAGCCGCGATCTTTTTCCGACAGCTCACGCTGGTTGTTTTATCAACAAGACTTGTGTCTGTCGTGCGACCCAGGAGCGCGCCTTCAAAAAGTCTGGTCTATCAGCTCTGTAGCCGCCCGGGCATTTTTGGACAGTTGAGCGCCGGCATCGCTCCGGGGTAAAGACAACACCGATCGCCTCATGACCCAACTCTTTGTCAAGGGGTGCGTGTCAAGGGGTGCCTGAGGTCCTTTATTAGGCGTGAAGGGGGGGAGGAGGATGAGACACCCCTTTACCCCCATCAAGAATATCCACCACTGTTTTCTCAGCACCCGCCCCGCTGTCTTTCTTGAGATGTTTGCAAACAATGCCACGAGCGCATGCGCGCCTTATGATGTAACTGCTCCCTTTCTTGTTCAACAGGACCTGGCCCTATCATCATCGGTACATATTCGAGGAATTACCCACACATGAGTCCCACCCCCATCGCGTCTGATGTAATGGCATTTAGGGAAGGGGGGTGTCAAAACATGTTGTTTTAACACCCCCCCCCCCCCAAACCCAACACAAGGTTTCTCAAATTGTTGACTTTGGTTCTGCATATGTATTATACACGAGTGCTTACGCGAAGTTCAAATATTAAGTTCTCAAAGATGTCTAAACGAAATGTAAACTTGTGATTGCGACGGACATAAGATGTGGCCCGGTGGCTCTGCTATCGGTAAGCGTCATGATATTGCGATCCAGCCATCGATGGTCTGTCGGAGCGGCGTGTGGATCTGTGGGGAAACAAAGTTTTCGCAATCTTAATTTCCTGTCTGCATAAAATTCAATATTGTGAGCTGGACAAAAAAAATGTGTACATTTGAATGAAACGAACTGCATTCTCCGTATATAACAGGAAGGAAAATATCATTGCTATGTTCTCATTTGATATCGGGCTAATTCTTCTTCTGCCTGTCTTGGTAAATAACGCTGTGTTAGAATCCCCCGCTTACCTACACACTGTCTTGGTACCTGTTTTATTAGTGAAACGTTCCAGGTGTTTGTCTTGTGAATGTCGCTGTTTCATTTTTAGCCTCTTGTTTGACATGCTGCACAGCTAAGCTGTTGGTCTTGGGCGTGCTGTGGGGGTTCGCCACGCTGTGCAGGTCCGCCACGTTGTGCAGGTCCGCCACGTTGTGCAGGTCCGCCACGTTGTGCAGGTCCGCCCCACTGTGCAGGTCCGCCATGTTGTGGGCCCCATGAGGATGGATGGTCTCCGAAATCGATGGCCCACCGTGTGCTGAGATAATTCACAGTCGACACTTTATGACAACCTTTTGTCTTGCTGTCATTAACCAGCGTTGTGTCTGTTTTCATGAACCCCTCGTGTTCCTGCGTTTATCTAAATGACTTGGTGAAAGAATGTCAGCTCACCATTGATCAGTCTGATCTCTGTCAAAGTTAGTGTTGTAAGAGTGTTCGGTGATGATTTTCGTTGAATTTCATTGTTGAATGCCTGTGTTGAATGTCGGTGTTGAATGCCTGTGTTGAATGTCAGTGCTGAATGCCTGTTGTGAATGTCGGTGTTGAATGCCTGTGTTGAAGGTCGGTGTTGAATGTATGCGTAGAATGACTGTGTTGAGTGTATGTGTTGAATGCATGAGTTGAATGTCTGTGTTGAATGTCTAAGGTAGTATTACAACTCACAAGTCTCTGAGGTGGTATCCCACTCACTAGTCTCCGAGATGGTATCCCAACTCACTAGTCTCTGAGATGGTATCCCAACTCACCAGTCTCTGAGATGGTATCCCAACTCACTAGTCTCTGAGGTGGTATCCCAACTCACTAGTCTCTGAGATGGTATCCCAACTCACTAGTCTCTGAGATGGTATCCGAACTCACCAGTCTCTGAGGTGGTATCCCAACCACCAGTCTCTGAGGTGGTATCCCAACCACCAGTCTCTGGGGTGGTATCCCAACCACCAGTCTCTGAGGTAGTATCCCACTCACTAGTCTCTGAGGTAGTATCCCACTCACCAGTCTCTGAGGTGGTATCCCACTCACTAGTCTCTGAGATGTTATCTCACTCACCAGTCTCTGAGGTAGTATCCCACTCACTAGTCTCTGAGATGTTATCTCACTCACCAGTCTCTGAGGTAGTATCCCAATCGAAATTGTAGAGTAGTGAGGAATACATTTCAAAAAATACGTAGGGTAGATACCTTCGAGAAACCTATTTATTGTTTTTTGATGTGGTTATATATGTATATATATATAGGTTAAATAGGTGTAATATATATATATATATATATTTTTTTTTTTTTATGTATATATATATATATATATATATATAAAATATATATAATATATATATATATATATATATATATATATATATATATATATATATATTATATTTTCTTGAAATCGATCATTTTAAAATAAGGGATCTTCGTTCGATGTTCGTAGTAAAAATCTCCCGTTTTGAAATTGGCTAGATCGAAAAGTTGGCGTTGCACGAAAGAGCACACCCGGCAACTGACGGGCATGGCGGGCAATAGCTTTTTGATAATGTCAAGGTGTATTGTGTTAGGTGTGCGGAGTTGGGGGTGGGTGGGGGTAGAGGGGGAATAGTCAGACACGATGTTGGTGGATCGTAAACTTGGGGGAGAACATGATGTCGGTGTGTAAAACGTGTGCGTGATGGGAGACGTTGGGATACGAAACGTGACGTACATGATGGAACATCAGCTGGTTGGGGACACACGGACAGATATGTGGGAGGAGGCGCTACGTGGTTTTAATGCAAAGTGCCACCCTG
This sequence comes from Lymnaea stagnalis, assembly GCA_964033795.1. Taxonomy (NCBI): domain Eukaryota; kingdom Metazoa; phylum Mollusca; class Gastropoda; family Lymnaeidae; genus Lymnaea; species Lymnaea stagnalis. The sequence continues at coordinate 216,170 of CAXITT010000260.1, read as the reverse complement.
AAGGGGGGGGTGGTGGTGGCTAGTAAATTCATCCATTTTCTGCCAGAACTCTTTTAATTGATTCTGACAAATGCACCCATAGTTTCAAGAGATAACCTACACCATTTTGAAACAAGGAGTTCTACTATGGTTGGACAAAGTCATCTCCTACACCCTTTTGAAACATGGAGTTCTACTGCTTTCGGACAAAGTCATTGGTGTATTGGTCCTTGTCAGCTATCATGTAAATAAGAAAAGTGATTTGAAGCGGAGCTGGGGTCTGGAGCACACAGTTCTGGAGAAAGGGTGTTTTAGCCTGGTGCTTGAGCTCACAGCTCTGGGGCAAGGGTCTTTTAGCCTGGTGCTGGATCTTACAGCTCTAAAGCAAGGGTCTTTTAGACTGGAGCTGTAGCTCACAGCCCTGGAGCAAGGGTCTTTTAGCCTGGTGCTTGAGCTCACAGCCCTGGAGCAAGGGTCTTTTAGCCTGGTGCTGTAGCTCACAGCCCTGGAGCAAGGGTCTTTTAGCCGGGTGCTGTAGCTCACAGTCCTGGAGCAAGGTTATTTTAGCCTGGTGCTGTAGCTCACAGCCCTGGAGCAAGGGTATTTTAGCCTGGTGCTGTAGCTCACAGTCCTGGAGCAAGGGTATTTTAGCCTGGAGCTGGTAAAATTTCGTATTGCTCCGAGCTTTTTTTTAAAGCGTTCTTTAATGCTATTTTTAAAAGATATTAATTATAACTTGTACTTTTTAATGTTTTTTAAAATTAAAATTATAAATATTCAAGTCCCACTCTTCTACCAGCTATGTTGCCCCACTCTTCTACCAGCTATGTTGCCCCACTCTTTTACCATATATGTTTCCCAACTTTTCTACCAGCCATGTTGCCCAACTCTTCTACCAGCTATGTTGCCCCACTCTTCTACCAGCTATGTTGCCCAACTCTTCTACCAGGTTTGTTGCCCAACTCTTCTACCAGCTATGTTGCCCCACTCTTCTACCAGCTATGTAGCCCAACTCTTCTACCAGGTTTGTTGCCCAACACTCTACCAGCTTTGTTGCCCATTTCTTGTACCAGCTATGTAGCCCAACTCTTCTACCAGCTATGTTGCCCCACTCTTTTACCATTTTGTTGACCATTTTTTTTACCATTTTTGTTGCCCATCTCTTCTACCAGCTATGTTGCCCCACTCTTCTACCAGCTATGTAGCCCAACTCTTCTACCAGGTTTGTTGCCCAACACTCTACCAGCTTTGTTGCCAATTTCTTGTACCAGCTATGTAGCCCAACTCTTCTACCAGCTATGTTGCCCCACTCTTTTACCATCTATGTTGCCCCACTCTTCTACCAGCTTTGTTGCTTAACTCTTCTACTATACGCTACGATGGTGATACATGCATTTCTAATGCCTAGTTGATAAGATAGGTAAGGGACAATTATAAAACCACTTAGTACCCGGTCAACCACCCCTCTCCCATTATAATTCTGCTGGAGCTTGGAGCGGAGCTGACAAAAATTTGTCCGGTGCGGATCTGGAGTAAAAATCAGACCAGCCACCCCCCCCCGCCCCCCCAAAATAGCCAGATCCGAATCCCTGAAAAAATACGTATATACTCCCCGAATTTGCTCCTGCATTCAGCACTCATTGCTCTGATAGTTCAGCTCTCATTGCTCTGATGGCTCAGCTCCCCGCCTTTGATTGTTAAGGACTCCCATCTCTATGATCGCCGAGGTCTCCGCCACACTGCCGATGTTAACCCCAGTAACGTTAGGATGCAAATAGCTCAAGTGGACGGGGGGCTGGTACTCGCAAGTGTTGTGTTGTATTAGCTTAAACGTTAAGTACGGAGCAATGCATGGAAGCCGACGTGATTAGGGGCATCCCAAGTGCCGCTCATCTCTTGCACACGGACAAGACAAATGTAGGGCCTTGGATTGAAATTTAAAAAAAAATGATGGAGCCAAATAATGCCAGTGAAGGGGTGCACTTGCCTTTTCATGAAAATGCAAGTAGAATATTACAATAATGATACTTCTGTGTCAGGGTAACAAACATTTTCCTGCACAAATCCAAATGTTTAATCTTCGGCGTAATGTTCTTATGGGATGCGACCACGTTGGAAAAAAAGGTGTTTCTTTTCAGAGGTGAAAAAGCAAATGGCCATGGGTTGGTGCATACTATATCCGCTTTGATATCATTTGTGGTTTCCTGGTTTCGCTGTAGAAGTAAAATTGGATAGGATGAGGATACCGTGAATTGAAAGGAAAGAAATTATTCGGATTAAAATAATACATTATATATATATATATATATTGGGGTCTGTTTTAAAAAGCTTTAATCAACTTATTGGAATCGAGTTTAGTTAGAAACAAAAGAAACACGATTTTGGAACCAACCCAGATTGGAAAAAATAGTGGCGGTAATCACGGGCAAGCTACCACGTTATCAAAACTTGACGTGCCCCACAAGTATGAAGACGCATTAAGTGCACACGGGCTTATTGTTATTGATGATTACGCACTTCGCGTGCAAATATATGAACGTTTGAGTGCGCACATTGGAAAGATCGCCTTCATAAACGACTCGGCAGAGAGGCTCGGCATGTGAACAGATCACTTAAACGTTGTAACGTGTACGAGTGGTTAAACTTATTAGTTAAACTTATTAGTTAAACGTATCAGTTTAACACGTCATTATCCTGTAACATCCTTCTGAACATCGACCCAACATTTTATGTATTGGCCTTTTAACTTTGTCAGGCTCATGTCATGTTTGCCAAGCCCTCTTTATAATGTAACAAGTGCACCAACATACATTTTTCATTAAAAAAAAAAGTGGCTTTAATACTTGTAAGAATCGTACACATCTGGTTTTGTTCAGCGGATTGTCTCACCGAAGATGGTGAAATCTTCCATAGTTAAGTTTAATCCAAGACAAAATCAGTAGCATATTTTAAAATCAGACATCAGAGAGCTACACTGTTTTTTGATTGCGCAAACAACTACAATGGCATAAGGTAAGACAACAGGTATGGTATTTATGGGAAGATAATTTGTATGGCATACGGGAAGACAACGAGTAGAGCAACCGGGAAGACATCTAGTTAGCCATAAGGGAAGACAACTAGGAAGGCATAAGGGAAGACCACTACTAGGCATAAGGGAAGAAAAAAACTAACTATGGGATACGGGAAGACAACTACTATGGAGAAAGGTAAGATAACTATTATGTCAATAGGGATTGTAGAGAGAATACAGCTGAGGCAGCTGTTTAGATTAAGAGAAGCCAACTGTTGCATATTTTTTTTACTATTAGAGCGAAGTCAAATGTACTCTCGCGAGACGCTGCAAACTCCAGACGCAAACGCTTAGGTGGAGTCGCGAGCACATTTTCTGAGGGCTGTTAATGCCAGTGCAGAGATCGGCCTGTAATCGTCAAGTCAGCAAGTGTCCTCTACACCTGGACTATGACGTTTTTCTTCTTACGTCAGTGGTTCTGTTTTTGGGAGGATGGGGGAGGGGGAGAGTTGGTATGCCCCGTATTATGACAAAAGGAGGATTATTATTTTAAAAAAACAAAAGAAAATTTTCAGCTAAATAAACGTTGATCGCTAATTTGTCCATTTTTCTAAACCAATTGGTCTAGCGATACTTCAGCAGAAGTCAACAAAGCGATACTTCAGCAGAGGTCAACAACTATAATTGTTGAAGTTGGGCACTGAAATTTGACATACGCAACACATCGAGCACGAGTCTATTTTCAAGATCTCATTTTTTTCTATTCTTTCTTGGCTTGTCTCTGCTCTGTCTCACTGAAATTCTCCCTCTCTATCAGCCTCTACGTCTTTCTTCTCTTTATTTTTGGTATCTGTATTGCCAAACGTAACTCTGATTCGACAATCTAGAAGGAGAATTTCCACTTCCGAAAAATCTCTTTCCCAGCATTGTTATCTTCTCTCTTGCCCCATTCATAACTATCAACCCAATGCGTCCATTCTTCACTAATCTGAGACAAACCTTCGCACCCAATGCCTCTATTATCCACTAGTCAAAGACAAACCTTTCCAATCTCAATCAGAGTCTCTAGTCTCTATTATCCACCGATGAGAGACAAACCTTTCCGATGAGTGCATCTATTCCCCAATCCACGTCATGCCTTCAAACCCTTTTACTGCACGCCTGCCCTCGAAGCTCACCCACCTGAATACCTTGATCTCCCCCCGAAAACCTGGCGTCTGCTCGCCTGTCTTCTGCTAGCTGTCTTCTGCTACTCACGTACAACCTAACGCACGCACCTGTGATCACCACACGAGCGTACCTCTGACTGCAGACACCTCCCCTCCCATCTGTCAACGCACCCCCACAATCTACCCCCCCCCAAACCCCCCTCAAACCACTTCTTCGAGTGCTCCCTCCATCTCTTCCTTCCTCCCGCATTTCTTTCGCAACCAGCTTTTCGGATATTTTTTAACTTTCGTTTTTTTTTATTTTTCCTCAAGTCATCAAAAAAGCTTAATCACGAAATTTACTACACAAAAAATAACAATGTGTTTGATTAAGTTTCGGATTACCGTTGAAGAATATCAAAAAGAATAATAATATATAAAAGAGTTGTTGTAAAACCGTTATATTTCGTGACGATATTTGACAGTTTTTCTGTGTTAAGCTGTTTCTTTTTCCTCCTCCACCACCTAGGAATCGCGACTATGGGTTTTAAATTATAAGGTGAGAAAACATTTTTTTTTGTCTCGTTTTTCTTCCATACCTCCGAATTTGTATTTTTCGAGAGTTTTTTTTTATTTTTATTTTTTTTATGACGTCGCTAGATGTCAGCTTTGGACGAGTAGGAATGAAGCTGTGTAATATTGGTGTTATTTAATGTGTTCCAAATAGGATTAGTCTATTTCCGACTGTGTGGTGATTGCATCGAGGGATTCTTGCATTTATCTTTGGATGTGTTACTAAGTGAATCGCATGCCATTGACAGGTTCCTATGTTTTTACTTTGAAAAAAAAAGGAGAGTGCTTTTTTTTTTTTTTTAGTTAAGTCTGTGTTTGATGTGTTTTGGAATACATTGTGAGTGGTGGCATAACCTTTTTTTAAAATAACAAATACCATGTCGGAATTGAAGTTTTGTTTATTAAAATTGTATATTGGAAGTCGGTATGCGTCTACTGATTTAATGTGCACTATTTTGTTTCTGGGCTGC
>CAXITT010000260.1:177268-210915 GCA_964033795.1 Lymnaea stagnalis | reverse complement strand
GGGGGGGGGGGGGGGAGTTCTAAAATTTGTGACTTCACGATTATTATTTTAAAACAAATTAAATGTACATTTTTCTAATTTTGAAAAATCTTCATTTTATTTTAAAAACATTAATTTAAGGCCACAATTGCCTCAGGTATTATAGGTAAGCCTACCGTGAAACTCGTCGCGCACACCTTTTGCGCATATAAAAAAATGACGCAAAAACTGTTGCGGCCATTATACAATCGGCTTCGTTGTTTCGAGTCACAGTTTTCAAATAATACTACATCTTAATCCATTATGGGTAAATGGTAAAGAATAAAATATAATCTTAGCTTAGTTATGAACATTTTATGTATGTATTGATTTTTTTAGGCGTGACGTAACACTAAGGTTGGGGGGAGGTAAATAATTTGTGACACTTTGTGACAAGGGGGAGGGGGTAAAGAATGTGTGACACTTTGTGACAGGGGGGAGGGGGGTCTAAAAATGTCATTTTTTGCGTGACCTAATTTGCGAACGACCCCTTGGTGTTTTCTCTCGTAAAATGTTTTTTTGTTTTTTTTTAAATTCCTGGCAACCTGTGTGGTAACCCATCATAAAGATCAAAGAATCTTACCAGTTAATTAACATACAGAATTTTCTTTGTCATATGCTGCAGTCAAAGGCTCGCTCTAATATTGACATAGTCTGCTGTCGGTCCCGGTAATGCTGTCGTTCATGGCACTGCTGTTGGTCCTGGCACTGCTATTAGTCCTGGCGCTGCTGTCGGTCCTAGCACTGCTGTCGGTCCCGACACTGCAGTCGGTTCTGCCGACCGTAGATTAGTGTATGGCGTTGCGTGTTTTATCATGATGAGGAATTCGACCATAAAAAATAGTCAAGGGAATTTATCAAATATTTCGGGATGGTCATCAGTGTGGTTGCAATTATTTCTCTAGATATACTGATCACTGCTCAGCATATACAAACAATATTAATCGCCTGAACATTAAACAAATAAAAATAATAATAATTATCTTCATTAAACTTGTGTTGCGATGTGTCGACCTCTCTAAGACGAACATTAACATAAAAATATGAAGATCTTGTTACTTCTTCACGGCGGCCATTAGCAGCATATAAACGTAAGTATGCGCCTCCATGAATCGCCCATAAGCTCTAAATATACCTAGGTACCAGCCGTATGAGTCTCGTCCTACCAGACCGCGATGGAACGAGTCCGCGAAAATCCGTAAGGTGCTTGAATCTCACTCTTGAGGGTTAGCAAGGTTATACTCGCGAAGCCACGGGTCATTGGCTGTAAGCTTACACCCTTTTATCGGGTATTACCACCTCGTTTGTGGCAGGTTCTCACCGAGTCGACGGTTCACTGACTGTAAGCTTACACCCTTTTTATCGGAAATTACCGCCGCGGTGTGGACGCACTCGGGAAAGTGGATGCGCGTGCACCAGACAGCATCAGAGTGGTGTTTTACTTGAACGTGCTTGTGTTATTCTGATGATGCGAGGTGTGGAACTGGGCGCTCATAAGGGATTAGGATAGGCGTCAGAAGAGGGGAAGAGGTGTCATAAAGTGCTGGAGATGAATAGTTTATGAAGTAATACACCCCTGAATTATCCCCTCCCCCCCCCCACTTGAGTTTTGCTATGTGTTTAAAGGTGCGGTGGGGGGAGTTACGCTCTTGGTTATACCTTATGCTTGAATCTTTAGATGGTTGGTTGAAAGTTGGGAGGGGGGGGGTAACCATCGCAGCAAACCATACTACGAAACACTACGCGTAACGTCCTTCATTTAGCAGCACCAACTTCTGTGTGTAGCGCGCGTAAGATATTGAGTACCGGTGCGGTTATTTTAAGCATCCAAAACAGCGGTAGTGTAAATAAACGTGACCAGATACCGCCATTACTGCCTGCTAGGTGAGCCGTTGTTTCAGAGATTATTGCCGGGGCGTGAGAAATTCTCCTACACAAAATAGAAATACGTGTTCATTAAAAAAAATATATGTGTGTATCCAATGGGTGCGCAGTTGCACGCGCCATTACCACTTGTCCAAAGAAATATTGTGTGATATGGACCGGTGGGGTATGGGTACGGAGTTGGGTTTTTTTTTCCATTGTATTCGAAGTCGTCATTTTAGGTTTTGAATGTGGTGTATTCGAGTATCTCCTTCTCTGACGTAGTGACAAGTGGTGATCGTCGAAAGCAAAAGTGTTGTGCTTCGATTCTTCCATTACTTGAATCGAACCGCGGGGGAAAAAGTGGGGGGGGGGGAATGTCACACGATGGAGTTTGAAATCAGTTAACAGGAGTCACAGATGTGCACTCGTGGTCAGGATTTGTAACTTTGTAACCGAATTAAACCAGTCCCCCCCCCCCCTTAGATGTAGCTTTTGTATACACCATGGACTTGCAAAGCGACGTACGCTACAACATCATCTGCGCAGTTCAGTTATTTACAGGAAAGAACTTTCCATCTAGAGACGAAGGCGTAAACGTCAGGATGGAACATACAATACTGCAGTTGTAGTGTAGTGAATACTAGCTGTTAGTCCCATTTGAACCATTCTATACCAATGTACACAATGAGATGACATCATAATCATGTGTGTAGTTTGTAGGTTACAGGGCCAAGTGTAAGCTATTCTTTATAAGTTTAACAAGCGTCTGCTGCATATTAGTGCCTATGTACACCGTTTTAGTAAAATTTGTACAGTGTTTTGTGGCTTCCCATAAACACGCGAACAATACTTTGTGTAAACAATTCTCATTTATTCCATTTCCATTTCTAAGATGTTCCATAACATAATCCATCACTTCCGTGCGTGCAATGTTCCATAACATAATCCATCACTTCCGTGCGTGCAATGTTCCATAACATAATCCATCGCTTACCTGCGTGCAATGTTCCATAACATAATCCATCACTTACCGGCGTGCAATGTTCTATGACATAATCCATCACTTACCTGCGTGCAATGTTCTATGACATAATCCATCACTTCCGTGCGTGCAATGTTCCATAACATAATCCATCACTTCCGTTCGTGCAATGTTCCATAACATAATCCATCACTTACCTGCGTGCACTGTTCTATGACATAATCCATCACTTCCCTTTCGTGCCATGTTCTATGACATAATCCATCACTTACCTGCGTGCAATTTTCTATGACATAATCCATCACTTCCCTTTCGTGCTATGTTCTATGACATAATCCATCACTTCCCTTTCGTGCCATGTTCTATGACATAATCCATCACTTCCGTGCGTGCAATGTTCCATAACGTAATCCATCACTTACCTGCGTGCAATGTTCTATGACATAATCCATCACTTCCCTTTCGTGCCATGGTCTATGACATAATCCATTACTTCCCTTTCGTGCCATGTTCCAGGGCATTGATGCGTAACGTCAGTTCTATCTCACAAGCAACATTATCTCTAACTTATTGTTACATTTCCTATAACCAAGGTGCACCACCGGTACAGAGGATTGAGTTAACGAGACCGTGCCAGAATTCCAGAATTCGTTTAGTGCACCACTTGCCATAGTCTCCGACCTTGCTGTTAGCTTTTTAAAATACCTTAGTATTAGATTAGTCGTCAACACGTAGTCTGATCGATCTATTGTTACATATATTATAAGTCTGACGGTCAAGTTCAAGAAAATGGGTCTACCACTCGAAGTGGGTAACCAAACAACAGACTATGGGATTAAGAAAACACAATTTTGCACTCTCATATTACTCCCATCCCCTCACATTACTCCCATTTCCACTCATTACTCAAATCCCCCACTTCACTCCCTTTTCAATACATTGCTCTAAAACCTACATTACTCCCATCCACCACTTTACTCCAACCTCCCACCTTAATTCTATTCCCATTGCTCCCATCTCCATATATCACTCACATCCCTACACATTGCTCCCATCTCCACATATCACTCACATCCCTACACATTGCTCCCATCTCCATATATCACTCACATCCCTACACATTGTTCCCATCTCCACATATCACTCACATCCCTACACATTGTTCCCATCTCCACATATCACTCACATCCCTACACATTGTTCCCATCTCCACATATCACTCACATCCCTACACATTGCTCCCATCTCCACATATCACTCACATCCCTACACATTGTTCCCATCTCCACATATCACTCACCTCCCTACACATTGTTCCCATCTCCACATATCACTCACATCCCTACACATTGTTCCCATCCGCCCTCATAACACCCATCCCCCAACAATGATCCCACCACCACACATTACTCCCCCCCCCCTCTTTTCCTGATTCCTTCATCCCCAATCGAGCGTTGAACTTAAACATGGTTCATTTCATCAGACCTGCATGTAATCGGTTTTTATCAAAGATACCCCATATTAGCCAACCCGCAGAAGAAAGTAATTAGACGACGTCACAGGACAACATGTTCCGACTCATGACTAAGCTATCGTCCGTACATCCATAACTGCGACCTATCTTCGGGAAATTCCACAGCGTTCTGATGTTAGCTTGCTCTTTGATGTGCCCATTACGTCTATATTTCTTATGGCCGATCAATTAATTTGCACAAATTAATTCATTAACATTTTTGTCCCTTCGCTTTTATCTTTTATTTTAACACCGTCAAGCAGTGGCTCTCAACCTTCCTTTACAGTTCCTTACGTTGTGGCTAGTCCCAACAACATTATTTTCGTTGGTACTTCATAACTGTGGAGTAGATGTGTTTTCCGATGGTCTTAGGCGAACCCTGTGAAAGAGTCGTTCGACATCCACCCCCGCGCACCCCCCCCCCCCCAGGCCTAGTCCCAACAACATTATTTTCGTTGGTAATTCATAACTGTGGAGTAGATGTGTTTTCCGATGGTCTTAGGCGAACCCTGTGAAAGAGTCGTTCGACATCCACCCCCCCGCCCCCCCCCCCCCCCAGGGCCGGGACCCACGGGTTGAGAAACGGTGATTTATCTCAATGACAAATGACGTCGGATTTCAGGCGTTCTTTTAAAATCGTTTTGTGTGGGGGGGTGGTCTACGTGCGGGTTGTTTTTTTTTTGGCGATTCTTGGAAAAGACTCTACCCCTCGGATTCGCCGTGTAGCTATAAACTTTAACCTCTTGAAATAGGTGAGACTCCATGCCCAGCTGAAACTCCTAGATTCCAGTCCCGGGTGAAACCTCTCGATAACATGCCAGGCTGAAACCCCTAGACTCATGTCTCAGCTGAAAAACCTTGACTCATGTCTCAGCTGAAACCCCTAGACTCATGTCTCAGCTGAAAACCCTAGACTCATGTCTCAGCTGAAAACCCTAGACTTATGTCTCAGCTGAAAACCCTAGACTCATGTCTCAGCTGAAAACCCTAGACTTATGTCTCAGCTGAAAACCCTAGACTCATGTCTCAGCTCAAAACCCTTGACTCATGTCTCAGCTGAAAACCCTTGACTCATGTCTCAGCTGAAAACCCTTGACTCATGTCTCAGCTGAAAACCCTAGACTCATGTCTCAGCTGAAAACCCTAGACTCATGTCTCAGCTGAAAACCCTTGACTCACGTCTCAGCTGAAAACCCTTGACTCACGTCTCAGCTGAAAACCCTAGACTCATGTCTCAGCTGAAAACCCTTGACTCGTGTCTCAGCTGAAAACCCTAGACTCATGTTCCAGCTGAAAACCCTTGACTCATGTCTCAGCTGAAAACCCTAGACTCATGTCCCAGCTGAAAACCCTTGACTCATGTCTCAGTTGAAACCCCTAGACTCTTGTCCCAGCTGAAGCCCCTAGACTCATGTCCCAACTGAAACCTTTTGACTCATGTCCCAACTGAAACCTTTTGACTCATGTCCCAGCTGAAACCGCTAGACACCATACCCGGCTGAAATCCCTAGACACCATACCCGACTGAAATCTCTAGACACCATGCCCAGCTCAAATCCCTAGACACCATGCCCAGCTTAAACCCCTAGACACCATGCCCTGCTTAAACTCCTAGACTCCATGCCCAGCTTAAACCCCTAGACTCCATGCCCGGCTGAAACCCCTAGTCACCATGCCCGGCTGAAACCCCTAGTCACCATGCCCAGCTGAAACCCTTAGACACCATACTCAGCTGAAACCCATAGACTTATGTCCCAGGTGAAACCCCTAGACTCATGTCCCAGGTGAAACCCCTAGACACCAGGCTAGGCTGAGACCCCCAGACCCCTTTACTAACATTTCACAAATGCGTTTACAATCAATCCTTTTCTTTCCCAGACCCTTGAATTACGTCACTCCCCACCCCCGACAGTCGTTTTTACCCATTAAAAAATGAAATAATTAACCCTCTTTTCTTTAAATCCAAGCGCTTTCTCTCGTCTGTAATGACGCCAATACGTAAACTCTCTTTTTGAAAAAAACAAAAATAACAACAAAAAAAACGAGTAGCAACAGCAAGCTGTTAATGAGAGCTCCACGTGTGTGGTCAGAACATGTTCGTTTGGTGCTCAGGCCAGATCGGTACGCGCCCCTTTAACTGGGATTAAATTTGAAATAAAAAGTTAGTTTTATTTGTTATGTAACCAGTTTGTTTCTAAAAAGTTAGTTTTATTTGCCATGTAACCAGTTTTTCTAAAAAGTTAGTTTTATTTGCCATGTAACCAGTTTGTTGCTAAAAGATTAGTTTTATTTGCCATGTAACGAGTTTGTTTCTAATAAGTTAGTTTTATTTGCCATGTAACCAGTTTGTTTCTAAAAAGCAAGTTTTATTTGTAATGTAACCAGCTTGTTTCTAAAAAGTAAGTTTTATTTGTAATGTAACCAGCTTGTTTCTAAAAAGTTAGTTTTATTTGTTATGTAACCAGCTTGTTTCTAAAAATTGAGTTTTATTTATGTAACCAGCTTGTTTCTAAAAAGTTAGTTTTATTTATGTAACCAGTTTATTTCTAAAAAGTTAGTTTTATGTGCCATGTAACCAGCTTGTTTCTAAAAAGTTAGTTTTATTTGTTATGTAACCATTTTATTTCTAAAAAGTTAGTTTTATTTGTTATGTAACCAGCTTGTTTCTAAAAAGTTAGTTTTATTTGCCATGTAACCAGCTTGTTTCTAAAACTTTAGTTTTATTTGTTATGTAACCAGTTTATTTCTAAAAAGTTAGTTTTATTTGTTATGTAACCAGTTTATTTCTAAAAAGTTAGTTTTATTTGTTAATGTAACCAGTTTATTTCTAAAAAGTTAGTTTTATTTGTTATGTAACCAGTTTATTTCTAAAAAGTTAGTTTTATGTGCCATGTAACCAGCTTGTTTCTAAAAAGTTAGTTTTATTTGTAATGTAACCAGCTTGTTTCTAAAAAGTAAGTTTTATTTGCCATGTAACCAGCTTGTTTCTAAAAAGTTAGTTTTATTTGTTATGTAACCAGTTTAATTCTAAAAAGTTAGTTTTATTTATGTAACCAGCTTGTTTCTAAAAAGTTAGTTTTATTTGTTATGTAACCAGCTTGTTTCTAAAAAGTTAGTTTTATTTGTTATGTAACCAGCTTGTTTCTAAAAAGTTAGTTTTATTTGTTATGTAACCAGCTTGTTTCTTAAAAGTAAGTTTTATTTGCCATGTAACCAGCTTGTTTCTAAAAAGTTAGTTTTATTTGTAATTTAACCAGCTTGTTTCTAAAAAGTAAGTTTTATTTGCCATGTAACCAGCTTGTTTCTAAAAAAGTTAGTTTTATTTGCCATGTAACCAGCTTGTTTCTAAAAAGTTAGTTTTATTTGTGTAACCAGCTTGTCCCTAAAGTTAGTTTTATTTGTTATGTAACCAGCTTGTTTCTAAAAAGTTAGTTTTATGTGCCATGTAACCAGCTTGTTTCTAAAAAGTTAGTTTTATTTGTCATGTAACCAGTTTGTTTCTAAAAAGTTAATTTTATTTGCCATGTAACCAGCTTGTTTCTAAAAAGTTAGTTTTATTTGCCATTTAACCAGCTTGTTCCTAAAAAGTTAGTTTTATTTGCCATGTAACCAGCTTGTTTCTAAAAAGTTAGTTTTATTTGCCATGTAACCATTTTGTTTCTAAAAAGTTAGTTTTATTTTCCATGTAACCAGTTTGTTTCTAAAAAGTTAGTTTTATTTGCCATGTAACCAGCTTGTTTCTAAAAAGTTAGATTTATTTGCCATGTAACCAGTTTGTTTCTAAAAAGTTAGTTTTATTTGTTATGTAACCAGTTTGTTTCTAAAAAGTTAGTTTTATTTGCCATGTAACCAGCTTGTTTCTAAAAAGTTAGTTTTATTTACTATGCAACTAGCTTGTTTCTAAAAAGTTAGTTTTATTTGTTATGTAACTAGCTTGTTTCTAAAAAGTTAGTTTTATTTGTTATGTAACCAGCTTGTTTCTAAAAAGTTAGTTTTATTTGTTATGTAACTAGCTTGTTTCTAAAAAGTTAGTTTTATTTGTTATGCAACTAGCTTGTTTCTAAAAAGTTAGTTTTATTTGTTATGCAACTAGCTTGTTTCTAAAAAGTTAGTTTTATTTGTTATGTAACCAGCTTGTTTCTAAAAAGTTAGTTTTATTTGTTATGTAACTAGCTTGTTTCTAAAAAGTTAGTTTTATTTGTTATGCAACTAGCTTGTTTCTAAAAAGTTAGTTTTATTTGTTATGCAACTAGCTTGTTTCTAAAAAGTTAGTTTTATTTGCCATGTAACCAGCTTGTTTCTAAAAAGTTAATTTTATTTGCCATGTAACCAGCTTGTTTCTAAAAAGTTAGTTTTATTTGTTATGTAACCAGCTTGTTTCTAAAAAGTTATTTTTATTTGTTTTGTAACCAGCTTGTTTCTAAAAAGTTAGTTTTATTTGCCATGTAACCAGCATGTTTCTAAAAAGTTAGTTTTATTTGTTATGTAACCAGCTTGTTTCTAAAATGTTAGTTTTATTTGCCATGTAACCAGCTTGTTTCTAAAAAGTTAGTTTAATTTGTTATGTAACCAGTTTGTTTCTAAAAATTGAGTTTTATTTTTTATGTAACAAGCTTGTTTCTAAATCTGACAGCCTACACGGAGCATTGCGTAAAAAAAATACTACAAAATTAATGGTTTCTTGTTTGTCTTCACATTGCCCGCATTACAGACAGCTAACATTGAACATACTTTGTGCTCTATCTCCGCACTGGCGCTGAATATTCCGGAATAAGCCCCAGGCTTTAAAAAAAAAAGACATTGTGATGAATTATTTATTTATTTATTTAGGCATTTTTGTATATCGCTAATCTTACAGCTCTAAGCGCTTTAAAATAATTAAAAATATATAAATTATTTAAACTGCTAAAGTAAATTACAAATGAAAAACCAGAGACACTAGAATTTTCATGAACGTGTGCATAGATGCAGCCAGAGTGTTTGACTCCCGGGGAGAAGATTGCTTTTTACCCCGCCCCATAACTCTGCAAACTATTTTTCATCAATAAAATATCACCAAAAAGCCATTTTGGCGCGCCTCACTAGTATTGGGCCCGGGACATCGGTTTTTTTTAAATAATTAAATACGTTATTTTTATTGAGAAATAAAAAAAAATGTCTTTATCTCTGTCCGGTCATCATGAGATTCCCACTGTTCATTCGTCTTTTCATCCAATGTCAAAGTCTGAACACTTGCCAAAACCGACTCTCGGATGGTTTGTGTCCGTCGCTAGATTTGGCAGCAACAATTTGAATCTCTCTCTCTATCATTGGCTGCTTTCACGACATCTTTATTCTTTGGGCTTCTTTTTTGTTGTACTACCCCCAATGCCTCTCTTTCGTTGCCCCATTCTTTCGTTGCCTCTCTTTCCTTGCTTCTTCTTTTGTTGCCACTTTTTTCGTTGTCTTTTTTTTCGTTGCCCCTTTTTTGTTGCCCCCTTTTTGTTGCCCTTTTCTTTCGTTGCCCCTTCATTCGTTGGCCCTTCTTTTGCTGCCCCTTAATTCGTTGGCCCTTCTTTCGCTGCCCCTTTCTTTCGTTGCCCCTTCTTTCGTTTCCACATTCTTTCGTTGCCACTTTCTTTCGTTTCCTCTTCTTTCGTTGCCCCATTCTTTCGTTCCCCCTTTCCTTGCCTCTTCTTTCGTTGCCACTTTTTTCGTTGTCTTTTTTTTCGTTGCCCGTTTTCTGTTGCCCCCTTTTTTGTTGCCCTTTTCTTTCATTACCCCTTCATTCGTTGCCCCTTCATTCGTTGGCCCTTCATTCGTTGGCACTTCTTTCGTTGCCCCTTCTTTCGTTTCCCCTTCTTTCGTTGCCACTTTCTTTCGTTTCCCCTTCTTTCATTGCCCCATTCTTTCGTTCCCCCTTTCTTTCGTTCCCCCTTGTTTCTATTCCCCTTCTTTCGTTGCCCCATTCTTTCCTTGCTTCTTCTTTTGATGCCACTTTTTTCGTTGTCTTTTTTTTTCATTGCCCCTTTTTTGTTGCCCCCTTTTTTGTTGCCCCATTTTTTGTTGCCCTTTTCTTTCGTTGCCCCTTCATTCGTTGGCCCTTCTTTCGTTGCCCCTTTCTTTCGTTGCCCCTTTCTTTCGTTGCCCCTTCTTTCGTGTCCCCTTCTTTCATTGCCACTTTCTTTCGTTTCCCCTTCTTTCGTTGCCCCATTCTTTCGTTCCCCTTTCTTTCGTTCCCCGTTGTTTCTATTCCCCTTCTTTCGTTGCCCCTTCGTTCACTGACTCGTTGAGCTCATTTGCTTATATATATTATGACCAAGTGCCCCTCATGCCAAAGAAATGATTGTTCAATAAACGTGATTTCACGGGCAGGTCGCTCTAAGAATTGTTTGAGTACGTGTCTGACCTAGTTGCTTGGTTGTCTTGTTTGTCGTATTTATGTGTGTTTGTGTATGTGTGTTTGGGGGGGGGGGTGGGTTTACACGGGAATAATTAAAGGAAATCGTAGATAGTAATAAATAACCCCCTTGCAAGAATATGCTAAGGGCATCGCCGTACCGTGGTTTGCAAATGAAGAATCTCAACTGTGTTAATATTAGCAACTATTTAGCACTGCTGGAAGTGGTAAAAATATGGGGGAGGAGGGTATTGACTTGTAAGGACGGGCTGTTTTAATGCATCTCCTATAACTCCCTTTTTGACTTGTGTTTGAAATGAAACAGAGTGTCCCTTTTAAAAAAAAAATAATTGTCTCTGGTGTGACCGGCATCTGGGCCCCTACACTCTTGGCTTCTGTTTTGACGTAAGGGTTTGTGTTAGTAGGTTTAGGGGTAGGTTTTAGAACCAAGATTTTAGCATTCTTCTCTCCATCGTTTGTTAATTCATCTGTTTTTCATGGCCGTAAATGGAATTACCAAATGGCATCAGCTCTGCACTTCATACATAAAAACTCAAAAGAGAAAGTAGATTAGCCTAGGTAATATTTCCCATTTCAGTCAACACTTTATCATCGCCCAGAAACCAAGGAAAAAGAGTAACGTGGATTATCTCAAGAGTTGTGCTTCTTGGAAACAAAAAATTAGTTTCCGTTTCCACTGGAGAATGCTATTTTAAGCCATACGTTATCTTAAGCCGATATGTTAGTGAAGTAATCGCCCCTTCTAGATATACTCTTGTCACCTACCTGCTCTTAAAATTGGATGAAAATTGAACATGTTATGAGGTCACTAAATACTCTCCGTCATTTGAAAAAAAAAAAGTAAAGGGTTGTTCGCAAATTGCGTCACGCAAAAAATGACCCTTTTAGACCCCTCCCCCGTCACAAGTGTCTCACCCCGTTTAGTGTCACGTCACACCTAAAAATATTCAAAACAAAAATAAAATATTCATTGCTTAACTAAGATTTTATTTTACTCTTTAACATTTCCCCATTATGGATTAAGATGACGCATTATTAGAAAACTGTGACGCGAAACAACCAAGTAATTGCACAGACCGAATGTAAAATGGCCACAACAGTTTTTGCGCAAAAGGTGTGCGCGCCTGAGGTTCACGTTACCTATAAAACCTGAGGCAATTTTAAAGTAATTGAGTAGAGATTTTTCAAAATTAGAAAATTTTAGATTTGAATTTAAAAATGTGCCTTCATACATTTTTTGGACCCCCCCCCCCCTTAGGTCACAAAGTGTATCACAAATTCTCGACACCCCCCCCCACCCCCGAGGGTGACGTAATTTTCGAACGACGCCTAATGTCTGATGTCAAGCTTTTTTATTTGAAACCTCGGAATTTTGTCGCATTAAAATGTCTCAAACACATTCCCGGAACAAATTGATAATTAATTGCTCGACAGATGCAGTTCATCAAAATGTTGAGCTCATTAGAGAAAGCGCTGACTCACACATCTCAAAATTGCTAAGGGTTTTTGAGCAAAGACATCTGGAGACGATCCACATGATAACTTTTCTAGATACGTTTTTTATTTTAATTATTTAAGTCCTTTTTTTTATATTAGCTCAGTACTCCGGCCTGTTCTATATTAACTGAATATCCCTTCAATTTCAGCATCTCGTTCTGTTCTTAGTTAATTCTGAAATTAATAAGTAGTGGCAGATTAGGTTAATAAGAATCAAATCAAAGATCGGCTGATCCATCATTGTGATATCATTTGGATCCATCAATGTCACGTTATTTGGGGATTTGAGTAAGGAGTTGAGCAACCTTAAGTAAATGGATAATGCAAACATAATCACACTGAACTGAATACAAGACACCTTTCGAATGGCAATGTAAACTTTCATCCAGAAACATATCTATCAGGCTGTATGCACAATGGATCAAACACATGTACAACGCAGCTCGCTATTAGTAGAAGAATATAGTACAGTAGAACCCGGTTATGTCGACGGCCTGGAGGTTTGCCAAAAAGCATCGAGATAACCGATGATCGAGATAACCGAAACCCAATATGGTGGCACTATATTAACATGTGCTTGAAATGTACATGATATGCGTTAATAAATGCAAGTACTTAATTATTTGGAGCAAATTTCAAATGTAGAATGAAACCATAATCAACTTATTAACTTTAGTGCCACCTTTTGAGCTACGAATATTTAAAGTGCGAGTTCGTTTGGTATTTTCTACTATGGCCGAAGCCTCCACATTTTGTGACCTCATTCTGCTGATCGTGTCTTGCGCATTGACTATATAGTTTATATAAGGCAACGCATCCCTTTATTACTAAAATCTATTTAAGGACTACTTATTTTGAACTTTCAACTTTGGCACATGTCTATTTAATTAAAGCTTTCCCTGACCAATGGTTTAATAGTTTTTGCACACGGCAAACTCTTATGAGTGAAACTCTGATGTAGCACCACGGCATAGCCATTGTGCAAGTGACCGTGAATGGCTGCCCATGACAACGTTTTACACACGGCAAATTATGATCATTTATACTATGGTCTCTACCGGGTTTTTAAACCTCGAAGTAAAACATATTTATTTAAATGACTTTTAGGTTCATTCTAAAACACAAGCCCTGTATTTTGAGAAATAAATAACTATTTTTAATTATGAAAAACTTGTTTATTTGTTGTTTGCTATTTCTTCTTTCGGAGTTCAAAAGCCGGCGATTAGTCATGGGATCTAGATAACCGAGGTTAAATGGCAAATTTGGCCGCCTTTTGTGCTCGAGATATCAGGGTTCCGCCACATAAAAGAATCGACATAACCGAGGAGAACATGCTAAGACAAATAGAGAAGTTCAAAAACGTCGACATAACAAGGTTGGCGAGTTGACCGAGGTCGAGATAAGTGGGTTCACTGCACAACCTTCATCCGCAAAGGTCTCTCACCAACTCTCCAAACGAAGAGCACGTACACCAAAGACAGACCACAGACACTATGTCACAGCCACACTAAAACTTCGTCACCATCCATCACAAGCCTAAAGACGGGAACAGCTTTCATTTACAAAACTAACACATAAGACACATCACGCACAATACACACAACAATAATTGGATTCGCAACAATCACTATTGAATTCCCGTACTCCCATACTGGACAACAGTAAGCCAATAGAATGACTAGGCTAACCCGACCTGAATGTCCAACCTTAAAGCATTGGTCAACTTTATACCAAAGTTTGGAACATTCAGCCGCTAGACCAGCGGTTCTCAACCTGTGGGTCGCGACCCTTTTCCAGGGGTTGCCTAAGACCATCTGAAAACACATATCCTTACAGCTACGAAGAAGCAACGAAAATAATTGTGTGGCTGGGGTTCGTCACGACACGAGAAACTGTATTAAAGGGTCATGGCACTAGGAAGGTTGAGAACCACTGCGCTAGACCTATTTTTAAAATTGTAGGATGTTTATTTTCTTATAGGACGAGTTCATTTTAGCGGTACGAATTTTTCCGAGCAGGATTTGTTGAACCAATGATTTTGTAGTTCATGCCAGCATTTCCCTCCTAGAATTTATTGTAAGGATTTTTTGTTTTTTTGGACATTTTTTTTTAAAATTTCCCGTTTTAAAATACAGTTGCAAAATAAGGAAAGTTAACATACAAAAATTATTAAAAAATCAAGATTTTTTATTGAAAAAAAATCGTCAACGAATGAAGCAAATATCAGTTTACCCAGTTGTACCACAACCCATTAGAAAAAAAAAAAAAAAAAAAAAAAAAAAAGAAAAAAAATAAAAATTATTAAAAAATAAAAATTTTTTATTGAAAAAAAATCGTAAACAAATGAAACAAATATAAGTTTACCCAGTTGTACCACAACCCATTAAAAAAAAAAAAAAAAAAAAAGGAAAGCATGGTTATTAGCTAGCAATATTGATGTCTATCTATTTTGGTTCACCTGTCAGAATGTCACATTTCTCCAACTGCGCTTCTTGCTGTCGTAACGGTTTTGCTAATGTAGCGGTTACTACATCTTGAAAAACGAAAAACAACAACTCACACCCGTATTTCCACAATGACGTTTTGTTGACGCAGTTAATAAGCCGGTTTCGTTGTTATTGTTTCTAGCGCTCCATGGGTTCTCAAAACATTGGCCTTTCATAACACTAAACTAATCTGCCAAAAAGGCATGTATCGCTTGGTTCATACTTGGCACATTAGACTGGATGCAAGTTTTTTTTTTCCTAATTTGTAACACCCCGGGGTACAACTAGGATAAATGTACTGGACCACTGTTTGAGAATCGGTGCGGTGTGCTCTGCTTAAAAGCGCATGCATTTTATTTCTTGAACTAGCTCCACCCCTTCTCCGTTTCTCCTAACCTTCCACCATGATGTGCAACTTTCACCATGATGTGCACCTTTCACCATGATGTGCACCTTATTCCACGGTATGTACCTCCCACCACGGTGTGCACCTAACACCGCCGTGTGCACCTCCCACCACGGTGTGCACCTCTCACCACGATGTGCACCTCCCACCACGGTGTGCATCTCTCACCACGATGTGCACCTCCCACCATGGTGTGCATCTTCCCATTGACTGCTGTGCTCACAGTGCGTTATAATCCATGCCGGGTCTAGCTGAAAAAAATGAGATTAAGTCAATACGATTTTCTTTGGAATGATCACACTCCGTTTGAATGATTTGTTTTAACGTGATTCTTAAAATGGTGCAGTCTTTCTTCAGCTTTCACTGGGGCACAACACCCTACGACTTTGAAGGGGAAAAAAGGGGGCGGTGTGAATGTTACTTCGCAATTGGAAAGGTGAATGTATCTACTATATATAAATATAGGGGGTTTTAAGCTATTTCACGAAGCAGGATTTAAGAGAAGAAGAAGAAAAAAAAATATCCTAACCCTTACAGTTCTCCTCCCCTCATGCCATTTAGGCACCAGCCGGGAAAATTAGTCAAATCTTCAATTTATCCATTTTTCAATGAAAGTTTAGAGTTTAATCGATATCCCACAAACTGATCTCATAGATATTAAAATTGTTCTGATATTTCAGGATGAAAAGTTTAAAACATAATTTTATTTTCCTATCTTCCCGAAAGTGCATGGAAAGATTGCACAAATTCTCTCTCTCTCTCTCTCTCTCCCTCCCCCCCCCCANCCCCCCCCCCAAAAAAAAAATCTTCAATAGCACTCGCATATCAGACCTCTGAGATAGGGGGTATGTTGGTGTTGGATTACGGGGAGGAAGAGGTAGCAGTTGTAACCCCCCCCCCACCCCACACCCCTCAATACACTCAGACATAAAACCCGCAGATCTAAGAAATCTTGTTGATGCTGATTAAATTCTTCTCGAAGTTGTGCATTGACAGGTGTTAACTATTTCTGTGCATTTCCCTCCTTTTTTTTATGCATATGCGCAGGCCTAGGCCCCCACCCACCGACCCCCATCCCTGTACCTTGCTGTGATCAAGGCCTCGCCTGAGTTTATTAACTTCATCATTTCACATGCGGCAGACACGCACCCGTCCCATTGGTACACCGTACTTATGATTTTCTTTCATGTTACCCATAATTGAATTTAACGTCCAACGATGAGTTAACAGGACTTTTACCCTGTGCGCGCGCGTGTGTTAACATAACGACGACGCAAAGGAGTTCTGATGATTGACATTAATTATTTCGGTGCTTTAGCGTGATTCGTCTGTTGACCGCAATGATTATAATCATTAGAAGATGAAATTTTTGATCTGAGGATTAATTAGTTGCGTTTTTTTCCACCTTAAGTTGGATTGCTTCCGCCTTTTACACACTTAAACAACCAGTCAGAGTGGGCTGAAAAATGGATGTTGTTTTAACTAACGATTTATTGCTTGTATCCACTCTGCCCTAGTGTGTCCAATCGTTATTAGTGTAATCTGTTTTGATAAACTGTGGTGAAAGGTTCACCAAGCAGAGGTCTGGTGTCGTTTTTAAAATTTGTTTAAAAGACTTCCTACTTCATTCCTTTGGATTTCATAGCAGATCGTTCAAACTAATCTTAGGTGCTGTGACAAAGTTTGTGGCGCAAAGATCGACTCGTCGGGGCTGTGATTTCTTAGCAGATCGTTCAAACTAATCTTAGGTGCTGTGACAAAGTTTGTGGCGCAAAGATCGACTCGTCGGGGCTGTGATTTCTTAGCAGATCGTTCAAACTAATCTTAGGTGCTGTGACAAAGTTTGTGGCGCAAAGATCGACTCGTCGGGGCTGTGATTTCTTAGCAGATCGTTCAAACTAATCTTAGGTGCTGTGACAAAGTTTGTGGCGCAAAGATCGACTCGTCGGGGCTGTGATTTCTTAGCAGATCGTTCAAACTAATCTTAGGTGCTGTGACAAAGTTTGTGGCGCAAAGATCGACTCGTCGGGGCTGTGATTTCTTATGGAGCTTTATTTCATTGTTTTACGGCAAGCTTCAGAGGACCCGTTGACGTACGGCGACGCCATGGACGGGCACAGATACTCGCACCGACAGCGCCGAGCGTCCAGTCCCCGACTATGATATCCGGCAACGCTGCGTTCCTAGTCGGAGTACTCGCCTTGACCTTGTGGGAGTCGACGCTGACCCCTCGGTGGATCCCTTGTGACAGAGGTCACGGCAGGAGCTCCATCATGGGGGACGACCTCATGCAGGTGGTCATGACCCTGACCGCCCTGATGTCGCTGGCGTTTCTGTGCTTCATAGCCTGCATCATGGTGTTCGGGATATGGATGCTGAAAAATGTAAGTCTGGGATTTGTTAGGAGTCTTCTGATAGGATTTTCAGGGGCGTATAGCATAGTAGTTTTTTGGGGCTTATGGTGGGGGTTTGTTGTGGCTTCTTGTAGGATATTAGGGGCTTCTATGGACTTCTTTAAGGTTTAACATGAGTACTTGTTGTGACAGGGGCTTAAAGGGACTACTTTAAGGGTTAAAATGAATACTAGTTGTGACTATTAGGGGCTCCAAGGGACTACTTTAAAGGTTAACGTAAGTACTAGAAGCGACTATTGGGGGCTTCAAGGGACTACTTTAAGTGTTAACATGAGTACTACTTGTGACTATTTGGGGCTTCAAGGGACTACTTTTAGGTTTAGAGTACCTATAGTTGTGACTGTTGGGGGCTTTGAAATTATTGTTTCTGGTTGTTAGTCATTGATTGGAGGTAACAAGGGGGGGGGGGAGGTTATAACGGGTTATTCTGGTCCTCTGCATGGTATGTGTAAACTTATCTTCCAGGACAGAGGTCCGCAAAAATAAAAATGGCATTGAACTCGAGCGATTTACTTTAAATTAACATATATTTGGCAGGATCGGTCGTCTAACTTAATGTGTTTTGAAACGAGATCCTTAATAATTTAAGTTAAAAAAAGTTTAGTGTCAGAGTATTTGTAGTTTTCGAATTCACCCGATAGTTCCCTTAACGTCCAGTTATTGTTGAATCTTATCATTTGTTGAATCTTATCATTTCTTTTAAAGTGTGTACTGGGTGACCTTAGCGTGTGTTGTGCCTTCTGTTTATAGAAGAGTGAGTTGTTGAGGCTTGTCATGTTGATCTTTTAGGTCGCTGGGAGAACTCTTCAACTTTATGATCTGTGGGGTTCGATCACTTAAGCTCTTGGGCTTTTCGAAGAGGGGCATGGCTGGATGTTGGTATACATCCAAGGCTGTTACATGACGGGTTTAGCACGCGATGTTGGTATACATCCAAGGCTGTTACATGACGGGTTTAGCACGCGATGTTGGTATACATCCAAGGCTGTTACATGACGGGTTTAGCACGCGATGTTGGTATACATCCAAGGCTGTTACATGACGGGTTTAGCACGCGATGTTGGTATACATCCAAGGTTGTTACATGACGGGTTTAGCACGCGATGTTGGGATACATCCAAGGCTGTTACATGACGGGTTTAGCACGCGATGTTTTTATATCTCCAAGGCTGAGATATGACGGTTTTAGCTCGCGATATGTTATCCATCCAAGGCTGATATATGATGGGTTTAGCAGGCGATGTTGGTATATATCCAAGGCTGATATATTACGATGTTAGCACGTGATGTTGTTATACAGCCAAGACTGTTTGACGAGTTTGGCACGCGATGTCGCTGATGTAAGACATGCTGCTGGCTTTGGCTAATGCGTGTTTTGGGCGTGGCTTTTCCACAAACACGGAGGTCAGCTCCAAAAGAACTTTGATGGAGGGGCTGACGGCTAGCTGTTAACAAAGGGGGGGGGGATGCCACTAACGTAAACAGCGTGATTCTTCAATGAAATATGGACGTGATAAACAAAACCTGACGCCGACTCCTTGGATTAAAACAAAATTCTTTTGTCTCAACATCCCTCATTGGCTACCAGAACATGTTTGGTATGCAGATGTGATCGGACATGTAACTACAAACTATGATATGTTCCTGCAAACTATGATATGTTCCTACAAACTATGAGATGTTCCTGCAAACTATATGTTCCTGTAAACTATGATATCTTCCTACAAACTATGATATATGTTCCTACAATATATGTCCAACTATGATATGTTCCTGCAAACTATGAAATCTTCCTACAAACTATGATATGTTCCTACAATAAATGGCATGTTCCTACAAACTAGGATATGTTTCTACAAACTAGGATATGTTCCTACAAACTATATGTTCCTACAAACTATATGTTCCTGTAGACTATGAAATGTTCCTACAAACTATGATATGCTCCTACAAACTATATGTTCCTACAAAATAGGATATTTTCCTACAAACTATGATATGCTCCTACAAACTATGATATGTTCCTAAAAAAACTAGGTTATGTTCCTACAAACTAGGTTATGTTCCTACAAACTAGGTTATGTTCCTACAAACTAGGTTATGTTCCTACAAACTAGGATATATTCCTAAAACTGGGATTTTCGCCTCGTTTAGATTAAGATTTTATTTCAAATTTATTTATTCTTTTTTTTAAATGATAGTTTGGGGTGGGGGGGCCTCCAAAATCCCCTGTTAAGGTTAATCGAGGTCAGAGAACAAGTGCAAGAAATCCTTGTCCTATGTTGTGCACTTAGTCTAATCTCCATACGGATTAGTCGCTCTATATGCCCTCGTGTGTTTGTGTGTGTGTGTCTGTGTTTGGGGGGAATGATTCCCTTCACTCTCTTCCACACTACACCGCAAATTCAAAGTAGGGTCGCCGACTTCACTATAACCCACCTGACCATGATGAACTGCAGATTATCCCATTATCCCAAAATGATATGTTGAGCTGCAGATTATCCCACTATCCAAAAATTCGATGTGGTACTGTAGATTATCTTATTATCCAAATATTCTTTTCCACTGCAGTTAACCCTTGTACTCCCTAAAGATTTTTTGTTTAGTTAAAAAAGAAAACCGACCTTATTGCTGTGCTCATAACCTTCAAGATAACCTAAGGGGGATTCTTTCCCCCGTTGATATTATGGAATCCCAATTTTGTAATCAGCCATCACCTTTGCAAGAAACCATCTGTTCAGACAAGAATGATGGGAGAAGAAGATGCGCAGACCTGGGCCATTATAATAGTCAGATCTGCCGCCATTGTACAAGTAACGTATCAAAGACATTAAAAGTACAGGATATTTTGGGGCCGTATTATTCTTCCGTCTGGCTCTTTGTTTACCTCCATGGAGCATGCAGGAAAGGGAGTCTCTCCACAAGGCAAGTGTGTCTGTTAAGTACATCAAGTTATCCATTTTCATTTCGAATTGTCATTTTAAACTGCTGTGATCACTTTTGATTTTTTAATACTTCAAAAGCCAGACCAAAATGGATGTTCATGCTTATCAATTATTTTGAAGATTACGTTTTGACGAGTGACCATCACTGATTAAATTGTAACTGAAAAAACGTATATAATTGATAAGTGAAGCACTTAGAACACGTTCTTTAAAATTTAGCATAATATAAAATATACTTTCACAATCGGTTCAGGAGTCTCTATGCCTAAATACTGTAATAGCTTAGGAGTCGTTCGTAAATTACGTCA
The DNA here is from genome assembly GCA_964033795.1 of Lymnaea stagnalis. NCBI lineage: Eukaryota > Metazoa > Mollusca > Gastropoda > Lymnaeidae > Lymnaea > Lymnaea stagnalis. The sequence goes on along the minus strand of CAXITT010000260.1, from coordinate 190,080 downwards.
CGCAAAAAATGACCCTTTTAGACACCCCTCCCCCTGTCACAAGTGTCTCAAATTCTTTACCCCCCCCCTCCCCGTTTAGTGTCAGTCACACCTAAAAATATTCAAAACAAAAATAAAATTTTCATAACTTAACTAAGATTTTATTTTATTCTTTAACATTTTCCCATTATGCATTAAGATGTAGTATTATTAGAAAACTGTGACGCAAAACAACGAAGTACTCCCCGAGCCGAATGTAAAATAGCCACAATAGTTTTTGCGTCATTTTTCGATATTAATGTTTTTTAAAATTAATTGAATAAAGATTTTACAAAATTACACAATGTTAGATGTAAAAAAAAAATAATAATAAACCATTTGTGACGCACCCCTCCCCCCCCCCGTCACAAATTCTCGACCAACCCCTCGCCCCTGAGCGTGACGTAATTTGAGAACGACCCCCTACTTGGGTTAAATAGCATTGCCTTGTTACTGTTATCATCTGAAAATACATCCGTAAAAATCGATTAACACTGAAGCAGTTTTGGTCTGTTATTTAACATGCAACATATGTTTTTGGTAACTGAATGTTCTATCTTTTTTCCACAACATATCTTTCGTATATTAAGTTGACCTTAAATTTCGTTTTGTTTCTTCCAATTCACATACCAGCGGTAACCTCATTATCAAATGTGGGTGAAGCTGTCTAGGTAGACTATAGATAGAATACAACCTCCCATAACGTGTAAATGCAGCATTTGCACGCAGAATTTACCTAGTGCTAGATGATGCTACTCAATTGAAGTTAATGGACCTGTTCAGTATTAAAAGGACAATTGAAGTATAAAATAAATGTTTTAAAAAAGTGATAAGAAATATAATGTTGAAAAAGCCAAGAGTTAATTATTAATAAACCATTAAAAAAAAAATTAAATTGTATTTTTTATTTTAAGGTTTGAGCTTGGGAAGGTGTAGTCTAAGCAGTAGGTACTTAACACCCCAGATTGTAGGTTGTAGAGACTTGACACCCCAGATTGTTGGTTTTAGGAACTGAACACCCCAGATTGTAGGTAGTAGGGACTTAACACCCCAGAATGTAGACCGTAGGAACTGAACACCCCAGATTTTTGGTTGTAGGAACTGAACACCCCAGAATGTAGACCGTAGGAACTTAACACCCCATATTATTATCTGTTAAGAGTCCTATTCTCTTTTACTCCCGTGTGTCACCGTCTCCCTTCTAGTCTAGTCAGGCCATCTGGGTTTCTTTTTATTGCCCAACGATGGAACTAATTTCTCGTGAACCGAAGGATCGGAGGGTCAGTGCCATGAAAATGGGGATCTGGTTTTTAAAAAAAAAATTTGTTTCTTTGCCCGCCACCCCCCCCCCCCTTCATTTCCTTCTCCACCAACCCCAGAGTTTTAAATATTTTGTCTAAGATGTAGAACTGACCTGCATTGCCATTGTGGTAATTGATCCAGGCGAGGAGGTTGTTTAGGTTTCCATAGCGATCTCTGGGCTTGGTTCTATAAATACAAGGACAGCGGCGGGTACCGAGACCACAGCGGTCTTCAAATCGCAGCCCCGGGTACACACCTTTTTGCGAGAAGATGGAAACAGAAGAAGAGAAAACTGGTGTTTTTTGTTTAAAGAAAGCGTCAGAGACGAGTCGTGTTTGGGAAATTTTCAGAAAAGACTTGGAAATATTTAGTTTTTTTTGAGAAAATTCATTACCTGATCCATGATTTCGCCTGTACACAAATGCCCTTGCTTAAATGATTTCCTCATTCTATGAAATCACCAACTTGTCTCTACATAGCTGTCCTCGTTGTTTGTAGTAAATCTTCTTTCCACAAATCCATGACCTGGGATGCGTTTTCGTATGTGCACTCGTGATTTTGTTAAATTCTCATTTCTATGAACCCATGATCTTGCATCCATGCACATCACCCACCTGAAGATCCAGCGAGGTATGGGGGGGGGGGGCACAGATATCTTCGGTTTTCATCCCCACTTCTCGTCAAACTCAGGGAATGGCGCGTCTGATGTCAGCAGCTAATAGCTTTTCATTGTATACACAGCACACATTGATGGTTCTTGTAATTGAAACTTTTCTGACATTTGCCAGGACTGTGTGCCCCCCTCCCCCTTTTCCCCTCGCTCTTTTGTTTGTTTTCATCCCTGAACCGCCCGTTGTCTTGCCCCTGAACTTCACACATAGAGTGACATAATACTTCTTTTTAAATATAGTTTTGTTAAGTCTTTCTACCTTTTTGTGTAAAATTTTTTATCTTGGCATACTTAGCATTTGGCAATATAGTCTAGGATCAGGGTCTTATGGTGTGCCGCCGATATATTCTGCTGTCTTATATTGTGCCACGGAGATGCTCTACTGTTTTATTTTTAGATTTATTATTCTCTAGTGTTCCGCGTGGAAAGACTAATCTCTTTCGTTGTATCGCTGCGACGGTCTTTTATTACGATACCGGTTAAATCTGCAGCAAAGTGTTGTTTTGTATATAAAAAAAAATTAATCAACTTGAATTGTTTGGATGTTTCAAAAAGATGATATCTCATTATTCCTTTACGGATCACTGCTTCCCGTGATTTTTATGTATTTTGATGAAATTATCCGAAGGAATAATCTTTATTCAACTAACGCTAGCTTTAACATTGAAAAAGGAGATTCATCTCGCACTACAGATCTGTCTGTATAAGTTCCATTTCAGTGTTTGTCAAAATTGTGTTCGATGTGCGTCCCTCGACGTTCAGATGCTGTACAGGTCAATCGCAGTGGTTTTCACAAATCTGCCACTTTCAATACGCCAATGCCAGAGCTCTCAAGCCATATCTTAGCTGTATAGATATTGTGTACGGCAAATTAAACAGTCTTCACATCATCACTGCCAGAGCTCTCAAGCCATACCTTAGCTGCACAGGTATTGTGTACGGCAACATAGCCAGTCTTAACATCACCACTTCCAGAGCTCTCAAGCCATACCTTAGCTGCACAGGTATTGTGTACGGCAACATAGCCAGTCTGAACATCACCACTTCCAGAGCTCTCAAGCCATACCTTAGCTGCACAGGTATTGTGTACGGCAACATAGCTAGTCTTAACATCACCACTTCCAGAGCTCTCAAGCCATACCTTAGCTGCACAGGTATTGTGTACGGCAACATAGCCAGTCTGAACATCACCACTTCCAGAGCTCTCAAGCCATACCTTAGCTGCACAGGTATTGTGTACGGCAACAAAGCTAGTCTTAACATCACCACTTCCAGAGCTCTCAAGCCATACCTTAGCTGCTCAGGTATTGTGTACGGCAACAAAGCTAGTCTTAACATCACCACTTCCAGAGCTCTCAAGCCATACCTTAGCTGCACAGGTATTGTGTACGGCAACATAGCCAGTCTGAACATCACCACTTCCAGAGCTCTCAAGCCATACCTTAGCTGCACAGGTATTGTGTACGGCAACATAGCTAGTCTTAACATCACCACTTCCAGAGCTCTCAAGCCATACCTTAGCTGCACAGGTATTGTGTACGGCAACATAGCCAGTCTGAACATCACCACTTCCAGAGCTCTCAAGCCATACCTTAGCTGCACAGGTATTGTGTACGGCAACATAGCCAGTCTTCACGATTCAGCCCGAAGGAGAGATATTTAGTCATAGGGGATTGCATTCAGTGATGATTATAGTTTTCATACGCCACAACAGAAGAAATTAAATTATAGACTACCCATGTAACATTTCATCTGCATTTCCGAATTTAAAAAAAAAAAAAAACACACATTTTCTGAGTTTGTGATTATGAGTTCCATTGAATGTGAATGTGTGAACGTTTGTTCACCTTTCAAAAAATACATACACAATATATATTTGAAATAATGTAATTCACAAACAGATGGCAATGTGACCCTTTTACCAACAGTCTGTTCATCTTTTCCTCTATTCATTTGTTTCTTTATGAACACAGATACAATTCTTTTGGTGGCGTTTAAGAGACATTTGGTGCACAGCTTACTTTCAGGTGGATTCTAAACTTACAGCTTTAGTTGAGTTCTCGTTTTCATGAATTGTGAACATGTCTAGTGCAATTTCGAATCAGATGGGGGGAAAATGCAAATAAAGGGAGGCGTTACTTCGGTTACAAGCTAGGATTTAAACAACAGTGCAGCCGTGTGTAGGTAATAAGTCCCCATCTGTCATCTTGAATCCATCCAAAGAGTTGGAACTTTTTGTTGTTGTTTTTATTGTTGGTTTTTTTTCGTTGTTTTTTTTACATGATTGGACCCCTAAAGTCAACCTCATCCTTATTTTGATAGTTGTGAAGTCGTCTGGATCTAATAAAACACAACACCGTTAAACACACATTTATTTAATTCACGCACAAATTACCCACAAGAATCTTTAAATAAGAACATTTTCAAAAAGAAGAGAAAGCATGTCAACAGTAAACACGGATCCCACACATTCCATCGAGATTCAAATCTGAAGGTAAAATAACTTCAATCGTTCCAATGACTTGGCGAGTGGTTCGGTGTTATACTTAAACCGCGCCCACCCACCCACCCCTACTCCCACCCCAAAACCCCCCTTAAGCGAAGATCCTCGGCAGCAGCAGGTTTACCAATCCACAAGGCGGTGCAGTTTGCAGGCGCGGATTCAATTAATTGTGTTGTGTTCTGAGGTGGGATCACGGCCGTGGTACTCAGGCGGGAAATCAGTTTGGCTCGGCGGAGTATATCGGTGGGTTTAGAGGATATGGCTGGCTGTTAACGTTTGTAAGAACTTGTTTGAAGGCTATGCTGGCAGGCAACGTATATGAGAATTGGTCAGAGGGTTGGACTGATGACCTTTGTGAGAACTTGTGAGAGGGTTGGACTGGTGACCTTTGTGAAAACTGGTCAGAAGGTTAGACTGATGACCTTTGTGAGAACTGGTCAGAAGGTTAGACTGATGACCTTTGTGAGAACTGGTCAGAAGGTTAGACTGATGACCTTTGTGAAAACTGGTCAGAAGGTTAGACTGATGACCTTTGTGAGAACTGGTCAGAAGGTTAGACTGATGAACTTTGTGAAAACTGGTCAGAAGGTTAGACTGATGAACTTTGTGAAAACTGGTCAGAAGGTTAGACTGATGACCTTTGTGAAAACTGGTCAGAAGGTTAGACTGATGACCTTTGTGAGAACTGGTCAGAAGGTTGGACTGATGACCTTTGTGAAAACTGGTCAGAAGGTTAGACTGATGACCTTTGTGAGAACTGGTCAGAAGGTTGTACTGATGACCTTTGTGAAAACTGGTCAGAAGGTTAGACTGATGACCTTTGTGAAAACTGGTCAGAAGGTTAGACTGATGACCTTTGTGAAAACTGGTCAGAAGGTTAGACTGATGACCTTTGTGAGAACTGGTCAGAAGGTTGGACTGATGACCTTTGTGAGAACTGGTCAGAAGGTTGGACTGATGGCCTTTGTGAGAACTGGTCAGAAGGTGCTGGGTGGCCGAGCGGTCTAAACTGCCTTAAACCAAATAGCCATTGGTCCGGAGTTCAATCCCCATCAAAGCCATCCCAAGCACCTCTGGTGGATGGGACTCGCTAGCCTTGGACGGCAACCCATCTAAGAGAAGGCAAACTATGAATTAAAACCAGGAGCCAGAATGATCAACAAATTGATCGTGGGCCCCTCAAATGTAAGAAGAAGAAGAAGAGGTTGGACTGATGATGACCTTTGCGAGAACTGGTCAGAGTATTGGACTGATGACCTTTGTGAGAACTGGTCAGAAGGTTGGACTGATGCCCTTTGTGAGAACTGGTCAGAAGGTTGGACTGATGCCCTTTGTGAGAACTGGTCAGAAGGTTGGACTGATGCCCTTTGTGAGAACTGGTCAGAAGGTTGGACTGATGACCTTTGTGAGAACTGGTCAGAAGGTTGGACTGATGCCCTTTGTGAGAACTGGTCAGAAGGTTGGACTGATGACCTTTGTGAGAACTGGTCAGAAGGTTGGACTGATGACCTTTGTGAGAACTGGTCAGAAGGTTGGACTGATGACCATTGTGAGAACTGGTCAGAAGGTTGGACTGATGGACTTTGTGAGAACTGGTCAGAAGGTTGGACTGATGACCTTTGTGAGAACTGGTCAGAGTGTTGGACTGATGACCTTTGTGAGAACTGGTCAGAAGGTTGGACTGATGACCATTGTGAGAACTGGTCAGAAGGTTAGAATGATGACCTTTGTGAGAACTGGTCAGAAGGTTGGACTGATGGACTTTGTGAGAACTGGTCAGAAGGTTGGACTGATGACCTTTGTGATGTTTGTGAGGCTGGTCTGAAGTCTGAATGTTTGTGAGGCTGGTCTGAAGTCTGAATGTTTGTGAGGCTGGTCTGAAGTCTGAATGTTAGGCTGACTGATGACTTTTATAACAACTAGTCTGTAGATCTGGCTGGTTATAGTCTCCAGTTCTTGTTTTCACAAAATAAGAAGGAAATAATTGAAGAAGCTTTTACACAAGATCAACAAGTCATTTACGGACCCTTAGTGTTTGACAATGTTTACAGTGTTGGTTTCATATTGTTGCGTACAGTGCTTGATATCATGTTGTTGGGTAAGGTGGTTGGCCCCATATTATTGTTTTCAGTGGTTGGTTTCATGTTGTTGGGTAAGGTGGTTGGCCCCATATTATTGGTTACAGTGCTTGGTTTCATGTTGTTGGGTAAGGTGGCTGGCCCCATTTTATTGGTTACAGTGGTTGGTTTCATGTTGTTGGGTAAGGTGGTTGGCCCCATATTATTGGTTACAGTGCTTGGTATCATGTTGTTGGGTAAGGTGGTTGGCCCCATATTATTGGTTACAGTGGTTGGTTTCATGCTGTTGCGTACAGTGCTTGGTCTTATTATGTTGTTTTAGTGGTTGGTCTCATATTTTTGGTTGCAGTGGTTGGCCTCATATTGCATATTCACTGTGGGTGACTTCATATTGATTAAGAACTGTGGCTAACCCCATGCTAGAAGAGTATTGTGGTTAACCCCGTGTTAGAAGAGTACTGTTGCTAACCCCATATCAGAAGAGCACTATAGCTAACCCCAAGCTAGAAGAGTACTGTGGCTAACCCCGTGTGAAGAGTACTGTGGCTAACCCATGCTAGAAGAGTAATGTGGCTAACCCCATGTTAGAAGAGTACTGTGGCTAACCCCATGTTAGAAGAGTACTGTGTCAAACCCCATGTTAGAAGAGTACTGTGGCTAACCCCGTGTTAGAAGAGTACTGTAAATAGCCCCATGTTAGAAGAGTACTGTGGTTAACTCCATGTTAGAAGAGCACTGTGGCTAACCTCGTGTTAGAAGAGTACTGTGGATAACCCAATGTCAGAAGTGTATTGTGGCTTACCCCATATTAGAAGAGTACTGTGGCTAACCCCATACTAGATGAGTACTGTGGCTAACCACTTGTTAGATGAGTACTGTGGCTAACCCCATGTTAGAAGAGTACTTTGGCTAATATGTTCCTTGGCTCATCATGTGGGCAATGTGGTTTGCCTCAGATTACGTCGTGGGCCATGAAGCTAATGCGGCCTGGCATATTTATCTGTACAAATTGGTTTTTCTTCTCAGATTTAGAAAGCAGAAATAGAATTGTCACTTGAAAGGGTTTGTTCAACACAATTAAAGAGCTGCTCTAGAACATTGGACAAGTGGACGGGAAACTACTTTTTTAGATTTGTGAGGTTTTTTTAAATCTAAGATGAAACTATGACTTCGTTTGCAGAAGTCTGTCTTTCATCGACATTGTTGCGCTGATATGGCCAGATGAAACTAAGAATTCATCTAAATAAATCTGTCTTTCATTGACGTTGTTGCTCTTATCTGGCCAGATGAAACAATGACTTCATCTAAATAAATCTGTCTTTCATCGACAATGTTGCTCTTATCTGGTGAGATGAAACGTACTGCATAGTACCGGCTTAATTAAGATGATTTATTTATTTTATTTATTTATTTATTTTTGTGGGGCGGGGAGGGGGGATGGTTGTGTCAGAAGTTTATTTCTTTGAGTTATTAAATTTAAATCGGCTAACACGATTATCGGACTCTGTCAACTTATATAATGTATGACCAGGTATTGAACCACTAAGTTAAGCTGGATTCTTTGAGCGCAAAGGGTGTATAAATATAAGATTCTCAAACTTTTGCGACAAGTAAAAAAAAAAAAAAACAACACACGACCTTTTGTGTGCGGAAATTTCGCTCCTTCACTATTTGTTATGGAACCCTGAGATGTTTAGGCCGCGTACGTACGTTATACGCCCAGCAGCCTCTGGACCATTTATCTCTACCCTTGTCAAAAGACATGTGTACTGGATCTCAACTCTTCACGGAGCCATTACCGAGCACTCGCACTTTGGCACATCCGATCGTCCCCACGTGACCACGATCTGTGAAAACATGCCCCATGTCTTCATTTACAGGAAACGAAGAGCGGAGAAAGAAAAAGGTGGGCGGGGGGGATGATGAGGGACTTATCTTCAGGCCCAAATGCTAGCTAATTCCATCAATGCTGAAATCTACTTTGGTTTGCGTCATTTCTGCTTGATGTTACGTCATGAATGACGCAAATAATGGCTGCCCGTGTTCATTATTGTGATACGCTTCCATGCAATATTGAAAGAAAATTCCTTTACACCCCTGTGCTGCACTTAACTTAAGATGTGTTACTGCCAGATATAGTAAATCTCAACGCTTTAGCATAAGGGGAAAACACATACAGTCATTGTGTTTAGGTTTGTGTCGGATGGAGATTATTACCGCCATTTCGGTGGCGTTTGCGGAGAAGCAACATACCGGGCCGGGACGAAGGCTGAATAGAGGCGTCCTCTTCCTAAAAAAAAAACATATTTTAATAAACATTGTTTGCATGACAAAATACTTTTTAGTGCCCTTTGAAAATGAATCCCAGGGTGGGTGCCCCCCACGCCCCTTCATCGCATAGCCCAGAAGACTTTTGGATATGACCATCGGTCTTGTATGATGCAATCCAAAGTTTGTAATGTCATTCTCTAAGTTGTCACACATTGTTACGAACTAAAGAAAAAATATCTTTAAAATTTAAAAAAATCTACAAAACATGTTTGTTTGTTTGTTTTTAGGTGAACATAAAATGGGACATACAATTATTAATACAAAATAAATTTCAGATTCCTTGTGCCAAATAGCCGAGTCAGGCACATGCCATGCAGTTTGACAGTGTCGATTCTCGGTGCCATGTAAAAATGTTGTAGTGAATCTTCAGGGGTGCGCCGAGGAATAGCTCAACCCGGGGCTACACTGAAAAGAGTCCCCTAAATCTATAGAGAAAAGTGCCGCCCTGGGTGGACTAGTAAAAATCACTACTATTTTAGCCCCCCTTGTCTTTATCTAATCGGTCTAATCGTACCGAAAAAAGAAAGTGGGGGTGGGGCGGAAGCAATAAAAATATAATCTACCTGTTCATCTGAAGGACGCATGAGGACGGAATTACAGTGGTCTCACACTTTTAACAAAGACGGGGCCCAGGCGATATACATTTATTTTTAACAACACTTTTGGCGAAGACACGGGCAAAGATAAGGGGGGAAAAAAAGATGCGTTGTCTGAACAAATATGTTGTTTTTATCTCTGAGGGTAAATCGGAAATAAAGATGATTTCACATTTGTCAGTTTGCCTGTTTCTATCCTCCACCTTATATCGTATAGCTGCACACGACGATCAACAGTAACAAGTGCACGCATGTTTAGGGCCTCATTTCTAGAATCTCATGGTCAAGATTTGAACCCGGGCTCTGTACCTTGCTCGTCATGTGACTTACTGATTCCGCGACCCCAACCGCCATATCCGCTTGATCAGAGACTTTTCCCATGACGTCATATTGTCGTCTGTTCATATCAACATGCTACAGGAGCGTCCGTGAACTTGCCTTTTAGAAGAAAATAAAGGGAGGGGGCAAAAACGTCGAACCTATGATAATCAAAGATAACAGCCGCCACTGTGTATCCGTATGTCAGCCCCGAACAACGCTTATCGCGAGTTATCATCTTCAGCCTATTATACAGTGTTTACGGTATTCTATTTATAGCGCCGCCAGACTCTCACCCGGGCGACGGAAACCTCATAAAACAATGACTTCCTCTATTTTATGCTTTGATAGTCGCTTTGGAAAAGCAAACGGGGGGGGGGGGGGGGGGCTGGTGGTTGGAGATGGCTGGTGGTTGGGGATGGCTGGTGGTTGGGGATGGCTGGTGGATGGTTCACTGTTACAGTGTGTCTGTCTCTGTCTGATGTTTTAAAGAGATTGGGACAGTAAGTGGGGTGTATGATGGTACATGGAGCTAAGGATAGATTTCGAGTATTCTGATGGTACATTTTTGGAGGCTAGAAATTGTTTTTGGTGTTGTCTGTTGACTGTTGGTACTGACTGGGGTTTCGACAGATGAGACGATTCACAGCCGCCACAGATTCGACCTGGACGTTTGGCTTTTTCGCCGACGGTCGTTTGGCCGACAAAGATATCGAAATTATTTTAAAACGAAAGGGAAAACAGTTTTAGAAGTGATTTAAATGATGTTAAAAATGCAAGAACGTGTTCGGGAAGGCGTCGATGTTCTCAGAAGACTGTTGATGTTCTCAGAAGACCGTTGATGTTCTCAGAAGACCGTAGATGTTCTCAGAAGACCGTAGATGTTCTCAGAAGACCGTCGGTGTTCTCAGAAGACAGTCGGTGTTCTCAGAAGACCGTCGAGGTTCTCAGAAGACCATTGATGTTCTCAGAAGACCGTTGATGTTCTCAGAAGACCGTTGATGGTCTTAGAAGACAGTCGGTGTTCTCAGAAAACCATCGATGTTCTCAGAAGATAGTCGGTGTTCTCAGAAGAGCGTTGATTTTGTCAGAAGAGCGTTGATTTTCTCAGAAGAGCGTTGATTTTCTCAGAAGATAGTCGGTGTTCTCAGAAAACTGTCGATGTTCTCAGAAGAGCGTTGATGTTCTCAGAAGAGCGTTGATGTTCTAACGCCAATTATACGAAAGGTTTGTCACCCACGATATTGCGAATATATACCAGTTTTATTTTGCCCACCCTATTTTTACGGTAGAGTTTGGTGACATAAGTGTGAACAGTTAAGCACGCAACGTCTTTGTTTTTAACAGGGGATATGTTCACAAATTACAGTGGTACCCCGTTATAACGTGATAATTGGAGCTCAAATTTAGGATCGCTTTTATTTGACTTTTGTCTGAAAGCCTTGAGTACGGGTGCATTTGTAAAAGGGGTGGGAACTTAAATGCATAAAAAATATGTTTAATTTTTCACATTTAACTCGTGTATTCCCCCTAAATCCACTCAGAGCGCATGCGTAACTAACAAACAAACCCACAAACAGATTTTTACCCTTGCACAAATCTATAGATTTTAATTGAAATACTGACATCGCCTGTGGATTTAAATTATTCAGTAGGAATTAAAATGATTTTTGTATCATTGTCGGCGAAACAGCGGCGAGGACCAAACTTGCGGTGGCAAAGTGGTCATAGATCCATGGAAGGCTATGAGTTGTAGGTCAAGTGTATCGGTGGGACTGATGGAATGTCGTTTGTTTTAGTGAGTTTCAGTTTCCTGAACTCCAATAAAAGCGCATGAGTAAATAGCTGACCAGAAATTTATTAGCACACAGAAGACCGATGGATAACACTGTAAAGATGAATGGCCAACACTGAAAAGATTAATGGCTAACACTGAAAAGACCAAAGGCTAACACACAGAATGCTATCCGAAGGTTTTAGTTCACCTAAAGTTTTATTGATTTCGAGAACAGCGCATTATTGTTTATTACGTCATTTCAGATTTTCTGGAAGTGGGTGTTTCAAATTTCTTTATGAGTTCCCCTTGTTTGTTAAATATAAATAAAACATTTGACACATCATTAAAATTAAGACAAGTCCCAAAACTCTTGACACATTACGAGAATGGAGACAAGTCCCAAAACTCTTGATACATTACTAGGATGAAACAAGTCCCAAAACTCTTGACACATCACTAGAATGAAAACAAGTCCCAAAACTCTTGACACATCACTAGAATGAAACAAGTCCCAAAACTCTTGACACATCACTAGAATGAAGACAAGTCCCAAAACTTTTGACACATCATTAGAATGAAAACAGTCCCAAAACTTTTGACACATCACTAGAATGAAACAAGTCCCCAAACTCTTGACACATCACTAGAAGGAAGACAAGTCCCAAAACTTTTGACACATCCCTAGAATGAAGACAAGTCCCAAAACTCTTGACACATCACTAGAATGAAGACAAGTCCCAAAACTTTTGACACATCACTAGAATGAAGACAAGTCCCAAAACTTTTGACACATCACTAGAATGAAACAAGTCCCAAAACTTTTGACACGTCACTAGAATGAAGACAAGTCCCAAAACTTTTGACACATAACTAGAATGAAACAAGTCCCAAAACTTTTGACACATCACTAGAATGAAGACAAGTCCCAAAACTTTTGACACATCACTAGAATGAAGACAAGTCCCAAAACTTTTGACACATCACTAGAATGAAGACAAGTCCCAAAACTTTTGACACATCACTAGAATGAAACAAGTCCCAAAACTTTTGACACATCACTAGAATGAAGACAAGTCCCAAAACTTTTGACACATAACTAGAATGAAACAAGTCCCAAAACTTTTGACACATCACTAGAATGAAGACAAGTCCCAAAACTTTTGACACATCACTAGAATGAAGACAAGTCCCAAAACTTTTGACACATCACTAGAATGAA
>CAXITT010000260.1:126914-176973 GCA_964033795.1 Lymnaea stagnalis | reverse complement strand
CGCTTCGTGTTGACATTTGGTATTTTACTTGTAAATGCAACAAAGAGAAAAAAAAAAAAAAAAAAACACACACTCACCAAAACTCCACCTTCGTTATCACATGGATCAGAGGTGAAAAGCCACTGGGCTACTAGATCTATTGCATGTCTGTCAGCAACACACACAAAAACGAGAGTTTATCCTGTATCCAGAAAACAGTTCGTACTTGATGTTCTTGATGGGAAACTTCACTCTTCAGCTTTGTGCAATAACTTCCCCTCTATATTTAAACACTTGTGTGTGTGTCAAAATTTAAAAAAACCGGTGGGTTTGTTTGTTTGTTGTTGTTGTTGTTGGTAATCCTTCTCTCACCCATCATTTTAAGTTCCGCCTGCTCAAACGTTTTTAATTGAAATCTTTCACATTTGAAAACTCGGGTTTTTAGGGGCTAAAACGAGGATTTTTGTTGTTGATTTTTAAAAAAAAAAATGTTTAACTTTTTTTTTTTTAAAGTCACTTTGAAACAAGAATTTTTGACCGCTTTTCCTTCCCCATACACCAAGGCGGGTCTGATTTGGGCGTCTCATGCGTCTGCCTGTGGCCCGAATATTTGTGTTGCCCAATAACGCTAGTCATTGCCATCATCATCATCATCATGATCAGAGGAGCTACAACCCATGGAGGGCCCTGGCCTACTCCAACACATCCTTCCATTCGGATCGATCCATGGCTTTCCGCCTCCATGCGCGAACTCCCAACTGGTGTGAGTCCTCCTCTACAACGTCGATCCATCTCAGTCTTGGTAGACCTGAGAGCCGTCTGTCTCTAGGTTTCTGCCTGTATATCACTTTTGCTGCACTACCACCCGGCATCCGTTCCATATGTCCTGTCTAGTGCAGTCTGCTTTTTTTCAGTTTTTATTGTTGCGACTGTGGGTGGGTCCTTGTACAATTGATATATAGCTCTTGATGTGTACGGATTCTCCACACATCATTTTCTATCACTGGGCCGTATATTTTCTTGAGGATTTTCTTCTCGCAAGTATTTAGCAGGTACTCTGCTTTTCTGTAAATGGAGCAAGTCTCACTACCGTAATTTACGACTGGTCTTATGATAGTGGTGTATATTGTCTTCTTTGTTCCCCATGAGAGGTTTTTGCTTCCCAGTAGGCGTGTGTGGTCTAAGATTGACAAGATTGGACCGAAACTATCGAAACACTATGTATGTTTACCCATACTCAATCATGGGACCGAAACTATCGAAACACTATGTATGTTTACCCATACTCAATCATGGGACCGAAACTATAGAAACACTATGTATGTTTACCCATACTCAATCATTTCTAAAGCTGAAGCACATTTGCTGAACATCCGTACTGAGGTGTTTCGAATCGAGTTTTATGCATAGGCGTTTTTGTTTTTTTTCAACACCCTTTTGTTCTCATTAATTATTATTAAAAATTCAATGTGTCCGTATCAATTGATCTTATCATTCTCATTCAAACTTTCACAGCTAAAAAAATTAACATTATAATTAGTGTTGTTTTCTTTCTCACGAAGCTCCCTTAAGCTCACTTGCCTTGAGTAAATATTACTCATCAGTCTGTAAGGGTACTATTATAAATGTCATTCAGTGGCCTCCTTTCGCCCTTCATTATCCATTACAATAGGGCAACCCATCATTCATCTAAGTCTTTGCTGATTCTTTAACTGATGCTGACTGCGTAGATAAATTTTACGATGAAAAGTGCATTTGTATTGAATTCTTCCCCCTGTCAATTACGACAACATATTATGAGCAAAGTTTCCGTGTAAATTGAACAGATGGCATTCCACAATGTTTGATGCAGCTTGTAGTGTGATGAAAACAACTGGCTATTCGTAGAGCCTTACATATACACAAGAACCCTGAGACACAAATGGCAAAGTCGATAGGTACAAACTGCTCGATACGTCAACTTAAACATCGCAAACTGGTCCCAACAAGAGCGCATGTTGGGTAAACGTTGTCAGATCTGCACTCGAGCCGTAGGCCTCTATCAGATTGTACTTACGCTGCGAGACTTTACCAGACTGTCAAGTGATGTATGTCTCTGTCAGATTCTACTTACGCTGGGAAATTTAACCAGACTGTCAAGTGATGTATGTCTCTGTCAGATTGTACTTACGCTGGGAGACTTTACCAGACTGCCCTCGTAATGTGTGTCCATAACAGATTGTACCTTTGCTGCAATGGTATATCACACTGTTCTAGACATCTATGAGCGTTTCATATTGTCCCAGTTATTTACTATGTCTTAGAAAGATTTGTACCGTTGTCGCAGGCCTTCGTTTATAATATCATATCGTACTTGTGATGTAAATCCACATCAGACTACTCATACATGCCTTTAACTTTCAATATGGCCGTACCAGTTAAGCACTTCTACTACATTAGACTACTCATAAAGTCCTTTAATTTTCAATATGGCCGTACCAGTTAAGCACTTCTACTACATTAGACTACTCATAAAGTCCTTTAATTTTCAATATGGCCGTACCAGTTAAGCACTTCTACTACATTAGACTACTCATACATCCCTTTAATTTTCAATATGGCCGTACCAGTTAAGCACTTCTACTACATTAGACTACTCATACATACCTTTAATTTTCAATATGGCCGTACCAGTTAAGCACTTCTACTACATTAGACTACTCATACATACCTTTAATTTTCAATATGGCCGTACCAGTTAAGCACTTCTACTACATTAGACTACTCATAAAGTCCTTTAATTTTCAATGTGACCATACCAGTTATCAAATGTATAAGTGCTCTAAGTTGTAACCCTGCTTAAACCTTTCTAGCCTCTTTGAGCCTCTTTGACTATCGTTAAATTGTGTTTGGAGAGTTGATTTAACCATCAATGACATACTCTATTACGTCATTTTAAGCCGAGATGGAGCTAAATTAGTTCACGCTTTTAATTGCTTGCATATTTCCAGTGGGAGAAATCAATTTCCGGAAGTACTTCATGTCATAGATAGGCCGGAAACAGATGTACAAATCTGTCAAAACGTGGACGAAGAAAAGAGGGTGGGTGGGGCGGTGGACATTTACCCAATTAAACTCAACGAGTACAGATGTGTTTACTTTTCACTTACATAAGTAATCAATTTATTTTGCCAGTTGAGCGGTTTAGTCTAGTCACGTGGGGTATATTCTTAAGAGTTTTTCTGGACGACTCATAGCTTACAAATGTGTCAAGAAGCTCTGGTAGATAAGTCCAACAGATGAAGAATCTTGCGTTTAAAAAGTCACCAACGTTTCGTTTCGTCTGTGGTTACTCAAAATTGCGACATATTATGGCGCTGGTTGCTTTGATATATATTTATATATATATATATATATATATATATGTGTGTGTGTGTGTGCATGTAAGTGTATGTATATTGCTTCGTTCTCAGCTTAGGATTGGGGTGGGTGGGGTGGAAGTAGAATGACGAGAGGAAATCCCATCTCCCGTAAACATAATGTCTTAACATTTAGCCAAGATCTAGCTAACACATTTGTCGACAACAGCCGTTGGACGAGACAAATACATCACAATGATGTCATTGTAACAATGCCTGTGTCACAACTACACAGGGTTATGGTTAATCTCTAGGTGATTTAAACGACAGTTTGTGTATATTATTGTGACATACATATGTTGGTAAATTTTCGGCCTGACAATTATATCAATGACGCAAATATTAAAATTTGACAATTGTCTCAATTTCAAAATTAAATCAATTTCAGAAGTTTATCACTTTTAAAAACTGTTATGGTGGACTATCGGACTGGCCCGTACCGATAGCCAGCCAAGGACACAGCGCGCATGCGCAGAGAGACTGGAGAGTGTGTGTGTTTTATGAGCCGTGTTCCGGACGCAAGCAGAAAGTCAACACCTGATTGAGAACTTGTATTTATGTCTATATATGTTTATGTTACTTGTTTGAAATAAAGACAATGAAACCATAACAAAAACCGATCATTTTCACGTTTAGACCATGTTTACATTTTATATCAGTTTGACAATTAATCGGTTTTCCATTTAACTTAATTTTCAAGTTATATCAATTTCACTTTTTTCATATCGACCTAACAATTATAATTATATCAGCGTCACATGAATATTTCCATGTGACATCATGACGTCCCTTGTGGCAACAACACTTTGTATCCAATTATCCCATAATGCTTTTCTTCTCATCCGCTTCTGGGGGAGCTGTTATGATGATTTATAGTTATACGTGTGGGGGGAGGGGGTATGGGAAAACGTGTGGGCACACTTGCGTTTGTTTGTGTGATCAGTTAGGACCCCCTCCCCCCCCCCCCCCCAAACCCCAAAAAAAAAAAAAAAAAAAAAAAATGAAAGATTTTATTTGCTTGGAGATTTGGTGCCATGTTTGTTTATTAGGTAAAGGTCGCCCGTTTGATGTGTGGAATCTGCTGCAGCTCTGCACGGACCTACATCCACGCGCAGATATCTGGGTAAACAGCGCGTCCGGGAACATCGGGACTTATTTTAGCCGCCACGAGGCAAGTCTGGTTGTTTCCTAGAAATGGCGATGACACATCTGAACTCTGGTTGCACGTATTGCGTCTGTCCGCGTGGCGATTTCTAATTCTTTTGATCGACGTTTCGTTTCCACTGCTCAGAATTTTTCAATTTTTTTTTTAAAAAGGTTTTATTTGTTTAAAAATTATTTTCATTAGAGATGAAACCGTGATGTCATCAGAAATGACGACGACGGCAAAGAGACAAAGTTATTTCGGCATTTCCCTATTCCGGGAATTTTCAAAAATATATTAATATTTTTAAAACCGCATAGCTATTGTTTAAACTCAATTGGTGACGTCATACTCTGGAGTCGAAGTAAAATAACCCATATAGAATTGATAAACATCAAATGAAACCCGATGGCTCTCGCCCTGGAGTCTAACACCGCGCTTCTCAACCTTTTCATTCAAACTTTTTATTTTTTTTAAATATTTTTTTATTACTTGTCATTGATGTTTGACTTTCTTTTCCTCGACTCATTTAAGCCACCCCCACCCCCCCCTCCCCAAAGGTTCGCTTTACATTTAAAAGCTGAAGTTCGGTACACCAGTAAGTCCAGCACACATGTTTTCACCTATCGAAGATCTGCGGATCCTTTATTTGTCGATGAAATGTGGTTAACATAATGGGATTTACATTTCAATGTCGAATTATTTTGTTTATTGCAGTGAAGCACCATAAGTAAATTTGTTATTGGAGAATTATCACTTCTCTTAATGTCTTGAACTTGATTTTTTTTTTTTCAAATGTCATCAAACAAGTTAAATCAAAGAATGGATAACGTCCAAACTGACAATAATTTCTTCTTTTTTTTTTTTTTTTTCCCTTTAGAAAGTCATTACGGCTCAGTAAAGCCATTTATAAGTAGACACCCCACACCCCCCCCCTGCTATATTTGGCTCATCTCGTAAGCATCAATTAAATTGTCTCTATTGGCAAGGAGCAGCCTGCAAGAATATTATTTAATAACATAAGTCCAGGAGAAGCCGTGCTGTAACGCGTTAATTGGGGATCCATCAAATTTGATCTTGTCCATTAAAAGGGGGGGGGGGGTGATTTAATGCATTTTTTTTTTAAAATTCCCGTGAATAGGGTGTTGGCATTTTTTTTAAAAGTTGGAAGATAGATGATTTAACGGATTTAAAAAAAAAAAAAATAGTGTGGTTAGTGATCTATACGGTGTTAAAGCTGGAACTTCTTTAATGAATTCGGGGACTGTGTTGTGCGATAAAATATATTTGTAAAACTATGTTTTACGGGATTTGAAAAAGATGATCGTGTGAGAAATGAATGCACGAATTTTTGGGACAGCGTTGTATTCGAAATAGCGTTACATCCGAAATAGCGTTACATCCGAAATAGCGTTACATCCGAAATAGCGTTACATCCGAAATAG
This sequence comes from Lymnaea stagnalis, assembly GCA_964033795.1. Classification (NCBI taxonomy): domain Eukaryota; kingdom Metazoa; phylum Mollusca; class Gastropoda; family Lymnaeidae; genus Lymnaea; species Lymnaea stagnalis. The sequence goes on along the minus strand of CAXITT010000260.1, from coordinate 171,007 downwards.
CGTTACATCCGAAATAGCGTTACATCCGAAATAGCGTTACATCCGAAATAGCGTTACATCCGAAATAGCGTTACATCCGAAATAGCGTTACATCCGAAATAGCGTTACATCCGAAATAGCGTTACATCCGAAATAGCGTTACATCCGAAATAGCGTTACATCCGAAATAGCGTTACATCCGAAATAGCGTTACATCCGAAATAGCGTTACATCCGAAATAGCGTTACATCCGAAATAGCGTTACATCCGAAATAGCGTTACATCCGAAATAGCGTTACATCCGAAATAGCGTTACATCCGAAATAGCGTTACATCCGAAATAGCGTTACATCCGAAATAGCGTTACATCCGAAATAGCGTTACATCCGAAATAGCGTTACATCCGAAATAGCGTTACATCCGAAATAGCGTTACATCCGAAATAGCGTTACATCCGAAATAGCGTTACATCCGAAATAGCGTTACATCCGAAATAGCGTTACATCCGAAATAGCGTTACATCCGAAATAGCGTTACATCCGAAATAGCGTTACATCCGAAATAGCGTTACATCCGAAATAGCGTTACATCCGAAATAGCGTTACATCCGAAATAGCGTTACATCCGAAATAGCGTTACATCCGAAATAGCGTTACATCCGAAATAGCGTTACATCCGAAATAGCGTTACATCCGAAATAACGTTACATCCGAAATAGCGTTACATCCGAAATAGCGTTACATCCGAAATAACGTTACATCCGAAATAGCGTTACATCCGGGTTCCACTGCATAAAGGATAACGTTAAAGTTGTCTTCTTATGTTATTTTTTTATGTGCTTTTTATGCAAGGTAACCAAAACGTGTTTATCTCGTTTATTTTGACATCCTTTTTTTAAGTTCGGTTAAAGAAAACTATATGGGGTGCACGGATGCACCTTGATTATAAAAGCCCCACTTTTCAGTTTTATGTTCTGTGATTTAGCACCTATGTCTTTAAAGATGCCTAATACGAATCTTGAAAGCAATACGGAGTAGTCTCGTAGTCTTGGTCGGGACCAGATCTATTTCTCTTTTTACCACAGTGCAAAGATTTGAAGGCGAAAATTATTTGTGAAAACATTCGTCGACACTTCAAAAGTCGTCTGCTCCATCTTTGTTAAACACTGGGAATTACAATCTTTTGATAACAATCTCTTCTCTTTCTTTCAGTTTGGGGGGGGGGGGAATTTCCAATCTCGTTTAAATCAGACGTTTAGGCTTGAAGGTGGAAAAAGGTGGGGGGGGGGGGCTGGTTTAAATTCAAATTTGGAATCTATTCTTTGTTTTTTTCCTGCTAACACTCACAAAGACTTCCCCACACCCACACAACCTATCTCACTTTTTTTTTTGGTATACACCCTCAATCCTAACGGGTGGCCGACCCATGGCACGCGTGCCGAACGTAGCACGTAGCACGTCAGTGTATTTTCTTCCGACACGCGAAACGAGGACTTCTTAATAAGCACACTATTGTGCTTCTTGTCTGAGTTGTATATTTGAAATGAAGCTGCAGTGAATACCTTGAAAGTCATCTTCTTTTCATTTATATAAGCCGAGTAAAAAAAATAATTCTTATCGTGTGGCTAAACATAGCAGCTAATATGACGCATATGATAATGCTCATACTAAACTACTCCTAAAAACAAAGTTTTTCTTATAAATGCTTTATATGCATTTTTGTTTGCATTTATGTAATAGTACATGATTTATCATTTATTAAGAAGCGGTTATGTAAATGGGTAAACTTCTGGCTAAAACACTTTTCATATTTCCTTCATTTTCCCCTCCAAAAATACATTTTATTTTTTTTTTTCAAATACCCAAATTCGTCACAAATATGAAGCACTTAGCAAAAGCTACACAGTTAATCACCACACCAAAACACGCAACCATTGAACAATTATTAACATTTATCCCCCCTTGAAAAAGTGGAAAAACATATATTTTAGGGGTAGGGGTCAGGCTGAAATTTTTATAGAAAGTGTTGTCATCGGCGAGTCTGTGTGCCAAGTTTTAGCTCGATCCGATGACGGGAAAAGGGTTAATTAGCCTTCAGAAGATTTTGCCACCCAGAAACACACGAGAAAAAAAGCGAAATTAATATTAAGTATTTTTTAAAAGACCAGATTTGCATGTCTGTCAATGGGATTTTTCTAAGCATATCCCTAACCCAATTTTTTTTTATATTTTTCAATTTTTGAACTCATCATTTTAAATTATTATGTTTTGCTAAAAATAAAAATCTAACATTATTTTCCCCAAATCATAATCGCTGCATCGTTTCGAGTGTGATAAACGCTGAAGAAAAGCTTCAGATCATTGAGTGCATCGATAGACTACAATCAGACATGCACATAAACAAAAATCTTGACCATGCAAGCTTTCTGCACATAAACCGACCGCTGTTACACTATTCTTAGATTCCACAGCTCTACTGAGCAGACACGAAGTAATATTGCTATAACCCTTTCCCCCACCCGCCCATCCACCCAGATGCTATTTGGTAAGTGAGAAATTTTTGCACAAAAACTTTGCATCATCTACAATTGTAACTATAATAGCATCCAGATCAACATTTTAACTATAATAACAACCATATCCACATTGTACTCTCAGTATTAAGTAAACTATTTCTTATCCCCAGGTTTTGGAGGACGAGGTTAAGAGGCGTGGCAAGGATTTGGCGACTCTGAAGACACAAAGTCATGAGCTCCAGGAGCACAACGGAAGTAAGCTTGGGGCCACGGCGGATCTGTCCCCGCTGGACGAGCGGTTCCGCGCCCTCACCTCGAAGCTTTCCACGCCACCGCCGGTCTCCCCCGTCGGAACGCCGCCCCTGCTGCTGCCCAAGGAGTCCGCGACGGCCGCGTCCACGACCACCGCGGCCTCCAGCAACGGTCACCCGGGGGCCAGCGACAGCGTCATCAGCCGGACCACGTACAACGTGGTGTCTACCAGTGTCACCCGGACGACGACCTTGGCCTACTCGCCGGCCCAGTTCTTGCAGGCCGTGCGGCGGCTCGTGGCACAGATCACCGACCTGAGGTCGAGCATGGAGTCGGACGACAAGGTCATGATCGATGAGATGGGACGGCAGGCACAGGATGCGAAGATGAAGGTGAGGGTCGAGGCATGAGCTGCCCCAACATTCTGTTAAGCTGAGCTTCTTTTTCTTCTTCTGTATTTTGAGTCATCACGATCAATGTATTGATCATTCTGGCTCCTATGTTTGTAGAGGGGGGTTCGCGATGTATCTGATATTTTGAAAATAAATACTTATTACCTATAGCACGGGGGATCTTGAATCTCCTTTATGAAATAGTATTTATTTAGGAAGAGAGTTGGAATAGCATATTTTGCTCTTCGTTGGTAATAAATGGACACTTAAATTTGGCAGATTCTGTAGGTAATAGTTTAATTTTTTTATTTTTTTCCTTTTGAAGCGTATATGCCTACCCGTAAATCGATGAATGATTAATTCATTGATTATAGAGTTGAGTTTTAAAACCTTGTTAGTGGTGCAGGAACTGTCTCCATGATTAAATTATTTTTTTGATGTTTTAAAAAATGATGCAGAGGTGATTAAGGTGCTAAATAACCAATCCAAGGCTGCAGTTAGTGCTAAATATTGAAAAGATTAATCTGCAGTTGGGGGTAGGTCCCTAATATTAAAAACGGTGTAATATTAATCCAAATGTTCAATATAAATAAAATGAGATATGTTAAAGCTATTATATCTTTACGAGATACTTGGATAAGTTGCCGAAATAAAATTGATATATACTATTTTATAAGATATAGAAGGATAAGCTATCAGATGTATAGATAGATATAATAGGATAAGTTGTCTCACCAATTCGAGACATGTGGGATTTTAGTGTGAAGGATTGATTGGTTGTAGTTGTCTCCTGACATTGTGGAACAAAACATAATAAACTGCCAACGACTGATCTTGTATGCCTTTAATACAATAGTTCTTGTATGCCTTTGGTACTATAGATCCTGTATGCCTTAGGTGCTATAGATCCTGTATGCCTTTGGTGGTATAGATTCTGTATGCCTTTGGTACTAAAGTTCCTGTATGCCTTTGGTACTATAGATCTTGTATGCCTTTGGTGCTATAGATCCCATATGCCTTAAGTACTATAGATCCTGTATGCCTTTGGTACTATAGATCCTGTATGCCTTTAGGTACTATAGATCATGTATGCCTTAGGTACTATAGATCATGTATGCCTTTAATACTATAGATCCTGTATGCCTTTGGTGCTATAGACCTTGTATGTCTTTGGTGCTATAGACCTTGTATGTCTTTGGTGCTATAGACCTTGTATGCCGTTGGTACTATAGATCTTGAATGACTTTGGCCGACACACACACACACACATATATATATATATATATATATATATATATATATATTTACTAAACAACAAATCATTTAGTTAATTGGTATTCATGGCCTCTTTCGTTATCGACAGCAACTGGATCAAAAGGTCTGTTATGTCTTTGGTGCTATAGACCTTGTATGCCGTTTGTACTATAGATCTTGAATGACTTTGGCCGACACACACACACACATATATATATATATATATATATATATATATATATATATTTACTAAACAACAAATCATTTAGTTAATTGGTATTCATGGCCTCTTTCGTTATCGACAGCAACTGGATCAAAAGGTCTGGGACATCCAGGAGAACCTTACAGAGCTGGAGTCGCAGAAAGATGACGTCATCCTGCAGGCCAGCCAGGAGGAGGCGGCCAACATAAGGGCCCAGATGGAACAGTTGCTGCAAGAGTGGTCAAGGCTGAGTGATGTCCACTCCACCAGGATGAAGTAAGTTATCAATGAATCTGGCCGGTCTCATTATGATTTTCTCAAGACAGGGTGCCCTAACTTACATATAGGATACGTATAGGTACTATCACAAACTGTAACTAATAATAATTTCTCTGATTGGAAGATAAAGACACGTGACATGCTCCCCCCCCCCCACCCCGCCCCTTGCTAACCAGATGTTATCCCCTGTCACTTAAAAAGCAAAGAAATATGAATCTCATGAAATCACAGATATGTTCATCTCATGAAATCACAGATATGTTCATCTCATGAAATCACAGATATGTTCATTTCATGAAATCACAGATATGTTCATCTCATGAAATCACAGATATGTTCATCTCATGAAATCACAGATATGTTCATCTCATGAAATCACAGATATGTTCATTTCATGAAATCACAGATATGTTCATCTCATGAAATCACAGATATGTTCATCTCATGAAATCACAGATATGTTCATCTCATGAAATCACAGATATGTTCATCTCATGAAATCACAGATATGTTCATCTCATGAAATCACAGATATGTTCATCTCATGAAATCACAGATATGTTCATTTCATGAAATCACAGATATGTTCATCTCATGAAATCACAGATATGTTCATCTCATGAAGGAACGCATGTCGAGGAACATACGTAATTGCTAAATCCATTGAAATCCACCTCACCACACATTTCTTCCACCAAATTCACTCCCCTAAACATTTCTGCCAACAGAGCCACTCTCCTACACATTTCTGCCACCACGTCAAACCCCAACCACACATTTAGATCTACCAAGCGTTTCCTCTCTATTAACCAAGTAACTTATTTCTCTGTGCACCATATTCCCGTTTCTTTAGCCCATCTGATCTAACTACCCGCTCTTTCTCTTTCCCACAAACTACTAAATGGCTCTCCTTTCTCCCCCGCCCTTTTCAGCCATCGCTGTTTCATCCCACCTGACAGGTAACTCTTGCCATATTTCCCTCTCTAATTGAGAGAGCCATCAAACGTCCCCCACTCAAGCCCCGAAAAAGCCAATTTGCTCTCATCTTAAAATTCTTGAACACCGTTTCAAACGTCCTGGTTACAACAGAGACCCTGTATACAATGCTTATCCTTCATTAAACCATTTACCCGTGGTAAAAAAATATTTGGTGTGGGTTAGGAAAAGTGTCTCTTTGGCTCGGCTCTGGGGTTTTAGGCAACAATGAGGTCAAATTGCGTTACTTTAAGTCAGCGGTTCTAAGTCTATAGATAATAGACCCATTAGTTCTCCTGTGTTTGACATTACAATTCAGCTACAAGAGACTGGTGACTTTATTGATCCTTTTTTTTTAAAGACTGAAGTCTCTTTAAAATGATGACTGATGGCTGATGAATTCAGCCTTGAAATGAATGATGACTTTAATCAATCTATAATTAGATGTTGCTAAAATTAGACTCTTTACATGACCAGTCTAAGGATGATTTGACGTTTAAATATTTGTTGTATCTATATGCAATAATAATAGCTGCTCTCAAGTACCCAATCTTTCAGTGCATTTTATAATGAAAAAAAGGTATACACATATTTTTTATAAACTTGGAACCTATTCGTAATCATATGTTTCAGTTCTAGTTGCAACTATTGCCCGTGCTCTTCAGTTCTAGTTGTAACAATTGCCCGTGCTCTTCAGTTCTAGTTGCAACTATTGCCCATGCTCTTCAGTTCTAGTTGCAACTATTGCCCATGCTCTTCAGTTCTAGTTGCAACTATTGCCCGTGCTCTTCAGTTCTAGTTGTAACAATTGCGCGTTGCAACTATTGCCCATGCTCTTCAATTCTAGTTGCAACTATTGCCGTGCTCTTCAGTTCTAGTTGCAACTATTCCACCAATGGTTCACACGCCAGCTCATTGTTTCCGTCAGTCTATAGCCCTGGCTGTACCAATGTCCACCCTTGCAATATTTTGCTCTTGTGCAAGGAAAGTTTTCTTTTATTACGTTTAATTTTTCATGGAATACAAGGGACATAAACTATAATGAAATTTAGTCAATTTAATTACTTGATTATCCCTCTTGTATACGCAGAAACCATTTAACTACCACCCTCACCATATAATAATAATTTTACACTGTTGTAGTTTGTTACATTCATTTGATCCATTTCGTAATTTTTATTTTTTTTTTTAAATTCAAAATAAAAAAAAAAATAAATTTACACCCTAAATTTTTTTAACCCAAAATTTTTTTTCCCCCCCCCCCCAACCCCCGGTAAGTAATCATCTATCGTTGATATATTGGTAAATATATTTGATGTTGATATCTAACAGACCGCGTCTGCACATAATTTTCCGACTCAGTGCTTTAAGCCTTATGTCTGGTTTATGACTAACTGTCATTCCTTGGCTCAGACATGCTTAGATAACTCAACACTCAATGGGAGCACGTCCTCGGCATTATCTACCCTGTCACCCATGGTATAATAAACATGTTTTTACTGTTGTTTTATGACAATGCCAGAGTTGCATGTAGCATCGCCTCAGCAGTGTACTGTTTTTTTGTTTTGACAATGTCAGGGTTACATCTAGCATTGCCTCAGCAATGTAATGTGTTGTTTTATGACAATGTCAGGGTTACATCTAGCATCGCCTCAGCAATGTAATGTTTTGTTTTATGACAATGTCAGGGTTACATCTAGCATCGCCTCAGCAAAGTACTGTTGTTTTGTTTTATGACAATGTCAGGGTTACAGCTAGCATCGCCTCAGCAAAGTACTGTTGTTTTGTTTTATGACAATGTCAGGGTTACATCTAGCATCGCCTCGGCAATGTATTCAACAATCTCTATTGTTTGTTTGTTTGTTTGTTTTCTTGATGTACACATCAGCCAAGTATCTAACTATTATTCAGTAACCATTGATCATAATATATCATAATAATTATACATCAGAATCTGGCATGTTTTCTTGACGGACATGATATTTAGATATGCTTCCAGCTCTTAAAACTATTTTGTGTCGGGTTGGGTAGTTGTGTCTAGTTGGGTAGTTGTGTCTATTTGTGTAGATGTGTCCAGTTGGGTTGTTGTGTCTAGTTGGGTAGTTGTGTCTTGTTGGGTAGTTGTGTCTTGTTGGGTAGCTGTGTCTAGTTGGGTAGCTGTGTCTAGTTGGGTAGCTGTGTCTAGTTGTGTAGCTGTGTCGGGTTGGGTAGTTGTGTCGGGTTGGGTCTAGTTGGGTTACTTTGCATACATGATTCCAGGGAACACAACCCCCTTCTGTAGATCGGATGTCACAAACTTTCCCGTGACGTAGGCAAGAGCTCCGCAACCAGTGCCGGGGCAAGATTCCTCCAAGTTTAGGAACATCACGTAACGATGATACAAATGTATCGGAACAAAAGGGAGGATTATTGTTGGTTAATTTTTAAAGCTTTGAAATAGCACAGCCCATCTGCATGTTAAAATTTGGTGGGTCAAGTGTCCATTCATCATCTCAATCTAAAGCGACGGGTTAAATATGTAGGTTGTGGAGCACTGATGTAGATCGTAGACCAGACGGTGAGTCCACTTGTCGCGCGGCAGACCATGACTTGACTTCATCGACCATGGCGGCTGTTACACATATCCCGCCACTAGCTTTGTCAGCAACCGTCAGTACTGACCAATTCGTTGTTAAGTTTTAATGACATCGCCGATTACTTTCATTAAGTGTGCATCCCTTGTGACAATTTTTACTGTCATTTCTCTTGTTACTCCGGACCAGTGGTTACGGCATTCTATCACGCCACGCTGTGAGGGGCAAATTTACTCCCTCGTCCCTCCTCCAACCTTTAAATTCCTCTTGCGCGCACGGCACAAAATGCCAGTCTGACCTCTTCTCCCATTGATTTTAGCTGCGCCTGATGCCATGTTTTGTCTGCACAGCCAACTTCCGGGGTCATGGCCCATTGCGTCATTATATGGTGTGGTTATTTATAGTCGGTCTATCGTGGTTTATTAAACATACTAACAGTTCCCCCCTCCCCCCACAAAAAAATATAAATAAATAAAATAAAATAATAAACGTCCATACCCTCTCCTTTGTTTTACCCAATTTAATTTAAAAATAATTTCTACAAATCTATAACTAGATTGAAGTGTTCAAATCCAGCAAGTGAAGGCGAGGGTACATAACTCTGGAATTAAAAAGCGTAATTGAGACATCGATTTAGTGTGATGTTCCCCCTTTACGGTCATCTACGATCAACACTAATACAATTACGTCACTAAAGGGGGGGGGGGAGTGTGTGTTGTGTGTGTGTGTGGGGGGGGGGGGATACGCATTTCTGTTGATGTGCAATGGGATCCTAGCGTTAACTGACATAACAGGGCTTTGTGTGCTCATTTCTGTTGATGTGCAATGGGATCCTAGCGTTAACTGACATAACAGGGCTTTGTGTGCAGTAACTCATTCATTGTTTGAAGTTGTGTTGCTTCTAGTGTGGCCATCAATGTCTAAGTAAACCAGGGAGGCACTGTTAAAATTGTACTCAGTCGATGAAATATAAAACAGAAAGTCATATAATGACTACGGAGTTTGTTAGCGGTTGTTTTGATTTGAAAATAATAGTTTTTTTTTTATAGTTTTTTTTATGTGTTTTAAAAACTCATCAAATGATGTTTAGGGACTGTTGGGTCATGTCCTTTGTGAACCGTCTTCAAGGAGGGGGGGGGGAATGGGAATCCCTTTCTCCCCCATGTACCCAGTGGCTATTTCTAGGTGATGATCTGTATGCCCCACTTACTTTATTCCCTCCACCCATAGAAGAGATCGATTTTCTCCTGTCTGCAGCAGACTGGGACACTTCTGGCATTCATTCACACAGTGGGAACATGGCAGTGGTGTTCTGTGGATATATAGATATAACAATGTGGTAGTTGTGTACTAATGTAATCATTGATGGGTTCTTTGATAGTGGCGATGTGGCCGCTGATGGTACGGATAGAATTGCGTACGGTAGGGACATGGCCGTTGATTTTAGTGATGGAAATGTTGATGGTATTGATGGGAAGGTTGATAAAATTGATGGGACCATTTGTTGACATTGACAGGACTATTGATGGGACCATTAGTTGACATTGACAGGACTATTGATGGGACCATTTGTTGACATTGACAGGACTATTGATGGGACCATTTGTTGACATTGACAGGACTATTGATGGGACCATTTGTTGACATTGACAGGACTATAGATGGGACCTAGATTGTTGAAACGTTACTTAGTCATTACAATCCAGTAGGCTAATGGGTTATATTGTGTTGTTCATTGATGTCACTGTTCTGGTTAATGCCTAATGATGGCGATGTAGTGGGAAATAGTTGATGCTAATATCTTAGTTGTCATGTTGTGATGGGCAGCAGTTGATGCTAATATCTTAGTTGCCCAGATGTCATGTTGTGATAGGCAGCAGTTGATGCTAATATCTTAGTTTTCCAGATGTCATGTTGTGTGGGCAACAGTTGTTGCTAATATCTTAGTTGTCCAGATGTCATGTTGTGATAGGCAGCAGTTGATGCTAATATCTTAGTTGTTCAGGTTTCATGTTGTGATGGGCAGCAGTTAATGCTAGTATCTTAGTTGTTCGGGTTTCATGTTGTGTGGGCAGCAGTTGATGCTAATATCTTAGTTTTCCAGATGTCATGTTGTGATGGGCAGCAGTTGACGCTAATATCTTAGTTGTTCAGGTTTCATGTTGTGATGGGCAGCAGTTGATGCTAATATCTTAGTTATCCAGAAGTCATGTTGTGATGGGCAGCAGTTGATGCTAATATCATAGTTGTTCAGGTTTCATGTTGTGTGGGCAACAGTTGATGCTAATATCTTAGTTGTCCAGATGTCATGTTGTGTGGGCAGCAGTTGATACTAATATCTTAGTTGTTCAGGTTTCATGTTGTGGGGTGCAGCAGTAATATCTTAGTTTTCCAGATGTCATGTAATGGTGAGAAATAAGTGGTATTTCTGTTCTGGGGATATTCTGGCTCTTATCCAGTATGGCTAAGCGTATGTAGGGCTGGTCATGTTTACATCGTTTTATGATTCAGTATAGTTAGGCCGCTCCTTTTTTACTTATGTAATTATAATACTATGAAAAACGATCTCCGACATTGTGCAAGTGTTTAGATCAATGTGCACGTGTTTAGATCAATGTGCAAGTGTTTAAATCCATGTGCAAGTGTTTAGTTCCAATCTTGCCCTCCCATGTAGACTTGCACTCTGTGCATGTAGTTAAAGCAGTTACGCACAAGCATGTCCTTGTAGGTCGCTTTTATTTTCACAGCAGGTGTGTTTTAGATAAAGTGTGTGTAAACATCTCCAAGAACAGCACTGATCACATAGCTACGGAAACATTTTGAATAAGATCTAATAATTGATTTCATTAAATAAAACCTGTCCATGGTGCAGACCTGATTTCACCACATAAAACCTGTCCATGGTGCAGGCCTGATTTCACCACATAAAACCTGTCCATGGTGCAGGCCTGATTTCACCACATAAAACCTGTCCATGGTGCAGGCCTGATTTCACCACATAAAACCTGCCCATGGTGCAGACCTGATTTCACCACATAAAACCTGTCCATGGTGCAGGCCTGATTTCACCACATAAAACCTGTCCATGGTGCAGGCCTGATTTCACCACATAAAACCTGTCCATGGTGCAGGCCTGATTTCACCACATAAAACCTGTCCATGGTGCAGGCCTGATTTCACCACATAAAACCTGTCCATGGTGCAGGCCTGATTTCACCACATAAAACCTGTCCATGGTGCAGGCCTGATTTCACCACATAAAACCTGTCCATGGTGCAGGCCTGATTTCACCACATAAAACCTGTCCATGGTGCAGGCCTGATTTCACCACATAAAACCTGTCCATGGTGCAGGCCTGATTTCACCACATAAAACCTGTCCATGGTGCAGGCCTGATTTCACCACATAAAACCTGTCCATGGTGCAGGCCTGATTTCACCACATAAAACCTGTCCATGGTGCAGGCCTGATTTCACCACATAAAACCTGTCCATGGTGCAGGCCTGATTTCACCACATAAAACCTGCCCATGGTGCAGGTCCGATAGATCAAGCCCAATCTCTGAAGGGCGAAGATGTATACTTGTAAAACCTGACTCCGCATACGCAGTACTTTAACAAAGTGCTGCTGATAAATGCGTGGCCGCAACAATTAGACGGCGTATCATTGACTTGCCCGCCTCCATAGTTTGGAGATTTGATCATCCTATGATATCGATCTGTCCCACGATGTTGTGTGGTTCAGGGCAGTAGTAGCTGTGGGATAGGAGGGCTCCTGGCGTGTGCTTTTTAGAATAACATTTTGTTGATGTGTCGGTTGTTCTAAAATGTTTTACCTGAACAATAAAGGAAATACTTACTGAGGTGTTTTTAACAGTTGTTTCATTAGAGTCTTAAAGTTGTTCCGTGTCATTTTTCTGTTCCTCTGTGAAATTCTTAGACTTGGTATATGAAATTCTTAGATTTTTTCTATGAAATTCTTAGATTTTTTTTTCTATGAAATTCTTAGATTTGTTCTATGGAATTCTTACATTTGTTTAAAGGAATTCTTACATTTTTTCTATGGAATTCGTGCATTTTTTCTATGGAATTCTTACATTTGTTATATGGAATCCGTATATTTGTTCTTTGGAATTCTTACATTTGTCCTATGAAATTCTTAGATTTGTTTTATGAAATCCGTACATTTGTTCTATGGAATTCTTACATTTGTTATATGGGATTCTTACATTTGTTCTATGGAATTCTTACATTAGTTCTATGGAAATTCTTACATTAGTTCTATGAAATTCTTACATTTGTTCTATAAAATTTTTACTTTTGTGCTATGGAATTTTTACTGTTATTAAATAAAAACCTTCCGTCAAAATCATACAGTTTTCTGCGTCAATTTTTACAGTCCAATTAGGAAATTCTTACAGCTGTTCTTTGACATTCTTACAGATGTTCTATGGCATTCTTACATATTATGTTCTATAACATTCTTACAGATGTTCTATGACATTCTTACAGCGCTTATGTGGCATTCTTACAGCTATTCTATGACATCCTGACAGCTGTTCTATGACATTTTTACAGCTCTTTTATGACATTCTTAGTATCTCCATTTAACTGTTCGTTTTTTTGACGAAGAAAGCTTTTCTTTAAATATACTTTTGGAATATAATATATATATAAAGGTTAAATAAGGATTCGTTAATGACTTGTTCATGACGCCGTGAATTTATTGACTCCAGGACTAGCCCATGAATTCATCCAGACGGTATGCTTCCTTGTCAAGAAGTAAAAAGTGTGCAGTGACGTATTATGGGGAGGGGGTAGGGGTGTAGCGAAAATTGGGATTCTTAAATGTGCATTTCTTGAGTTCATTTTTTTTTTTCAAGTAACTTTATAAGATGGGAAGTTCACGCATTGTCATTGCCAATGTTCGGCGGGCTATAACTAGTAATAAATAATTCATCAGTGGGGGCCTTAAATTTGCTGCCCACCAGTGTTATGAATTGGTGTATTTTTTTAATCACACGTAGCCGCCCTCTTTATACACACTTGCAATGACCCGCAAAAAAAAAAAAAAAAAAAAATGACAGCGACAATGCGTGCACTTCCCATCTACTAAAGTTACTTGACAAAACATGTCACCAAACTTTTGCTTACACTATGTTTGTGTCAGTATGTCTTAAAATGGGTTAGTTCAACCCCTGGTGTACTGGTCAAACTGACTTACTGTGTCGCGAAATGATGAATGTGTAAAACGTGAGTTACCAACATGAAACGTTTGGAATGCACTGTTCTGCAAAGGGAAAATGGTTAGATATGAAGTTTCTTCTGCCTGCCCCACATGATGTAGGCCCAAAATGATGCTTGCATCAAAGATGTGTTTTCTTATTTTAATATTGTTTACATTTCAGTGCTGCACATCTGGGGGTTTTTTTTTGGTTTTTTTTTAAAGCTACGTTCCCTTTGTCAATATGAAGATATTCTGACATGACTTAAATGTCAATCGTATTAACATAAGCGTGCTGCACTTCTATCTCAACGTAGGTCCCACGTTCTGCCCCCCCCCAACCTTTTTGCAATCTATGTCTTCTTCCCCCACTCTCTACAATATATGTGTTCTTCCTCCCTCTCTACCATCTGTGTTCTTCCTCCCTCTCTACCAACTGTGTTCTTCCTCCCTCTCTACCATCTGTGTTCTTCCTCCCTCTCTACAATCTGTGTTCTTTCTCCCCCTCTACCATCTGTGTTCTTCCTCCCTCTCTACCATCTGTGTTCTTCCTCCCTCTCTACCATCTGTGTTCTTCCTCCCTCTCTACCATCTGTGTTCTTCCTCCCTCTCTAACATCTGTGTTCTTCCTCCATCTCTACCATGTGTTCTTCCTCCCTCTCTACCATCTGTGTTCTTCCTCCCTCTCTACCATCTGTGTTCTTCATCCCTCTCTACAATCTGTGTTCTTCCTCCCTCTCTACACTACACAACACTACACAATATGTGTTCTTCCTCCCTCTCTACCATCTGTGTTCTTCCTCCTCTCTACCATCTGTGTTCTTCCTCCATCTCACTCCTCCCCCTCCAGTTCCATTCTCCTCTCTTGTCATCCTCCTCCTCCCCCCCCCCACTTGTGTGTATTTTGTCGATTTCTTGAAGCCAGGTTCCGGTTTACTGTACGTCCGGCTCACATTTCACGACAGATTAAATCACCGCCATTTTACCTCATGGGATGATTCTGTAATTGACCCAGCTGGAATCCAGCGAAGACAGACAGACATAATATGAAGACAGACATAATACGGACGAAGTTAGGGTTTGAAGGAAAGTCAAACATTGTTGACAGGAGTGAACACTCCCCCATACCTGTGTGTGATTGAGATTTGGTGTGCACACCTCATGGGCGTGGCCCCTTACTTTCGCCTGATCACCCAAATTGCCTGTTTAGTAAAACCTTGAAATATTATCCAGTTATTTGTTTAGTTTGTTTGTTTGTGTGTTGTTTTTAACTAGAATCAATGTTCTAATATTCATGGACGGGATAAGCTCATGAGCCGCACACCACCCACCCCCCTTTTTTTTTGTAAATTAAAAAAAAAACGCCTCTTAAAGTCGGATTGAAATATTTGGTCTCCGAGACTGTTGATAGTCACATAGTGTTTTTAAATATTTTTGTCACATTACTTTCTTGCACATATCGTGATGAAATATGTACATTCTACAACTTGGAGCGCTGATAGCTTGGGTATTAAGTATTCTGAATACAAGTTAGAGCATACCGATTGCGAATTACACGCCTATTGCCACCTCATGGCACACACCTCAATGTGCATTTAGAACAAGAACTCTGTGTGCATTGGTGAATACCATAAACTATAGGATATTTTCTAAGAGATTAACTTCGTTCATCAAAATTGGTTTTACTGCGATTTCAAAAAATGATAACAATTGACTAATAAAGCCACATTTTAACAATCCAAGAAAAAAAATGTTGCCTTGATATCTTTTAAAAGTTAAAAGAAACTTCTTTGTTGCTGTTAAAGCCAAAACTAAATGTTGAGTGTGGTGCTTGGGTGTCCAGAGGAGAAGAAAGTTTGTCGAGCGTGCCGGGCGAAGAATGGAGCGGATTAGTTCTGTAGATATTTTAACATCCTTCCATTTGCCGTGGGCGCGTTTTAACCTTTCTGTCCACACTGAGGACTCTCGAGAAGATCTGGGACGGTATTCCAGGGAACCTGACCAAAACTGATACCCTGAGGACTCTCGAGAAGATCTTTGACAGTATTCCAGGGAACCTGACCAAAACTGATACACTGAGGACTCTCGAGAAGATCTGGGACGGTATTCCAGGGAACCTGACCAAAACTGATACACTGAGGACTCTCGAGAAGATCTTGGACAGTATTCCAGGGAACCTGACCAAAACTGATACACTGAGGACTCTCGAGAAGATCTGGGACGGTATTCCAGGGAACCTGACCAAAACTGATACACTGAGGACTCTCGAGAAGATCTTGGACAGTATTCCAGGGAACCTGACCAAAACTGATACACTGAGGACTCTCGAGAAGATCTGGGACGGTATTCCAGGGAACCTGACCAAAACTGATACACTGAGGACTCTCGAGAAGATCTTGGACAGTATTCCAGGGAACCTGACCAAAACTGATACACTGAGGACTCTCGAGAAGATCTGGGACGGTATTCTAGGGAAAATGACCAATATTGATACACTGAGAACCCTCGTGAATATCTGGGGTGGTATTCTAGGGAACCTGACCAAAACTGATACACTGAGTACCTTCGTGAAGATCTGGGGTGGTATTCTAGGGAACCTGACCAAAATTGATACACTGAGAACCCTCGTGAATATATGGGGTGGTATTCTAGGGAACCTGACCAAAACTGATACACTGAGGACCATCGCGAAGATCTGGGACGGTATTCTAGGGAAAATGACCAATATTGATACACTGAGAACCCTCGTGAATATCTGGGGTGGTATTCTAGGGAACCTGACCAAAACTGATACACTGAGTACCTTCGTGAAGATCTGGGGTGGTATTCTAGGGAACCTGACCAAAATTGATACACTGAGAACCCTCGTGAATATATGGGGTGGTATTCTAGGGAACCTGACCAAAACTGATACACTGAGTACCCTCGTGAAGATCTGGGACGGTATTATTCAAGGGCACCTAAACCAATTAAAAAGTACGCGTAACTGTTCCGTTTCCTGTGTCTAATCTTGGTGGTCGAGTTGTCAGGGCCGTGTTGCTTGTGGCTGACAAGGTCGAGTAGCTACCAGTTTTTTTAAACCCATTTCCTTGAGGCTGTTATCTAGCTGTCCACGTCACTTGGTCCACGTCACATGGTCCATTCTCACGTTTGTTTATGATTCCTGAGACGTCGTAAGCGGGAATCGAATTGAACTCAGCCGCGGCACTGGGGACTCTGAAAGATTAGTGACCGCTCTGGACGCCTAGCATCACTTTTCCGTATCAGACGTTGACATCTCGGATATGGCAGATTTCGTTATGAGCAAGGGTCCCTGGTAACAGTAATTTGCGCTATGTTGAGTCTCTGCTGCCTGAGTGGGTGGGCAAGGACTATTGATCTAATCATTTGATTTGAGCCCTGTGTGGTTTTGGTGTTATGTGTAATGCCACTAATGGATGGTGTGTTTTACTTGTACCAGAGAATTCTTTTTTTGTAAAGCACAATTATCTTTCTTTCTTTCTCCCTCTCCCATCTCTCACTCTCTCCCATCCCTCACTCTCTCCCTTCCTCCCTCACCCTTCACTAACAATCTCTCTTTCTCTCTCTCTCTCTCTCTCTCTCTCTCTTTCTTTCTGTATTTTTCTGTATTTTGTAAATCTCTTCCTTCTCTCTCTCCTAACATCATCTGGCTCCCTTTCTCTCCCTCCATTCCTTCTCAATTTCTTTCTCTTTCCTTTTCCCTGTCTCCCTTCTTCCTCTGTACCACAACCACTCTCTTTCTCTCCCTCTCTCTCTCTTTCTCTTTCTTTCCTACTCATGTTGCATCATATTTTCTCACACTTCTCTCGTTCTCTCCCTCAATATAAATCACATTATTTTTTTTACCCCCCCCCCCTTCCCCAGTTTCTTTGTTCATTTCATGTTATACAAGTTGCAGTCAGCGGTGGCTAGTGGCCTTTAGATTCTAAAAAGAAATCTGATTAATAATTCACGAAGGCAGATTTAAACAGGAACCAACTTCATGTTAATGAAACTTAATGGTTGAGTTTGCCAGACAGAGTGCTTCTCAAATAGTTAAACAGCTAGGTTTCTTACATGTACCTTGCGTTACTTCGGTTTTATTGAAATATTATAGCTACAAATCATATGTTTTCCACTTGACACTTAAACATTTTAAGAAGCTAAAAGAAATTAAGGTTACCATATTTGGATTCCCTGGTACAACAGGTGATAATCGGTGGTCACCAAATTTGTGGTACCATGTCCATCGGTTGAGAATCGATGGTTACGACATTGCGGTTACTCTGGCTACCCAGATTCCACATGCTGAGAATCCCTGATGCCATGGAAGAAATACCTAGAAGGGATAGCTTTGTGCATTAGTCGTTACAGTAGTAACCGTGGTGATGGCTGGACTGATCGACTTTTCCCTTGGCGACCGACGGCAATGGTGGGCTCTGGCCGACGGCAATGGTGGGCTCTGGCCGACGGCAATGGTGGGCTGTGACCGACGGAAATGGTGGGATGTGACCGATGGCTATGGTGGGATGTGACTGACGGAAATAGTGGGCTGAGACCGACGGCAATGGTGGGATGTGACCGACAGAAATGGTGGGCTGTTCTTGCATCTTAACTAGTCTATGCGTGTGCTCTTACGGCTTTCCATGTGATTTATGCAGAGGAAAGTCAAGAATCTCATCTCGGGTGTTTACTTTGTAACCTGGTGTTTACTCTGTAACTTGATACAGCCGATATGTTCAATTTGTAAAGTGTCCGACGCTCACTATCAGCGTGTTCAATTTGTATTCCTGATTTTTGTAGAGCTCTATTTTAAGTCCAGGCTCCGTTCGTTCATCTAACGTCTTCGCTCTCAATAAATGTGTTGGTTTATTTGTTACGCTAACTTGCTTTGTGGCTGCTTGATGACATCATAGGACGCGGGTTTTTGATTCGAATGACATTGTTTGAAATCAACTAAAATGCCGATTCTTGTGACTCTGATCCAATGTGACAGTTCTTGTGGGTTTAAAAGAAAAGTGGATTACGTGCATATTTCAGGAAATAAACATCTTCGATTTCAAACATGAGGATTATCACATCATCTCGCAATGTGGTGGGCGCATTCTTAATCCTAACTTTTGGGATTATCATCTGATCTCGGTTACTCGTGTCGGATTATCTTTCCTGTGTTGCTGTTCTTTTTTTGTAAAAGGACGGTCGTATTTGATCAAAGTTGAAAATCTCAACACGACACCTCCACAATGAGAATGGCAACGTCTCTCCACGGTTGTATCACGGTGCCTGGGAACAATGATTTCATACAGTAAGTTTGTCTGTGTGCACTGGCGTAGGGTAGGTGGGGCGTAGGGGGTGGTTAGCCCATGGCGGCACTTTTTTTCTTCTCAATATAGCGGGGTGGCATTTTCGGCCAACAGCAGAGTTTTGTGCATATGGGAGGCGTACAAAATATTGACCCACCCCCGGCGGCACTAACCCTAGCTAGATTCTACGCCACTGTCTCGCTGACTTGGCATTGACCCACCCCCGGCGGCACTAACCCTAGCTAGATTCTACGCCACTGTCTGGCTGACTTGGCGTGTGCGTTATTTCAAGAACAAAAAATGGCTGCGACTCTTGTGTCTTGTTTTGCTATTCAAGTAAATCTCTATGAATATTGATATCTGTTTAAGCGTTTTTCCATACAAATACTCATTAGCAGAAGTCATCGGGGGAACCAGGTCGAAGTCCTCCCATTAGAGATTGTGTGGTCTTCCCATTACATTTGTGTTATAGATGTGGATTAAGTTTTTAATTTTAATTTTTTTATTTTGACGAAAATCGATGTGAACTTAAGATTATATATGACCGACTGCGTTCAAGCTGTGTAAATGCCAAGTAAACAAACAGTGGAACGAGATGTGTTCAGGCTTGAAAATAAAAGACCAGAAAATGAAGAGGACGTTTCGGCCAGACGCCTTCTTCAGCAGACTACAGAATATACAACATATACATCTAAATTTTTAAAAATAAAATAAAGCCTATATTTCCAATAATCTCAATAAATTCAATGTAGCTCAATGTTCAGAACGGGAAGCTTTCTCTGTTATGGTTAGAAATGGAAGTTGCGTTGCTCAAAACCAAAACCTGCGGCGCATATTATTCTTTGGTGCGTACTACCACGCGGAAATAATTAAAGGATTGTTAATGTAAAGCTGTAAACAGCAACATTTTTTTCTGAACACTTGTTAAGCCATAGCAAAGCTATCATTTCACCACTAAGCCATAATTAAGCTGTTGTCTCCCCACTGAGCCATAGAAAACTATAATTTCATCACTTAGCCATTGAAAAGCTATTATTTCATTACTCCCGGCATTCTTCTGAATACTTGTTAAGCCATAGAGAATCCATTATTTTATCACTAAGCCATAGAAAAGCTATCATTTCACCACGAAGCCATAGAAAAGCTATCATTTCACACTAAGCCATAGAAAATATAATTTCACCACTAAGCCATAGAAAAGCTATCATTTCACCACTAAGCCATAGAAAAGCTATCATTTCACCACTAGCCATAGAAAAGCTATCATTTCACCACTAAGCCATAGAAAAGCCATCATTTCACCACTAAGCCATAGAAAAGTCATTATTTCACCACTAAGCCATAGAAAAGTCATTATTTCACAACTCCCGTCATTCTTCTCAACACACCTTAATGTTTATTGTCGGTGTGTTCCCGTCTAAGCCCTAACTGTTACCGACACTGGCTACTGTGCTCCTCTGTCAGGTGTCATGAAATGTCACCAAAGCTACAAACTGTGTGAATTTAGTTAAACCGTAGTTTTCATGTTACCATCAATACTGTTTTTTTTTTAAATTGTCTGCTTGGAACAACTTGCAATAGCTCATCAAAATGCTCTACTTATAAATCGTATGTACTCAAGTCAATGTCAAAAACACAAAAACATTTGTGTTAGAGGCTATGCATGAATTCAGCTGAATCCTTCTTTACATTTTCTTCACATTTTTATCTTGTCTTTAGTGTGCCATCTAATGTTTGAGTTATTTTCGCCAAATCTTCTGTGAAATATCACTCAATCATTTGATTTAAAATCCAATAATAATTCATCTATAATATTTCCATACTGGAGTTACCTCATAATTAATGTATCTAGTTTTAATAATGACGTCACTTGTTTGACCCCCAGAAAATGGCACAAAGCCATGGATCAATGGCGGACGCTGGACACTGGGACGAGGGAGATATCGTCATGGCTGGAGACGGCCGAGACCAAACTGTCCACAGCTCGGAACACACTCAGTCCAGATGAAGCTGAGAGCCTGTACAAGGTAAACAAGGATGTTGTCATAGTATGTTCATTTCGCAGTGTGGACACCCCACTGGCCATGTCAGCGATATCGGATGAGAGAGTAGTGCAGCGATTCCGAGTAGTCTCAATGGATATTCGGGTTACAGTCTCAATGGATATTCGGGTTAAAGTCTCAATGGATATTCGGGTTACAGTCGCAATGGATATCCGGGGTACAGTCTCATGGATATTCGGGGTACAGTCTCAATAGTTATTTGGCGTAAAGTCTCATTATACATTCGGGTTACAGTCTAAATAAATATTTGGGGCACAGACTCAATGGCTATTTTGGGAAACAGTCACAATGGATATTCAGGTACAGTGACATTGCATGCTCTTGCTGTAGACTAAATGGATTTTGGGGGTTTACAGTCTCCTTCAATGAGAAGCTTCGGTGAGAGAAAGTAATCTTTTCGCAACGCCGGACCTAATCCAGGTTGTTGTTATTTTCGTGGCTTCTTGAACGTTTGGGTCAGCAATTTGAATGTTTGGGTCAGTAATTTGAATGTTTGGGTCAGTAATTTGAATGTTTGGGTCAGTAATTTGAATGTTTGGGTCAGTAATTTAAATGTTTGGGTCAGTAATTGAAATGTTGGGGTCAGTAATTTAAATGTTTGGGTCAGTAATTTAAATGTTTGGGTCAGTAATTTAAATGTTTGGGTCAGTAATTTAAATGATTTGAATGTTTTGGTCAGTAATTTGAATGTTTGGGTCAGTAATTTAAATGTTTGGGTCATTAATTTGAATGTTTGGGTCAGTAATTTGAATGTTTGGGTCAGTAATTTAAATGTTTGGGTCAGTAATTTGAATGTTTGGGTCAGTAATTTGAATGTTTGGGTCAGTAATTTGAATGTTTTGGTCAGTAATTTGAATGTTTGGGTCAGTAATTTAAATGTTTGGGTCAGTAATTTAAATGTTTGGGTTAGTAATTTGAATGTTTGGGTCAGTAATTTGAATGTTTGGGTCAGTAATTTGAATGTTTTGGATCAGTAATTTGTCCAATTTCAGTGGGTGAGGTCTGTGAACTTGTTTTTAATCACTGCGTCTCCAAGGGGAAGTAATGGCGCAATTCAAATTAATCCTGATTAAATATACGCGGTTGTTGGCCTTTACGTGTGCGTTTTAAAAGGTTAACGCTGTAAACGCATCTTATTGAGATAGAACGGTAGATTAAAATAGATCTTTGGACTACATGCTTGATGTATTTCTGTTTCTCTCCTACACTCTGAACTCATCAACGTGTGTGTTTGATGGCCGATCACTTGTTCACACAGAACTATTGTCATTGTGCGGTAGGAAACCCGCTGTTGAAATGGGCCACGGTATAGCAACATTTTTGTGTAAGACGTTCCACGAGTTGTTCAGAGAGTAGAATGCTATCTGTGAGAGGCTGGGGCTCAGTCGAGGTTTGTTTTTATTACATTTATTCTTTAAAACGTTGGGAATGGAAAGAAAAAATGGTAATAAATAAACAAATATACTTGTAGGTGCCCATGCGTGAGTGGTCTTGTTAAAAGGAGACAGGTCTGCGAATCGAGTAGTCGGAAATGAACTCTTAGAAGATTTCATTTCAGATGTGCCCATTGAGTTCAGTTCTCATGAGGATTTCTTGTGAGTTATTCAAATTAATTTGAGCTAGATTTAAACTAGACGAAGCTGAATCATTAATCTGTAGAGACATATAACACACGACCGACCGATAGTGCTGCTCACCCACCCAACCATAGTCGCAACAATTTTTAAAGGGCAGAGTGCGCTGGACAAGACACATGGAGAGGACGCCGGTTTGTAGAGCAGCAAAAGTGATCTTCAGGCTAGAAACCTAGGGACAGACAGCTCAACGGTCGACCAAGACTCAGGTGGATCGACGATGTATAGGGAAGGACTTACACAAGCTCGGGGCTCACGCATGGAGGTGCAAAACCATGGATCGATCCGAGTGGAAGGATGTAGTGGAGCAGACCAGGGCCCTACTTGGGCTGTAGCGCCACTGATGTTGATTGTGTTGCTCGGGGTGGACGTAATGTATGTTGTATGTGCCCGTAACAGACATTTGATTAATATTGGGAGCTTCTGTTCTTTTTATGTGAGATATGCCTTGATAAGGTTCGCTATTTCCGAAGCCTGAGATATCCGAGTGAGGTGCTACCATAAATTCTTTTAAGGATCGTCTAATTTCTGCTAGTCTCACCACTGATATGCCCCCTGTTAATAGTCCCACTAAAGCAAGTCGCCACGTACTTTAGTCTCACCGCTGATATTCTCACCACTGCTAGCACCAACACTGTTAGCACCACCCCTGCTAGTCTCACCACTTCTAGCACCACCCCTGCTAGTCTCACTACTTCTAACACCACCCCTGCTAGTCTCACCCTTACAAGTATCATCACTGCAATTCTCACTACTGCTAGCACCAACACTGCTAGCACCACCCCTGCTAGTCTCACCACTTCTAGCACCACCCCTGCTAGTCTCGACACTACAAGTCTCATCACTGCTATTCTCACCACTGCTAGCACCAACACTGCTAGCACCACCCCTGCTAGTGTCACATTTTCTAGCACCACCCCTGCTAGTCTCACCCCTTCAAGCACCACCCTTGCTAGTCTCATCACTTCTAGCACCAACCCTGAGTCTAATCACTTCTAGCACCACCCCTGCTAGTCTCATCACTTCTAGCCCCACCCCTGCTAGTCTCATCACTTCTAGCACCACCGCTGCTATTCTCACCACTTCTAGCACCACCCCTGCTAGTCTCACCACCTCTAGCACCACCCCTTCTAGTCTCGACACTACAAGTCTCATCACTGCTATTCTCACCACTGCTAACACCAACACTGCTAGCACCACCCCTGCTAGTCTCACATTTTCTAGTACCACCCCTGCTAGTCTCACCCCTTCTAGCACCACCCCTGCTAGTCTCACCACTTCTAGCGCCACCCCCGCTATTCTCACTACTTCTAGCACCACCCCTGCTAGTCTCACCACTTCTAGCACCACCCCTGCTAGTCTCACCACTTCTAACACCACCCCTGCTATTCTCACCACTTCTAGCACCACACCTGCTAGTCTCACCACTTCTAGCACCATCCCTGCTAGTCTCGACACTACAAGTCTCATCACTGCTATTCTCACCACTGCTAACACCAACACTGCTAGCACCACCCCTGCTAGTCTCACATTTTCTAGCACCACCCCTGCTAGTATCATCCCTTCTAGCACCAACACTTCTAGCACCACCCCTGCTAGTCTCATCACTTCTAGCACCACCCCTGCTAGTCTCATCACTTCTAGCACCACCCCTGCTTTTCTCACCACTGCTAACACCTACACTGCTAGCAAAACCCCTGCTAGTCTCACCACTGCTAACACCAACAGTTCTAGTACCACCCCTGCTATTCTCACCACTGCTAACTCCAACACTTCTAGCACCACCCCTGCTATTCTCACCACTGCTAAGACCAACACTGCTAGCACCACCACTGCTAGTCGATCAAGGACCTACAACATAACTACCAGAGACACATCACGTGATCCGCACACTTTCTTGGCTAGATCAGGGCTTAGGAAAAAAAACTATAAAAAAAAAGATACATTCCCAAAAGATGACCCTTTAATCTGGTGTCTTATTTTAACACCGGTTATTTTGATCTCCGCCCCCTCACAGCTGTGGCCGACTTGACGGTCAAGGTCATTGGGTCCATCGTGGCTAGGTGTTTACATCATCTTTTTATCGCGCACTCTCCAAGACAGGGAGCAGAGGTCAAATGACATGCATTTCAGTTTCTCATATTGGGGGGTCTCTGGTGTCATTTCTGATGTCTGTCCGATGTCATTGGGGCAGTGGAACTTTATTGACTATTGGATAACTTT
The DNA here is from genome assembly GCA_964033795.1 of Lymnaea stagnalis. Classification (NCBI taxonomy): domain Eukaryota; kingdom Metazoa; phylum Mollusca; class Gastropoda; family Lymnaeidae; genus Lymnaea; species Lymnaea stagnalis. The sequence continues at coordinate 146,140 of CAXITT010000260.1, read as the reverse complement.
CTGAAATGGATTTCTCTCCAACCTCGTGAGTGTTTTAAAGAAATACCGATAATATAGGCATGCATAGAGTATATTTTACTATTTAGGCATACATATAGGATATAGTTCAGTGGTTCTTAACCTTTTTGGATGTACCGAACCCCGCCAGTTTCATATGAACATTCACCGAGCCCTTCTTAATATATTATTAGGAAAAATAAAATATGATATTTTTTTTTCTGATTTTTTTTTTTTTTTTTTTAAATTTTTTTTTTTTTTTTTGGATTACCGCCGAACCCCCGAGACTGACTCACTGAACCCCTGGGGTTAGATCGAACCCATGTTAAGAACTACTGATATAGTTGGTATATAAGCATACATAGAGTATAAGGTTGCTATATAGGCATACATATAGCAAATAGTTGGTATATATGTATACATAGAGTATAAAGATGGTATATAGGCATACATATAATATATAGTTGGTATATATGTATACATAGAGTATATAGATGGTATATAGGCATACATATAATATATAGTTGATATATATGTATACATAGAGTATATAGATGGTATATAGGCATACATATAATATATAGTTGGTATATATGTATACATAGAGTATATAGATGGTATATAGGCATACATATAATATATAGTTGGTATATAGGCATACATAGAGTATATAGATGATATGTAGGCAGGCGTATAATATATAGTTGGCATATATGTATACATGGAGTATATAGATGGTATATAGGCATACATATAATATATAGTTGATATATAGCATACGTAGAGTATATAGATGGTATATAGGCATACATATAATATATAGTAGGTATAAATATAATATATAGTTGCTATATAGGCATACACAGTGTATAGTTAGTATATATATATATATAATAATTGACTTCTGCTCTCATCCACTATCCACCACTTATAGTCTCTAATTTGATCCGTGCCTGTCATTTTATCAGTGGCTAACCCTCATATGCTCAGTGCCTAACTCTCATATGATCAGTGCCTAGCTCTCATATGATCAGTGCCTAGCTCTCATATGATCAGTGCCTAGCTCTCATATGATCAGTGCCTAACTCTCATATGATCAGTGCCTCGCTCTCATATGATCAGTGCCTAGCTCTCATATGATCAGTGCCTAGCTCTCATATGATCAGTGCCTAACTCTCATATGATCAGTGCCTAGCTCTCATATGATCAGTGCCTGGCTCTCATATGATCAGTGCCTAGCTCTCATATGATCAGTGCCTAGCTCTCATATGATTAGTGCCTAACTCTCATATGATCAGTGCCTAGCTCTCATATGATCAGTGCCTAGCTCTCATATGATCAGTGCCTAGCTCTAATATGATCAGTGCCTGGCTCTCATATGCTCAGTGCCTAACTCTCATATGATCATTGCCTAGCTCTCATATGATCAGTGCCGACCTTTCATATGATCAGTGCCTAACTCTCATATGATCAGTCTCATATGATCAGTGCCTAACTCTCATATGATCAGTGCCTAACTCTCATATGATCAGTGCCTAGCTCTCATGATCAGTGCCTAGCTCTCATATGATCAGTGCCTAGCTCTCATATGATAAGTGCCTACCTTTCATATGAATAGTGCCTAGCTCTCATATGATCAGTGCCTACCTTTCATATGATCAATGCCTAACTCTTATATGATCAGTGCCTAGCTCTCATATGATCAGTGCCTAGCTTCTATATGATCAGTGCCTACCTTTCATATGATCAGTGCCTAGCTCTCATTTGATCAGTGCCTAGCTCTCATATGATCAGTGTCTAGCTCTCATATGATCAGTGCCTAGCTCTCATATGATCAGTGCCTAGCTCTCACCCCCCACAAAAACCGTCTCGTGGTGGTGGCAGATATAGGTCATTGTGGACAGTAAAGAAGCAAGATGTACACTCAGTTAGAGAATCCGCTTGTAGTTCTATCCCCCTTGAATGCGACTCTATATTGTAATTGTATAAATTACATTTGTCTTGGTAGCCCAGTTATGTAAGGTTCGGTAACTCGCCTATACAAAATTTAAGGAGTCCTTTGTGGTTTGCCGTGAAAGTTACCTCGCTTCCTGTGCTGCTAGGTTGTTGCCGGGGCCCCAGACAGCGTGCATTTTCTATTTAATTTATGTGTTGGTGCTTATGATTCGTGATTCATTCGTAGCATTTATCAAAGCTGAGTCCATTTTATTCTTCTGTCTTGTTTTGTTCGCGGGGATGAAGTCGTTCAGCCGAAACGCCAGTGGCACAGTCGTATTGTATTATGTCAAGCGTCCCCATACGTTGTGCCTATCAATTCTCGTTGTTGACATGTAACCATTACATCGGGTTAAATGTTACCAGCATACAACAATTTCATAGAAACCAATCATCTAACATAGGGGCACCGAAACAGTATTTCTCGGGGAACAAAATGTTAACGAACGCGATTCTGTGTGCAAGTATTTAATACTCCGTGTGTAATAAGTTACTAAAAATAAATAACCAGTGTTTATGGTATGTGTGTATGTCTTTTTTAAAATAACATTTTGTTAGTCTGGTAAAAAAAATTAGACCGTTGTTTATATAAACGGGTTGTAATGTATGTAATGTATGATTTCTACTTGAGACAAAAACTACCGGTAAACAAATACGACCTTCACCGTGTGTGTGTGTGTGTGTGTTTGTGTGTGTGTCTGTGGATGTCTGTGGGTGGTCAAGCCACGACCTACTCTAGTGGGTCATGGTCATCTGTTTTCTCTCCCATAATTCGTCATGGCAAGATGGCATGTAGACATGAACCATGATTCTGTAGTTGTCCTTGTCATCCTTGCACCACGATGGCGGAGTTTGAGTGTCTTGATCGCAGAAAGTATTTATTATTAACCAGCTAATGTTAAATCTTATTCGCAGCGTGGTCAACGTGAGAGCTTCTCAAACTTTTCAGCATAAAAAAAAAAACAAAAAAAAACAGTTATGAAATATCACGTGACTTGTCCCCTATCCGGACAGCTATTGTTTGGCTGTGACGCTCGTTCCGTCGTCTGATCCTTTACACAACAAACTTCTACCAAACTGCATCACAAACATTCACAGCCCAATCAACAAGAGGACATACCTGCAACACTGGCCGTAAATGTATCACGAGTTGTGTGGTCTTCAACGGAAACAAATTAAGAGAACAGAGGTGTTAATTATCTTGTCTGGGGATCGTTTGCTGAGCACAAAGCCGTCTGACTTTGTTCGAACGTGTAAAATATGTAATTTATTTTAAGGTTGTATAATGAAAACTTAACAACATACATCTTGGGTGGGTTGGGGGGGGGACGCGCATCTGGTTGCTTGTAGGTCTAAGTCAACACATGAGTGATCAGCGACACATAGAGTTAGAGCATTGGATGTTGTCTAAAATAAGCTACACATTTTTGCCAACTGCTAATTGGATATGCAGTACAATAACTTCATTTGGTCTAGGCCTAGGGGTTAATTAGTAAACAAATCCAAGATCAATGTTGCTCTTTAATCACTAGCAGCAGCGTGCCTTTTTCACTCCACTATCTCCTTGCATCGCACCAACTAATAATACCATAAAAACGAACAGCGTCATCTCCCGTACACAATACGTCACAAATACAAACCACAAGGCAACAGCTACACAATTAATCTCCACACCAAAACAAGGAGCCATTGAACAAATTATTAAAGCACATATAGGACTTAAAGGGGGGAGAAAAAAAAACGTCTTGTACAAAAGTGTTAGATATTTAGGAACTCGAAGACGGAACAATAATCTTGGTTGCTTTCTTTTTTCAAGCTGTGTTAAAATATGTTTATTTTCTTTTGTTCTGTTTAACTTTTTAATTTTTTTTTTAAATGTAGCATTGTTAAAACACCACCATGAGCAGAAATATAATTACTTATATTATGGCCTCCGACTTTCTTGAGGACCCAAACGATTATGATACTGTAGCTCTTTGCTTGTCTATGATGTGCTTTTAATTACATAATGTAATTGTTTTGTTCTTTTTAATTTATAAATTAAAATGGGAATTGACAAGAAACTGAAAAAAATATCAGATCATTTGATATCTTCTTTGATTACTGCTTGAGGACCATTGCTTTTGTAAAATTAATATTATTAGCATTGGGAAGATAAGATAGATAAAATAAGATTCTATTGTGGATCTTAATAAATGGTCATTTCACATATTCATTTTCAGCACATAACTAAATACATGTTCAAACCAAGACAACACTTTACAAAGAGAGCAATTGAAAAACGACACACCTGAAGTGGTGTCCTGAACCAATACTCCCAAAAGTGTGCCACGTGACACACCTGAAGTGGTGTCCTTAACCAATACTCCCAAAAGTGTGCCACGTGACACACCTGAAGTGGTGTCCTTAACCAATACTCCCAAAAGTGTGCCACGTGACACACCTGAAGTGGTGTCCTTAACCAATACTCCCAAAAGTGTGCCACGTGACACACCTGAAGTGGTGTCCTTAACCAATACTCCCAAAAGTGTGCCACGTGACACACCTGAAGTGGTGTCCTTAACCAATACTCCCAAAAGTGTGCCACATGACACACCTGAAGTGGTGTCCTTAACCAATACTCCCAAAAGTGTGCCACGTGACACACCTGAAGTGGTGTCCTTAACCAATACTCCCAAAAGTGTGCCACATGACACATATACATCGATTTATATTAGGTTAGCCTTTGTATAGTCCGCAAAGAGCCGCCCCCCACCCGGGTGGTAGCGCTCTTTGCAACCCCTTAGTTACGCCACTAGAGGTTGGCAACACGTCGACTGCACGTGTACCTCTGCTATCTTAATTTGGCATGATGTTTGGTTTTTGTTATGTTTTTTTCCAACATATGTTTTTATAAAAAGAAAAGAGAAAAAAAAATTGCTTTGAAAAAACTGTTTGTGTGTCTTGCAGGAGCTGGAGGTGAGCTTACGCCAACACCAGACCAATGTGACCAGGATGAACTCTACTGGAGATGAGATTCTCCAGAACATCTCAGCAGTCAATACTGACACACTCAGAGACAAGCTGGAGCTCATCAACCACAGGTGGAAGGTTCTGTGCTCTGAGGTGTTGGCCAGGCAGAGGAGGTGATGGGTTATATGTCATCCTGTGATGGGTTGTATGTGATGCCTTGATGGGTTTATGGGATGTTGTGATGGGTTGTAGGTGATGCCCTGATAGGTTTATGGGATGTTGTGATGGGTTGTATGTGATGCCTTGATGGGTTTATGGGATGTTGTGATGGGTTGTAGGTGATGCCCTGATAGGTTTATGGGATGTTGTGATGGGTTGTATGTGATGCCTTGATGGGTTTATGGGATGTTGTGATGGGTTGTAGGTGATGCCTTGATGGGTTTATGGGATGTTGTGATGGGTTGTATGTGATGCCTTGATGGGTTTATGGGATGTTGTGATGGGTTGTATTTGATGCCCTGATAGGTTTATGGGATATTGTGATGGGTTGTAGGTGATGCCCTGATAGGTTTATGGGATGTTGTGATGGGTTGTAGGTGATGCCTTGATGGGTTTATGGGATGTTGTGATGGGTTGTAGGTGATGCCTTGATGGGTTTATGGGATGTTGTGATGGGTTGTATGTGATGCCTTGATGGGTTTATGGGATGTTGTGATGGGTTGTAGGTGATGCCCTGATAGGTTTATGGGATGTTGTGATGGGTTGTAGGTGATGCCTTGATGGGTTTATGGGATGTTGTGATGGGTTGTAGGTGATGCCTTGATGGGTTTATGGGATGTTGTGATGGGTTGTATGTGATGCCTTGATGGGTTTATGGGATGTTGTGATGGGTTGTAGGTGATGCCTTGATGGGTTTATGGGATGTTGTGATGGGTTGTAGGTGATGCCTTGATGGGTTTATGGGATGTTGTGATGGGTTGTATGTGATGCCTTGATGGGTTTATGGGATGTTGTGATGGGTTGTAGGTGACGCCCTGATAGGTTTATGGGATGTTGTGATGGGTTGTATGTGATGCCTTGATGGGTTTATGGGATGTTGTGATGGGTTGTAGGTGATGCCCTGATAGGTTTATGGGATGTTGTGATGGGTTGTAGGTGATGCTGTGTTGGGTTTATGGGCTGTATGTGATGTTGTTGTGGGTTAAATGTGATGCTGATATGGTTTTTATGTCATCCTGTAATGGGTTGTATATGATGATATGAGGGTTTGTGTGTGATTTGTGATGTTTTGTATGTGATGTTGTGTTGGTTTCTATGTGATGCTGTGATGGGTTGTTTGTGATGTTTTTGTGAGATGTTTGATGGGTAATATTTGGTTTTGGAGTTTCATGTGATACTGTAATGGATTTTATGTGATATTGTTATAGCTGGTATATAATTTTTGTATGTTATTTTGTAATGAGTTTTATCTCAAACATATGTTTCAAACAGTGACATGAAATCTTCTTTGCTATCTTAGCTCTAACTGTGTATCTGATTTAATCACCTTGACTGATTATTTTTAAACCATTACAGCACTTACTTCTCCCATCTTCTCATCACAGGACCAAAGAGAGCAGCGTGGAGCCCTCAGAGTTCACCTATGAGATGGATGACCTCTTCTCTTGGATCGATGAGACTGAGAACATCATCGGCTCATCCCTGAGGCCAGACATTCCATATCTGGAGGCCTTGCTGGAGAAGATTAAAGTAAGCTGGACATGCTCGAGTCCTGGGAATGATGTGTTAGAGAAACTGCAAACAAGATTAATCTTTTTTTTTTTTAATGGTCTTTGCCAATTAGTTAACAGTATTAATTTTGTGTTGGACAATTCTTTTTCAATTGTTGAAAACTTTGATTCATTGATAAAATCATGTCATTAAGTAAACCAGTCTATTTTATCATTCAAGCTCAAACTGCAGCCATGTTAAAAGACATTTACTACTGAAGTCAAGTTGACCCAAATTAAGTTCCTAATTGTATGGACAAATAAAAAATAAAATATTTATTAAAAATTTATTTATATTATACCCTACATAATTAAATAATTTTAGTAACTCTCTAAATTATGGGGGGGAAAAAACTATATTTTCAGGACAGGGAAGATGAGATAGCCCCAAGACAGGCCAGTCTGTTTTCTGTAAACAGCAGCGGGGCGGCCCTCATGCTGTCGCCAAAACTGAATGATGAGGATCGCAGCAATGTCCAGAGAGACATTGACCAGCTGAATGTTGGCTGGAAGAAGGTAAAGAGCTGAGATATTATTCTGTAACATAAGACAAATAAATATAATATCACCATTTCACTAATAGATTGGTGCAAAAATGCAATGTCAAAAAACAAAAAAAGGTTATTTCTTAGTTTAATGTATCTGTTGGAAGGCTTCAAATGTCCCATATGTCAGTACTGTAGAATGAACTTTAATAGCTAGAAGCCTCAACAGTTAAATTCAATGGTTCTGGAGAAGTCCCTTCATAATATTATTAATTTGATCCACAATCAATTGTGATTTAATTGTCCAAAATCTTTGTCAAACCACTGAAACTATCTATTGGGCCCCATGAAAACCACTGAAGATATCTATTGGGCCCCATGAAAACAACTGAAGATATCTATTGGGCCCCATCAAAACCCCTGAAACTATATGTTTGGCCCCCATCGAAACCCCAATGAATTTCTGAACTGAATATCACTTTACCTGCTTTCTTAGCAGACAAAAGAAATGTAAATGTTTTAACTTTCCTAATGATCTCAAGAAATGGAAATTAGGTAGGAAAAGCATAATGGGTCAGTTTTTATGATAGAACTTAATTATTTGCTATCTTTTTAGCTTAGAAATTGATATGGTGCTCAAGTTAGAGCTGAATATTATAACATGTGATTCTTTGGTGCCGCAGCTCCAGGTTAGAAATGACTATTATAACATATGATTCTTTATAGATGCAGCTCAAGGTAGAGCTGACTATTATAAAATGATTCTTTGGTACTGCAGGTAACGACTGAAGTTCCTGAAAGGATCCACCAAATTCAGGAGGAGATTAAAAAAGTCAAGGAATTTCATGAAGACTTGGAGGCCATGCAAAAATGGATATCGGACACTCGAGTTGTCCTAGCCACTCAGACAGAGCCAGTAAAATCTCTGACGGAGATGGATCAGAATGATAGCGTCATACTGGACCAACAGGTGGGTATTGGATATGTGCAGAATGCTCATAGCTTTTTCAATAGACTTCTTTTACGGCTAATATCGGAGCGGACCACAATCGGCAGGTTTTTTGCCCTTACATTTATCTCCCTTAGTCCTCTCTTTGAAATGTACACCATAAGTCTGACCAGTGGGTAACATGGAGGCCGTGAGTGAAGGTGTTGAATTATCATCCTCCACTCACCAATGCCTGATGTTTCATTGTATGTGCCTTAGAAATTCTTGACTGAAATACTTCAAAGCACATTTAAATACACCAAATTTCAGGCTATCTGATGAGTAAATAATTTTTTGATCCATTGTATTTTTAAACTGAGAGCAACAATGATCTCTTTGTCTTCTAGAAATAATTTAATTCCAAAAGTAAATTTATTTGTTTTTTTTTCCATATTTTACTTTATAATTAATTTTTTTTTAAAGTGGTTTGTGTATTAACTTCTCAAATTTTTTATTTATTTTTGTCCCCTCAGACCACGGCCGATGCCATCGAGGCCCAGCAAGCCAAACTCAAACAGATGAATGACTCCTATCAAAGACACCTGGAGACATGGAAGGATCAAGGTGTGGATCCTCCAGAAGGTCTGAAGGAGAAGTTCATCAAACTGAATGCAGAGTTCGACGAGGTCAAGCAGCTGTCTCAAAATATCAACAAACGTACAGAACCCCAGATTACGGAAGTTATGGAGCAAGGTTGGTAAATAGTTATATTTGTCCAAATTATAGAAGTTTTTTTGTTTTTTTTTGTAGCCACCGTATGAGAATTAAATCAAGGTTTAAAAGTATTTTTTTAATGTTACCAAACCATGTCAACCTTAGTTTCACTAGAAATAACCTGTGGAAAACCACGGCAGCACAGAACCATATAGGCCTCCTCATAGACCTCTTCATGGGCCTCCACATAGGCCTCCTCCTATTTCAAGCGCTCCCCTACCCCCATCCCCACTCCCATAATGGTGGTCAATGCCGATCACTTTCCAAATGTTTGCAATGCTCCTTAAATCTAAGTTTTTGTTCACAGGTGATAATTCAACACAACTTCACAAACACATGAAATTTTTATGATTTTTTTTTCCATTACCAGATCTTTGGTGACGTTGTTATGGAAAGCACAATTTCTATTTACATTTTAAAATTCCATCAAGAAGATTGTTGATCTTTCCAGCCTCTACACTTTTTTACCAACACTTTCATTTATACAAAAATAAGCCTCCTTTTGTTTTCTTAATGTTCCCACTTGTTTATGTGAGGTAATTAACTTTCTGTTTGCATTTCTTAGTGTCGTTTACATAATTTACGAACTTGTAACACACAAAAAATCTGGTTTAACGTCCCAGGCTTAAACGTTCCGGACAGATTGAAAGTCAAATTTGCATAAGCCAAAGGTAGACAACCGAAACAAATGAATTCTGATGATGATAGACCTTGGCCATTGGTAACTAAATTGAATATTTTTATTCAAAAGACCCATTGTTTGATCTCTTCCATTTCCTTTCACACTCCAAGTTTTTTAAACATTTTTTCTTCTTGATCCAACTTCAGTCAAACAAACCCAGGTTCATGTTGAACGTAAGTTACAAACATCCTCTCCTGCCAAGACATCAATGCTCGAGTTTGACAAATCCATAGCAGAGCTCCACAACTGGTTGGAGCATTTGATCAAAACACAGAAGGTCACAGTGGGAGATGTCAAGGACATTGAGCACATGATACAGAGACAGAAGGTATTTTAATTTTGTCTCTCTCTCTCCTCTCTCTCTATTTTATAAAGTCATTGGGAATGGAAACTATAACCTGTGTAACTTAACAGTAATTTATTTCATTATGTTCCATTTTTCTGATAGCCAGAAATGACATTCCTCGCCCATTGCCTCAAGCACCAGTTGGCATGCAGGGACTGCATGCATGAATATTGCATTGTTAAGCATGATTACATCTTTTTAGAACTGTAAGGTTTTAAGTTTTATGTAAGGCCATTTTCTGAATTTTTTTTTTTTCAAAGCTGTTACAATTCTACAGTGATTCACAGTTTAATTATTTAAGGAAGTAGAAAAAAACACAACTAGAGTTGTTCCTGGTTAATCGTGGTTACTAAGTTCCAGAATACCCTGATAAGTGAATTTCCGCAAAGTAGGATTCTTTATTTAAAAATAGAATATTTTCGTTGCTAGAGCATAGAAAACCTGTTTACGAGCCTCTTAATACTGTTTTTAACATTATTAGAACCTCGGGGGGTGCTCAAATACATAGGTCTTCAGCACACATGTACAGTAATTTTAATTGTAACACAGGGATTTATAATTAAGCGTACACTGTATCATTTTCACCATCTTGATCAACTTTTTAAAGAATAGGCCTACATGTTAAGTTCGAAAAAAATGTGACAGAGTGAAGCCATGAAAATTGAAGCTTGAAGTGGCGAGGGACAACTTTACATATCTACTTAGTTGGTGTCCCTATTGAATTTAGCTTATTTAGCTTATTTCAGGTGCAGTTGTTGGTCTTCATTCAAATATTGTTTACTTAACTCCAAGTTAAATTTCATTGTTAATAATTTGCTGAGCTCAGTCTGAAAAATAATGCAGAATTTAATTTTTGCATTTAAAAATGTAGAAAAGCATTTTGAACTTATAAGCCAGTGAAGCATGTCTGTTTGGCTTATAATTTGAAAGTCTCCGGTAGTCAGTTTTTACACACAGTTGGTTTTGACCAACTTTTAAAGATATTTTAAGATTATTATTTGTTTAGACATATTTATTGTAAATCTTGTATTAACAGTGAATGCAGAATAATAATGAATATCAGAGGGATCACACAGACAATTTGAATGTCTTAATTTAAGCTTATTTTTCAATCTAGAACATAGACCATCTCATCTTATGCCAAAAAGTCCTGGAACCTAATAATTTATTTTATGTAACTGATCTACTCAAATTAACCATAACATTTTTTCTTGCTTTAAAAGTTACAGAATGATTGAAGTGTTATTGTCACTAACACTAACACTGACCTGTTCTCTTGCAGCTTGTAACCAATGACCACTCTGTCATTACTCCTACATCCAATGACCTCTCTGTCCTTACACCCGCTAAGGACTCTCTGCTCATAGATAATCATTTTATCGATGGCAGTTGCCTGCTCCTTCTCTCACAACAGGATTTTGGCTGTCTACAGGCCCAAATTTCTAACATAAGCTATCTTAAGCAGCTTGAGGTGGGTTCCTGGAGTCTCATGTTCCACCACCTGGATGTCAATTGCTGTCAGTGTACTTCAGGGGTTATCCATAAATGATGTCATTGACTTTTGTTCTATTCTGCCCCCTCTCCACCATTTTACTAAACATTTGCACACTGAGTTTAACAGTTGTCAAAACTAATAAAGATAGTATACTAACTATAAAAAGATAGAATGCTAGCTCATATTTCTCTCTCTCTCTCATATTTAAAAGAACATTTTAAGTTCAATAAAGGCATCCATAATTTTAATATTATTTATCTAATAATATGCTAATATTACATCACATAAAACTTTGTGCATGACATTATGTGTGGATAATCTCTGAGCAAAGCAATCAACATGGATTTATCTAAACAATGAAATGTCAAGACAAGAGATCAACTATTTTTTTATTTTTTAAAAAAAAAAATGGTTTTTAAATGCAAAATGAGCCTTGTGATTTTTTTTAATGAAAATTTCTTAAGTAAAAGTAAATGGATGCTCCTGCCTCCTAGCTAATTAACTACAGCAGTTGTTAAGACTCAATGATTGCACAAAGTGAGACAAGCTCATCTTCACTGGAACATTAAATAACTGCAAAGAGCCTATTTTTAAAATAAATTACTATAATATAAATAAAAACTTTGATGAGGCAACTGTTGATAAATAATTAAATTCCTATAATATAAATAAAAACTTTGATGGGCAACTGTTGATAAATAACCAACTTCTGCTGAATAATGAACAAATCATGTTTTTAACTACATTAAATTTTTAAAATAGACATCCTTGTCTGGGCGTTCACTTTGTTGGGCTTATATCAGCTTTCTTCCCAATAAATGTTCATGAGATTCATGCAAATTATTATTTTTTTATATCCATATTTTGACCACAGATGTTGAGTCTTAGTTTTAAATCCTTTCTCTGTATATTTTATTATTATAATTATTTCGTTTATTTTTTTTTTAGTTAAGTCTAAATAAAACTCTATGTTTTCTCTTGTAAGTCAGCATTTGAATTCTCTTCATCATTCACTTATTTTAAAGTTAACTCTGTTATGTACAAACCATTTCATTTAAAATGATAAGGAATAACGTAGTTTACTTTTTCTTTGTTGCCTTTTTAATGTTGTATAAATGTGTTTGTAAGTAAACAATTTTCTCGCATTATGACATTCATGTTTCATCTTTATATTTTGTTTGTATGGGACATAATTATATAGTTTGTTTTTTTATTGGATACCTATTGATTTGTCAAACTGTTTGCATGCATAACTAATGTTTGGTTGCCTCCCTATCTCTATGTTACTGTCTCTATGTTATTGTACGTTTCCATGAAAATAACTTTAATGTTACCAAATTCATTAATACATATTTACATGTTTGTTAAAATCTGTCAGTAGAAACTTTAAATTTCCCCAGATATTAGTCAAAGATATTAGCTGTGTGTGTGGTTTAGTTATGATCAGACAACAGTGCATTCTTTTTTATATGTTTAGTACATGTAGCTGTGAACAAGAAGAAATTCTGCATGTTAGAATGTTGTTTTAAAATAGCTTAACTATGAACTATATTTTTATTCAACTCAGTGGTCTGATTAAATGTTTTTCTTGAATGTTTTTTGTTTCGTTTTGTATTTGCTGTTTGTTTAGACTTTATTATTGAGTTTAATCCACTGAATTGGAAGGCCGTTATAACAAACTTTGATCACTAAAATTTCACTAAATGACTTATAAATATTATCATCTATTTCAATATTGACTAATTTACGGCTTCTGTTTTTTAAATTCATACTAATTTCATTTCTATTTTGTTCTTAATCTAATGAAGACGCACCTCAATGATTTGGACAACAAAAAAAGTCAGCTCGACAATGTCCTGACCACTTCATCAAAACTACAGAAGTCTATGGACGATGCAAATGATAGGCAGGCCTTGAAGGCAAGAAGTAAGTTTTTTTTTTTTAAATTAAATTATGTTTTTCTCTCTCTCTCTCTCTCTCTCTCTCTCTATCTTATATATATATATATATATATATATATATATATATAGGGAGGATTCTATATGTCCGGTCATGTTTCTCTTTCTATATATAGAGATGATTATATCTGTCCGCCCATTTTTCAATCTCTCTGGTATTTTAGAATAAAAGTATTTCCTGTTAGGTCCCTTCAACAAGTCAAGATCATATTGCCTTATTCTCTTGTGTTTTTTATTGTTGTGTTATGTAGGAGAGCATTCAGTCTAAACATTCAATTGATTGTTGTGTGTATTTTTATTGTTGTGCTAAAAGGGGAGAGCATTCTGTCTAAACTTACATTTGATTGTCTTGTGTTGTCATTCAAGCTGTCACATATCTTGCTGGTATACTTTATTTACCCAGTTTGAATGCAGTCTGTATTATATTAGTAAACTTTATTGCTGGTGTAATTAAAACAGTTTTGCTTACATTTGTCATTAACTTATTGACTGTTTTTTTTTAAATTACAGCTGAGAAGTTGGTAAACGACTGGGAACTGACCAAGCACCAGGTCAGCAAACGTAAGAACCAGCTGGACATCATGCTGGGTGAGTGTAAGACGTTCGACCACAGCTATGCGGAGCTGGAGTCCTGGCTGTCCCAGACTGAGGATCAGTTGGACTCACTGGAGACTCAACACAATGAAGAGGAGGCGGTCGCAAAACATGAAGTGGGTGCACTCGGATTAGACAGCAATAACAAGATATATTCATTTAATTAATTAATTACCTTCCACACCCCCTTCTTAATAGATGACCAGTTAACTCTAATACTGCCTTTTTCTTTAATTTAAAAAAAAATTGAATTTATTTTCTAATAGAAAATAGCTTTTTGTCTTAGTGCCTGTAAATTATCACATGTCTGATCTGTGGAGACATAATGAACCCTTAAAAAAATTATTTATAATATTTAAAATATTCTGACTATTCCGTTAGTTTAAATTATTCTCCGCCTTGTCTGAGCGTGAAATTATTATAACTGGTCACATTTGAAGTTGTTTAAATTTAAACCTAATTCTTCTTCTCATCCTCATTTCCATTATTCTTCGCATTGTCAGAGACTGCAAGAGGATGTCAACAATCACAAAGACACAGTTGACAAACTCAAGCTCCAGGCAGAACAACTCATCCAGGACAACACCAATGACCACACCCACCACGTCAGGCTGCAGCTGGAGAGGCTGGCCAACAGGTGGTCCATCTTGCTCAACAGGTCAGAACTGATCACACCCTCCAGCATGATCTTCTTTATTTTAGTTAACTCCCAGCCATGATAGCCTTATGAAAAGTTCTCAACGTTTTAATACTGCTTTAGTTTTGCTATCAGTACTTAATAATAATAATAATAAGTGGTCTTATATAGCGCGGTACCCCGGCCTAGGGCTGGGCTCACCGCGCTGTACATATATAGCAAAGAGGCATAATCATAATATTAAAATAAAATACATAAATGAAATAAAACAACATATAAGCAAAACAACACCATAGGTATATTCATCCACCCACACCAGACATTTTTACAAGGAAACCCATGTACGTTTATCGGTTTATAGGAGGAGAATCAGTAAGAGTAGTATAGTTTAAATAGATGTGTTTTGAGTGCAGTTTTGAAGGCCTGTGGAGCATATTGGTTAAATGAATGAAAGTTAAAGACAAGAGGTTTTCAACTGTTGAACTGTTGTCTGAACATTAATAATTTTTAATAAAACTTAATTGCATGCCTACTGGATTGCCTTAACTAGTACTGGCCAGCCTATTGAATAACCTTTGCAAGAATTGGCATACCTACTGGATTGCCTTAACCGGTACTGGCCAGCCTATTGAATGGCCTTAACTAGTACTGGCATGCCAACTGGATGGCCTTAACCAGTACTGGCATGCCTACTGGATTGCCTTAACTAGTACTGGACAGCCTATTGAATGCCCTTAACCAGTACTGGCATGCCTACTGGATTGCCTTAACCGGTACTGGCCAGCCTATTGAATGGCCTTAACTAGTACTGGCATGCCTACTAGATGGCCTTAACCAGTACTGGCCATGCTATTGAATGCCCTTAACCAGTACTGGCATGCCTACTGGATTGCCTTAACCAGTACTGGCCATGCTATTGAATGCCCTTAACCAGTACTGGCATGCCTACTGGATTGCCTTAACCAGTACTGGCCACCTTATTGAATGCCCTTAACCAGTACTGGCATGCCTACTGGATTGCCTTAACCGGTACTGGCCAGCCTATTGAATGGCCTTAACTAGTACTGCCATGCCTACTGGATGGCCTTAACCGGTACTGGCCACCTATTGAATGGCCCTAACTAGTACTGCCATGCCTACTGGATGGCCTTAACCGGTACTGGCCAGCCTATTGAATGGCCTTAACTAGTACTGCCATGCCTACTGGATTGCCTTAACCAGTACTGGCCACCCTATTGAATGCCCTTAACCAGTACTGGCATGCCTACTGGATTGCCTTAACCGGTACTGGCCAGCCTATTGAATGTCCTTAACTAGTACTGCCATGCCTACTGGATGGCCTTAACCAGTACTGGCCATGCTATGGAATGCCCTTAACCAGTACTGCCATGCCTACTGGATTGCCTTAACCAGTACTGGCCACCCTATTGAATGCCCTTAACCAGTACTGGCATGCCTACTGGATGGCCTTGACCAGTACTGGCCATGCTATTGAATGCCCTTAACCAGTACTGGCATGCCTACTGGATGCCCTTAACCAGTACTGGCCACCCTATTGAATTCCCTTAACCAGTACTGCCATGCCTACTGGATTGCCTTAACCAGTACTGGCCACCCTATTGAATGCCCTTAACCAGTACTGGCATGCCTACTGGATGGCCTTGACCAGTACTCTTGCAGAAAGTAATTTGATTTGATCTTTGAACTAGCAAAAAAAAATAATTTTTATTTACCTCAAGTTAATTGGTTCTTTTTAAAGGTTGATGTCTGCAGTATAAATCCATCAGCTGCATGTTCTGTCATTCAATTTTGGACATTTTAGTTGAGTCTCAGTTGAAAATTCCTATGTCGTGATCAATTTTTTTCAAGCAATCACCAATGTATTTTCTCACAAATGAGCAACAAGAAATTATAACCCATCTGTTACATTGCTGATATCTTTGGTCAGTTTTATATCTCAGACTTTCTCAAATCCTAACGCAGTTTAATCCATCTATACTCCGCTAGGCTGACCGCTCACTGGAAGGCCCTACAGTCATCCACTGACAGTGGCAACCAGTTTGAGCCGTCCCTCGAAGACTTCATGGCCTGGCTGGAGACCACCGAATCCTCATTCATCTCCCTGGCCAACCAGACCGCCAGTCACGATCTGAGGAACAACCAGGAGCTGGCGTCTGTCTTTCTGGATCAATTCAGGGTAAGTCTTTTTATATTGAAGCTTTACAAGAACAGGGAAGAGCAGGTTGTTTTTTTGTTTGTCAAGCCATCACCACAGAATTTGAAAACTTTCTCATGAAGCAAATGAAGGTAGGCGATGAGGGAAAAAAGTGGAGCCAATGGTGAGCAAAGTGGGGTTGGGGTGTTTGAAAAACCATCATCTCGTCCCCCTTTATTATAAAATACCAACATTAAGCTCTGTGTTAAATGTATTTATTCATACACCCTTTTTCCATTAAAAGTATACTTGATACATAATTGATGTAAAGACAATCCAGTGTCAACCAGCTTACAAGCCATTTTAACCTTGATTGTCTCTCACAACCCTTTACAAAATCTGACCAACCCTGAGAAATTCTGTCCACATATCCACATATGACCTCACATGCCAATTCCTGACCTCACCTGTCAATGTCTGACCTCACCTGCCAATTTCTGATCTCACCTGCCAAACAATGACCTCACCTGCAAAACAATGACCTCACCTGCCAATCTCTAACCACCTTTACACCCCCCCCCCCTTTTNAGTTTAATCCATCTATACTCCGCTAGGCTGACCGCTCACTGGAAGGCCCTACAGTCATCCACTGACAGTGGCAACCAGTTTGAGCCGTCCCTCGAAGACTTCATGGCCTGGCTGGAGACCACCGAATCCTCATTCATCTCCCTGGCCAACCAGACCGCCAGTCACGATCTGAGGAACAACCAGGAGCTGGCGTCTGTCTTTCTGGATCAATTCAGGGTAAGTCTTTTTATATTGAAGCTTTACAAGAACAGGGAAGAGCAGGTTGTTTTTTTGTTTGTCAAGCCATCACCACAGAATTTGAAAACTTTCTCATGAAGCAAATGAAGGTAGGCGATGAGGGAAAAAAGTGGAGCCAATGGTGAGCAAAGTGGGGTTGGGGTGTTTGAAAAACCATCATCTCGTCCCCCTTTATTATAAAATACCAACATTAAGCTCTGTGTTAAATGTATTTATTCATACACCCTTTTTCCATTAAAAGTATACTTGATACATAATTGATGTAAAGACAATCCAGTGTCAACCAGCTTACAAGCCATTTTAACCTTGATTGTCTCTCACAACCCTTTACAAAATCTGACCAACCCTGAGAAATTCTGTCCACATATCCACATATGCCCTCACATGCCAATTCCTGACCTCACCTGTCAATGTCTGACCTCACCTGCCAATTTCTGATCTCCCCTGCCAAACAATGACCTCACCTGCAAAACAATGACCTCACCTGCCAATCTCTAACCACCTTTACACCCCCCCCCCCTTTTTAATCACCTAATGTCATTTGGTTTCTTTAAGCCACAAACTGCTTCTATAAACTGTGTTGTTAACTTATTTGAATCTGCTATTATTAGTGGCTGATGTCATTTCATCCTTTAAAACTGATACCGGAGTTCTTCATTCCTAGCCAATGAATGGGATTTAAAAAATATTCATAGTTCATGATTTGAGCTATTCATTTAAAATAAGGGCTTACATATTGCTCAACAGAAACAGCCATCTAAACATTGTTTGCCATCTACACCTACTCATGTCTCACACTTATTTGCAATGTTTTCATTGTAAACCTACCTCATCATACCAATCAAATTATTGTCCAGAGCTTCTGGCTTAGTCTTAAATTGCCCTGAAAACCTATATGTTTCGTGTGCACAATAGTTCAGTTATAAAAACATTTTAAGTCTCTTCAGATACACTGTCAGTTTACTTGCTTTCGGCCTGACTTAAAGAATTAGTTTTCAGTTACTTTAAAAACAGGCCTGTATTTTGTTTTGAGTCTTTTTTTTTTTTAGACTCTATATTTTCATTTTTTTTTATTGTTGTGGTAATGAAATAATTCTGTACTGCCGTTATCCTACACCATTCTCACCAAAGACAGAGTCCTTATTCACTGTTCAGCCTATTCATGCGAATTTAGGAATTTATCGGGACATCGTTACTTTCTCGAGTAGCATGCTCCTGGTCAATGTTTCCCAAACATTTTTGATCTGGGCTTCCTGGCTGAATGCAGCTTCTCCCCAGCACCCTCTGTCAAATGTTCACAAGTGATCTGCCAAATAGACTAGTTTTGTTTCATTAAAGTGGGGGCCGGTGGTGGGGGGGGGGGGGGGGGGGTAAAAAAAAAAAAAAAAAGGGGTGAAACATTAAAAAAAAAAATTAAAAGGAAAAAAAAATCAGAAAAGGGGGGGGAGGGGGGGCAAAGCTCATCTTTCAAAGGTAAGTTCAAATGTAGTGAAGAAAATGACAAGATAACAACGTAGCTTTAAAAATAGAACGGGTTACAAAATCTTTATTAAGTAGAATCGCGACTTTTAAAATTATTTTAAAGCAAAACGAAATGGTGTGTAGACGTCCCTAGCTACCTCCCCCCCTCCCCC
>CAXITT010000260.1:107879-119067 GCA_964033795.1 Lymnaea stagnalis | reverse complement strand
TTCGCCTCACATCTGCCTCACCATCCGCCTCACCATTCGCCTCACCATCCGACTCACCATCCGACTCACCATCCGACTCACCATCTGCCTCACGATCCACCTCACCATTCGCCTCACCATCTGCCTCACCATCTGCCTCACCATTCGCCTCACATCTGCCTCACCATCCGCCTCACCATTCGCCTCACCATTCGCCTCACATCTGCCTCACCATCTGCCTCACCATTCGCCTCACATCTGCCTCACCATCCGCCTCACCATCTGCCTCACCATCCGACTCACCATCCCCCTCACCATCCTCCTCAACATCCGCCTCAATATTGCGAGTTATTGTATTATGTATCAAATTGAACCATGCAAAAAATTGACCATATATCTGTAAAGACTATTCACAGGGAAATAGCTTTACTTCTCTAGTAGCTGTTGTTTGTTTCCTTCTCAAATCAACATAGTAAGAAATTCAAATAAAAATAAATGTATTATCATTCCATATTACCCTTTTTTTATTGATTTTTTTTTTATTCGAAACGAATCCCTTGTTACAAGTTGCTTTAAACATATGTTTGTAAATATTTATTGACGGAGCCGAAACTAGAATTAGCGACTTGCATGGGCGCCCGCAGAAAAATTTCCAGGGGGGGGGGGCGAAAAAAATTGATTAACTTTCCTGGGGGGGGGCAAAAAAAATTTAATAATTTTTTAATTTAGTTTTAATTTTCAGCTTAGTTACTTTCTCTTTATTTTCTCTTTACTTTAATACATTTTTTGTCTATTTTTGTCTAAAAAATTTGTATCCAAACAATCCAGGGGGTGGGGGGCAAGTGCCCCACCTTGCCACTGCCTGCGGGCGCCCATGGCGACTTGTAAAGAATGCAAAACTCAAAAAGTGTTGAGTTGTTTTTTTCTGCAAGCGTTTATAAACCACGTCTTATCCCTAGCATTTGGTAACTAGCTAATAATATGCTTGTTAAGTAAAAGTCGACGATGAAGCGCCCAGTGGCAAGTTACTGACCTATCAACTAACCTTAACATTGTAGTTTTTTTCCCATTAATCATTAATAGAAAATAAAACTTAGATTTATTCGGTTTATAATAAATTTTTCATCAAATTAATTTTATCCCGGGATGAGGTAACTCATTCCCATTTTCCAGGGAGAAGCAAAAACCCGTGCAATAGAAGCCCTAGCCGGGAGTGCACTAAGGTTGCGGAGTACTGGTTCACACCACGAGTTGTCTATCCTTAAACGAAGTGGCTATTCGGACTCGGGTCCCAGTAGTGAGGGTTGGGATTTAAAAAAAAATTAAAATATTATTGTTGGGTTTGTAAGACAAAATTTGATATCAAATGAAAGATAATTGAATAGACTATAATGTTTGTACACTTACTTCTCAGCTTAACTAAAATAAAATACTACAAATGACATCCGAGAAGCGTTTAGTCTAAAGGGACCCGGGTCCGAATAGCGGCTATCCGTGTCCGGGTCCCTTTAGACCAAATGCCATTCGAATGTCATTTGTGGTAGTTTATTTTAGTTAAACTGAAGAAGAAAGTTTACAAAAATATAGTCCATTCAATTATCTTTCATTTGATACCTAATTTTGTCTTATGAACCCTATAACCCCATATTTTTAATATTTTTAAATATTGAACTCTCACTTCTGGTACCCGGGTCCGAATAGCTGCAGCCATCCTTAAAAGAGTTCTTTTGAAAATATAACCACGCCCCCCCTCCCCTTTCCCTGTTTTCTCATTAAACCCTCTGTTATTTTTAGAAGATCGATTTTAATCGAAAAACTCCTTTCACATCTCACAATGTATTAAAATCATATCTCGCCCAATGTCCTAGAAGAATAACTTATGCCCATGTCCTACTAATATCGAATCTCTCCATTTCCTACAAACATTGAATCACCCAATGTCCTTCCAGTATGGTATCCCCCAATGTCCTCCAATCATACAATATTCTAAATTTAAAAAGAAAAATGCTTTCTCTTACTTATTTTTTTCAAGATAATCCCCCCCCCCTTTCCCCCTTCTGCCCCTCGTCTCAGCCGACATTAAATACATATATTTTCCCGCCAGATTTTCCTCTCATCGGGTCATCACGTCTGCTGTCACCGAAGAGCGAACGTCTGGAAGGTTTATTCATCTCGACGGCAAGGTGCTTTTCTTTTCTCCTTCTTTCAAGAAGACACTTTAGGCCTCTATTGATTATTTTCCTTTCCTGTTAGAAATGATGACCGTGAAAAAGTTACTGGAGAACAGTTACTGAGGAAGAGTTACTGGAGCAGGGTTACAGAAAAGGGTTCTGGAAAAGGGTCACTTGGGAAGTGTTACTGGAGAAGTGTTACTGGAGAAGACTTACCGGGGAAAAGTTAATGGAGAAAAGTTTCTGGAGTTGAGTTGCTGAAGTAGAGTTACCAGAAAAGACTTACTGGAGAAGGGTTACTGAAAAGGTTTCTGAGGAAGGGTCACTTGGGAAGGGTGACAGGGAAAGAGTTACTGGAAAAGACTTACCGGGGAAAAGTTACTGGGGAAGGGTTACTGGCGAAGAGTTGGTGGGGAATCGTTACAACGATGCAGTGGCCTTTGAGGAATTTGATTTGTCTCCCTCGTGCAGCAGTTGGTCACAACATTCGTTGATTCGTAAACCAAGACTTGAGATCATAACATTCGTTGATTTGTAAACCGAGTCTTGAGATCATACGTTGATTCGTAAACCAAGTCTTGAGCGCATTTTTTTCCTTGAACTTTTTTTCCGTTTCATTGCGCTATTGATGAGCTTTATCAATTTTTCCCCCAAACGATGTGTTTGAACCGCAGTAGACAATAAGCTAACCAAAAATCAAAAGGTCAGCTTCTGGGTGATTCGAACATCTTTTCTGTCCTAATTAGTGATTGAGTTTTGAGTTGTATCAGAAAAGTGACTGGAAACAAAATTAGGAGACTTGTTTTTATTTATTTTTATTATTTCATTTTCCAATGAAGTATATTTTATTGTTATTTAAGTTAATTGTGACTTTATGACCCAGAGTCTGGACCGGATTTATTAAATGTGATCTTATATCGTACTTGTTATGTCCTGTGTTGAACTGTACTCTGAATTTGTACTACTTCCTTCCTCTATTCAACAGCACCCTGTTATTGTACTAATTCTTTCCTCGATTCAAAGCACCCTGATATTGTACTACTTTCCTCTTTAACTTTTAACAGCTCCCTGATATTGCACTACTTCTTCCTCTATTCAACAGCGCACTGATAGTGTACTACTTCTTTCCTCTATTCAACAGCACCCTGATATTGTACTTTCATCTATTTCATAGCCCAAGTTAAAGACGCCGTACCTCTAAAGGATCGTAAAATATAACCTCTAATCCAAACTCAGATTTCCTTATCATAAAAAAAACAACAAAACGTCAGCATTCCCGTTTAAAACTCGAATCTTACAAGTGTGGCGGTTAGCGTAGTGAAACAGACAAGTTTTCTCTCCGTTACGGAGGCCGATGGAGAATTCTGTTTCGGCCTAGGTCGATACAGAATTCCCAGCCGGAGGCCGACAGTGTCTCCGTGTGGTCCGTACCAGCAGACGACAGCGCGCGCTACGCTCGTGCATGAACCTGATGGGGGGACATCACCGCCCAGATACAGCGCAGTTTGTGGTCTGCTGGTAATTTTTTTAATTTAATTTTTTTTTTTACTATACACGCGTCTGTTGTCTGCTCACCCGGTCTCACGTCTGCTGCATTTGTGCTTCTCTAGTTGTTTGGTGACAGTGAGAGTAAAAAATGTGTAAGCCTTTGTGTTCGCTAAAGCTTTGTAGCATTCATTCACACAATACGCGACCAATGTATGTAGTGTCACCCAGGCTTTGGCTTCAGTACGACCTGCTTCTTCAGTGTGGTGGGGTTTTTTTTTGTGTGCGCTGATTTTTCCTTTCGAGGCGATGGCACGGTTTTTGGGGGGTTTTAAAGATGATGATTTCTTTGAATTTCACTGGATATCATCGTACTAATGCAGCTTAAACAGACTCGAAAAATCGTTAAATCAATCTCCTACCTAATTGGTGTTACTGAGTTCACGCGCGTGTAATTGATCTCCACACGTTACGGTGAGTTGTACTCGCAGGCCGTAATACAGTGTTGTAGGGATGTTAGAGACAGCGGTACTAGCAGGCCGTGATACAGTGTTGTAGGGATGTAAGAGACAGCAGTACTAGCACACATTGACACAGTGTTGTAGGGATGTTACAGACAGCAGACCTAGCACACCGTGATACAGTGTTGTAGGGATGTAAGAGACAGCAGTACTATCACACAGTGATACAGTGTTGTAGGGATCACAGTGATACAGTGTTGTAGGGATGTTAGAGACAGCAGTCCTAGCACACCGTGATACAGTATTGTAAGGATGTTAAGAGACAGCAGTACTAGCACACATTGATACAGTGTTGTAGGGATGTTAGAGACAGCAGTCCTAGCACACCGTGATACAGTGTTGTAAGGATGTTAAGAGACAGCGGTATACTCACACACCGTGATACAGTGTTGTAAGGATGTTAAGAGACAGCGGTATACTCACACACCGTGATACAGTGTTGTAAGGATGTTAAGAGACAGCGGTATACTCACACACCGTGATACAGTGTTGTAGGGATGTTACAGCTAGCAGGAGGGTTTGTGTTGTGATCACCATGGGTTTTATTCGCGGACTTCATTCTCATCCTATTTTCAAGGCTCCGGAATGAATCTCTGACAATCAAGTGCAGTTTTGAGTTTTGAAAATGTGTTTATAAACTTCACTCCAAGTTTAGTTCTGAAATAAGCCGTTGAATTATTTTTTTTTCACTTGTTTGGTTTCATTTTAGAACCTCTCCACCATCTATACCCTCTCCACCATCTATACCCTCGCCACCATCTTTACTATTACCATATCCACCATCTATACCCTCTCCACCCCTTTACCCTCAGCACCAACTATACCCTCTGCACCAACTATATTCTCTCCACCATCTATACCCTCGCCACCATCTTTACCATTACCATATCCACCATCTATACCCTCTCCACCAACTATATTCTCTCCACCATCTATACCCTCTTCACCATCTATACCCTCTCCACCATCTATACCCTCTCCACCAACTATACCCTCTCCATCATTTATACCATATACCCTCTCCACCATCTATACCCGCAGCCAACCATAACCTCCAATCTCAGTTAATCATAATTCACTCGTGACAACCGAAATGACGTTACAAAGAAGACGGTTATGACATCACGTACCAACCATGCAAAGTTTCTACCCACAAGGTTGGTGATGATGGGCATTACTTGAGAATGACTAAATCAAATACAAGTTGCCTCTGTCACAGATGAGAAACTTGCGGACAGCATAACCCGAATGTTAGAAAGGAACAGTTGTCAAGAAATGAACTGTTGAACACATAAACTGAAAGTATCAACTGAATGGATTTGTTGGACATGACACTTCGTATCTTCAAACGGGTCGCTCTGTTCTTTGGTTTAAAAAAAAGGATTTGCGTTTTAATATCTAAAAAATTGAGTTGATTTCACTTTTTTTTTTCCACTTATGATTGAAGTGACAGACTGCTGACATCAGGACAGGCAGTTGTGACTGAAGGAGTGAGTGCGTGTTCAGGTTTCCTGATCAATTTTATTAGCGTGATGAAAATTACTTTTTAGGATACTTTTCTGCAACTGGGTTCTTAGGACGTTAAGGACCATTTTTGTTTAGATTTGCGCGAGTCTGTTTATGTTCTTTCAAATTGCAAATCTGTATTTAAATACTCACCGTGCACATGCAGGTTTCTCAACATTCACATGTTGTTATCACATATATAATATGTGTGTGTGTGTTTGTTTGTTTTTAAAAAAATAATTTAAACGAAAGGCATAAACTTATTCAAAATAACACGAAGCCCAAAGCCTCACCTATCAGGTACCGATCTGTTCTAATTAAAGGCTTCTAGTAACGGTATTTTACAATCTTTATCGCTCAATAGCTTCGATATACCAGTTTGTCATAATTAGATTTATCCTTTAAAAAATTTACAGTGATTATACCGGAAGTCCGTTCAATCCACACCGACTTCACTCCACACTAGAACTACACCAAATATTCGTTGGAGAAATCGATATTCCGATTTCTGAGTTATTGTAATCGATAAACCGTATTACGCCCGCGGCACTTTTCGTTAAGGCCAGGCTTGTTCAAATCTGGAACACGTGGGACAGTTGTCCAGTCGGTCTGTAACCACCGTGTACCATGGCAGGGTTGGTCTACAAGTTAAGAGTGCAGGGTCGGACTGGTTGGCTGGGTTGTGCTGCACTGGAAACATCGAGACAGTGCATCTACAATTATTGGATCAATAGACTCTTCTATGATTGTCACGTTAGAACACATTGATTTTACAATCAGAAATAAGTGCGTTTTTTTTAAAGTTATCACTGGTCAGCGAGAGATGGCATTCCTAAAATATAATATGTTACCAATTGTTACCGGCAGTCTTGTAACATCATTAATAAATCACAAGATTAGTCAGAAGTTTGCATGTAGCATCATTAATAAATCACAAGATTAGTCAAAAGTTTGCATGTAACATCATTAATAAATCACAAGATTGGTCAGAAGTTTGCATGTAATATCATTAATAAATCATAAGATTAGTCAGAAGTGTGTTTGTAACATTATTAATAAATCACAAGATTAGTCAGAAGTGCGTTTGTAACATTATTAATTAATAAATCACAAGATTAGTCAGAAGTGCGTTTGTAACATCAATAATAAATTTTAAGATTAGTCAGAAGTGTGCTTGTAATATCATTAATAAATCACAAGATTAGTAAGTATATTTTTTTTCCTTTGAGTGCAGTGGCGTGGCTAGGGCTAAACTCTGAGGTTACGACCAAGATATTTGCGACCCCATTCACCCCCCCCCCTTTTTTTCCTACGCCAGTTTTTGAGCGCCATGTTCAAGGGCGTTTCTTGGATGCTGACGTCTCCAACAGATAATGAATCAACACCGTTGTCGGCATCCTTTCCTATTTTGTGATAATATCGACCCGCCCCCCCTAACTTCCTAATCCTAATCTGGGACCAAGGGTCAGCCAGCGGTCAGAAAACATAGCAAGGGTATCACCAGGTTGTCCACATAATCACTGGTTGCCGTGGTAGTTAATACCCCCCCCCCCTCCTTCACCACGAGGTCCAGGAGCGGACAGAGCTGTCGTCACGAAAGACACGCCCGTGAAAGTAGGTCACGGTCAGATCATTAGGAATCACGGTGTCAGCCATTGCAAACCACGGCTCGTCACTTCCAGAGACGAAAGACGTCAGCTCCTACGAGCCGAAGGACGTCAACTCCTACGAGCCGCGGATCATGGAAACGAGCAGTAGGCGGTATTGTAATCTTAATATGACAGGCGGCGGGTGTCACAGACCTAATTGGTTACCACATAACATCCTCATTACGGAACCGCCATTGATAATTCTTCTTGCTTTTGCATTATGACGACTAGACTTGACCTCATTAAGTAACTATATTTTTGTGTAGTATCTGCGCCGTTTTTATTCCGTGCATTGCTGTGCGTGAAAACATTCGAATGCGTTCAATTCACTGACGCTCGTGTGGTTCATATTATTTCACAAATGTTGTCAGGTGCACCGTCATTGTCAGGTGCCCCGTCATAATCAAGGGCCCCGTCATTGTCAGGTACACCGTCAATGTCAGAGGCCCCCGTAATTGTCAGAGGCCCCGTCATTGTCAGGTGCCCCGTCTTTTTTAGGTGCCCCGTCATTGTCGGGGGCCCAATCAATGTCATAGGCCCCGTCATTGTCAGGTGCCCCGTCATTGTCAGGTGCCCCGTCATTGACCGGGGCCCCGTCATTGACCGGGGCCCGGTCATTGTCAGGTGCCTCGTCATTGTCAGGGGCCCCGTCATGTCAGGTGTCTGCATTAAACGCCATTTAGGGAACCGCCCTCATATAGCTCAGCGTCGTTAATAGAGTCGGGTAATAGTGTGCTTGCATGTCACGCCGTTGGGTTGAGTCAACTATCATAACCGCAAACAGAAGCACGGAGATATTTGTGTGTTCTTGTGCTAATAGATGAAATCCGAATTCCCATTTAACGCCAGCTTCACGAGGCAACACTGCACAATGCCACACTAGGAGGTTTCTCGGCGGTGAAGAGCTCCGCAAACAACGCGGATTGTCCCTGGAGACAATCATGTTATTAATCCCCCCCTCGGGAGGGGGGGGCAATCACGTGATAGCTGCCCCCCTCCCCACGGGACAACACGTGAGTGTGTATGGGGAGGGGTGGGTGGATGGAGACACTGTAGCCGTTTTCTGTGATGCTGAAATTTGAGATCCGAGTCCGGACAGAATATTGCAATATCCGCGAGAGTGGACATTCAGGAAATGATGGCCCTGCTGCACACACAACACGTGACCCAGTGCTCAAAACCTGGTAAAATTGCTTGTGTATTATAGGAGAAAACTCAACATGGTTTTGTTTCTTTTTATCAATTATTTTTTTTTCAAGTGGATACTTGTCTCTTTAGAAAATGATATTGTTGCTACAGTCAAATGCAACATTGTTTAAACATGTAGGTCGTAGGCCTACACTGTACACAACTTAACAATTACGAACTCTATATTTACTGTCGATTCCCTACGAAGAAACGGATTCAAAAGTTCACGTTCTCTCTCTTTGATACTTGTAACCAGTACTCAAACAACAAACATTTCCACCCTTCTCCACATAACGGCAGTTATGGCTCTATATATTCCCCAATTTTCCGCTTTCCATTTTTCTCTGAGATCTCATGTCGCCTTCCCCCTTTCAAACCAACACATGACATACAAACAATCACAATGACACCGCAATCAAGCAAACGATTGCCAATGAATCTCAGTTTGTTGGGGGGAGGGCAAGTGTCACTCACTTTTTTACTAGATAACCTTGACATCTGAAACGATGAGACTGACATGTTTCAGTGTGTGTATGCACATGAGAGAAACAATCACTTAATGGCAAACTGTTGGCTTAATCCAGTAGGCCTTTATGTTAGTCCAGTACTACGCCCTTACTTTAGTCCAGTACGCCCGTAGTTTAGTCCAGTACACCATCACTACTCTACCTGTACACCTTTACTTTAGTCCAGTACGCCCTAATTTTAGTCCAGTACACAATCATTACTCTACCTGTACACCTTTACTTGAGTCCAGTACGCCCTTAGTTTAGTCAAGTACACGATCAACACTCTACCTGTGCACCTTTACTTTAGTCCAGTACGCCCTTACTTTAGTCCATTACGCCCTTACTTTAGTCCAGTACGCCCTTACTTTAGTCCAGTACTACGCCCTTACTTTAGTCCAGTACTACGCCCTTACTTTAGTCCAGTACGCCCTTACTTTAGTCCAGTACTACGCCCTTACTTTAGTCCAGTACTACGCCCTTACTTTAGTCCAGTACGCCCTTACTTTAGTCCAGTACACAATCATTACTTTACATGTACAACTTTACTTTAGCCCAGTACGCCCTTACTTTAGTCCAGTACACAATCATTACTCTACCTGTACACCTTTACTTTAGTGCAATACGCCCTTAGTTTAGTCCACTACACAATCATTACTCTACCTGTACACCTTTACTTTAGTCCAGTACGCCCTTAGTTTAGTCCAGTACACAATCATTAGTCTACCACCACATAGCTTTGCTTTTAATCCTTTTATGTTTGTCCCTTTTCGCCGTTTCATTTAACGTGCGCTTAGACATACAACAAGACACATTCGTTTTGGTGATGTTTCTTGTTTTCTCTTCCCCCCCCCCCCTTTTTTTAAAAAATCATTATCCCCCACTACAAACACGCGCCATGTTGTCATGCGAGCCTGATCGTATGCAACATTAATATTCTATTTAGTGCGGAGTTGTTGTTTTTTTATAACTAATTAACTTTGCATTCATGAGGAAATATTTTTTCTTCCTCGTTTCTGATGCGAAAGGGCCGGAAATAATAAGGGCAAGGCATGCTTGGGGCATTGGAAGATTCCTTTAGCAAAAGTGTGGTTTTGTTTTTATTTAAGGGATCGTTAATTATTTTCTTGTTCGGTGTATTATATGTATTTTAAAAAAGAAAGACAAAAGCGTTTTGAAGTATTATGCAGACAATTATGCCATATTAAAAAGCTGGCGATAATTATTATTTTTTTTGCTGACATGACACAATTGATGATGAAGTTAAAGAGTTTGTTTCAATGATTATGTCTTTGACTCGTGCATCATATTTGGGAATTTGACTCGTGCGTCATGTATGGGTGTTTAACCTGTGCGTCATATATCGGTGTTTGACTCGTGCGTCATATATGGGTGTTTGAGTCGTGCGTCATATATGGGGGTTTGACTCGTGCGTCATATATGGGTGTTTGACTCGTGCGTCATATATGGGGGTTTGACTCGTGCGTCTTGCATCCTTTTACCATTTTTTTCCTTTGTGGCTCTATTATTATTTTGCACTACCTGCTGCATGAAACAGAATCAGGCTTGTGTTTTCCCGCCCACGAAGCAACCGTCCGTTGTTTGCAACTTTACTTTGATGGATCTATCGGCCCGGTATCCCGATGTCTGGAAGTACACGGTCCGGTATCCCGATGTCTGATGGTACACGGTCCGGTATCCCGATGTCTGATGGTACACTGCCCGGGATCCCGATGTCTGATGGTACACGGTCCGGTATCCCGATATCTGATGATACACGGTCCGGTATCCCGATGCCTGGTAGTACACGTCGTCTGTTCCAACACCAGATCAACGTTGGAACAAAAACCACGGTTCTCAAAAATGTGTGTGTCTAGTCCTCACTGCCGCAAAATTATATCTGACCTGCACTTGTGTAGGACGAATGGAAATATGAGATATTTGCGGTTTTTGGATTGTGCTTGATGGAGAGAGGGGGATGGGGGTAGCGAGAGAGAGAGAGAGAGAGAGAGAAAGAGGGATTGTGAGAGATAGACAGAGTGAGAGAGAGAAAAGAGGTTGGGGGGGGGGGGGGAAATGAGGTCCTTAAACTAACATATTGATTCCATGAAGACGAAACGTGTGATGGAGTGACACTGTTCAAACGGAGGGGGAGGGATGGCAGGAGCGACGGGTGGGAAAGG
>CAXITT010000260.1:88057-107490 GCA_964033795.1 Lymnaea stagnalis | reverse complement strand
GACTTAAACTGATTGTACAGCTTGACTTAAACTGATTGTACAGCTTGACTTAAACTGATTGTACAGCTTGACTTAAACTGATTGTACAGCTTGACTTAAACTGATTGTACAGCTTGACTTAAACTGATTGTACAGCTTGACTTAAACTGATTGTACAGCTTGACTGAAAAAGTTGCAAGTTAGTTCAATAATATACTGAAAAAGTTGCAAGCTAGTCCAATAATATACTGAAAAGTTTCAAGACCGTTCAGTAAAATACTATAAAAGTTGCAAGTCAGTTCAATAATATAATGAAAACGTTGCAAGTCAGTTCAGTAAAATATTGAAAAAAGTTGCAAGTCAGTTCAATAATGTAATGGAAAAGTTGCAAGTCAGTTCAATAATATACTGAAAACGATGCATGCTCTGGCAATATAAAAGGAGCAAGCTCTTAGCTTAATGGTCTAAATGTTGACCTTTCACCTTCGCTGCCATCTGATTTCACGATATGTACTCACGTTTTATTTATCTATTAACAATTGCAATATTATTTTTTTTAAAATAGTTTCACAATATTCATCTTCTTTCTACATGTCCGTTAGCACCTTTTTGTCTTCAGAATTGCAGTTTTGTATAACTTTTGCAATAGAATTTTATTAAAACTTAAACAGTAAACATTTTACAAGTGTGTATGATCGCGTTCATTCTTGTCTCTATCCACTTATTTATATCTGTTATTTACACTTTTTTTTTCTTTACTTATTGATCAATTGTTGAGGCGGAGTGAGCCAAGCACGTAATGGAAGATTAAGCACTAATTCGACATGATTACAGTTTTAAATTTTATCTTGGATTATTTCATTGTTTTTGTTTATCGAGATGCAAGCATACTGTGACAGACTTCATGAACCTACATACGGAAATGTCATTTATTTGGTTTGTGGAAAGAGCTGGGTTTCTAATAATATAAATTTATAAATATATATATATATATATATATATATATATATATATAATTTAAGTCTTATGTTTTAACCAACGGCTCTATCAAACGACATAAAAATATGGTACTCGCACTTGTGCAACAGCCTGTTTTTTTTTTTTTTTTGAATTGGAAGTAAATTCTATTTAATTTTTCTGAAACCGGAAAAAAAAAAAACAGTTGAAAAAGTAGGAGCAGGGGGGAGTGGGGGGTGGTGTCGCAGAATTCGGTAAATTGATGGGACGTGTCTGCTGGGTCAACAAGGATGATTCGGTGAGGCAATTTCATTTGTTTATTTCCTGGGGGGCCATTTTTATCCGGGTCTCCACTTTATGCGGGTACTTGGCGTGTCTTAGCCACGGTCTGTGGTCACACTTCTTGTCCTATCCACTTCTGTGCTAACTGGACACACTTCTATTGGCTTTATACAGTTTGTAAATTACAGTTCTCGTAACGTTACATTCGTTCATCTCATTCAAATTCTGTTTTTTTAATTATTATTTTTATATTTTGAATGTTATTTTTTTTCTTTTTTCACCCCTTTCATCCTCATTGTTTTAAAATAACCGTTGATTTCCTCTATTTGTTTATTATCATAGTAAGGACGTGGTATGTTGAATGTAAGGACGTGGTATGTTGAATGTAAGGACGTGGTATGTTGAATGTAAGGAAGTGGTATGTTGAATGTAAGGACGTGGTATGTTGAATGTAAGGACGTGGTATGTTGAATGTAAGGACGTGGTATGTTGAATGTAAGGACGTGGTATGTTGAATGTAAGGAAGTGGTATGTTGAATGTAAGGACGTGGTATGTTGAATGTAAGGAAGTGGTATGTTGAATATAAGGACGTGGTATGTTGAATGTAAGGACGTGGTGTGTTGAATGTAAGGACGTAGTATGTTGAATGTAAGGACGTGGTATGTTGAATGTAAGGACGTGGTATGTTGAATGAAAGGACGTGGTATGTTGAATGTAATGACGTGGTATGTTGAATGTAAGGACGTGGTATGTTGAATGTAAGGAAGTGGTATTTTGAATGTAAGGACGTGGTATGTTGAATGTAAGGAAGTGGTATGTTGAATGTAAGGACGTGCTATGTTGAATGTAAGGACGGGGTATGTTGAATGTAAGGACGTCGTATGTTGAATGTAAGGACGTGGTATGTTGAATGTAAGGACGTGGTATGTTGAATGTAAGGACATGGTATGTTGAATGTAAGGACGTGGTATGTTGAATGTAAGGACGTGGTATGTTGAATGTAAGGACGTGGTATGTTGAATGTAAGGACGTGGTATGTTGAATGTAAGGACGTGGTATGTTGAATGTAAGGACGTAGTATGTTGAATGTAAGGAAGTGGTATGTTGAATGTCAGGACGTGCTAAGTTGAATGTAAGGACATGGTATGTTGAATGTAAGGACGTGCTATGTTGAATGTAAGGACGTGGTATGTTGAATGTAAGAACGTGGTGTGTTGAATGTAAGGACGTGGTATGTTGAATGTAAGGACGTGCTATGTTAAATGTAAGGAAAGGGTATGTTGAATGTAAGGACGTCGTATGTTGAATGTAAGGAAGTGGTATGTTGAATGTCAGGACGTGCTAAGTTGAATGTAAGGACATGGTATGTTGAATGTAAGGACGTGCTATGTTGAATGTAAGGACGTGCTATGTTGAATGTAAGGACGTGCTATGTTGAATGTAAGGACGTGGTATGTTGAATGTAAGGACGTGGTATGTTGAATGTAAGGACATGGTATGTTGAATGTAAGGACATGGTATGTTGAATGTAAGGACGTGGTATGTTGAATGTAAGGACGTGGTATGTTGAATGTAAGGACGTGGTATGTTGAATGTAAGGACGTGGTATGTTGAATGTAAGGACGTGGTATGTTGAATGTAAGGACGTGGTATGTTGAATGTAAGGACGTGGTATGTTGAATGTAAGGACGTGGTATGTTGAATGTAAGAACGTGGTATGTTGAATGTAAGGACGTGGTATGTTGAATTTAAGGAAGGGGTATGTTGAATGTAAGGACGTGGTATGTTGAATGTAAGGACGTGGTATGTTGAAGTAAGGACGTGGTATGTTGAATGTAAGGACGTGGTATGTTGAATGTAAGGACGTGGTATGTTGAATGTAAGGACGTGGTATGTTGAATGTAAGGACGTGGTATGTTGAATGTAAGGACGTGGTATGTTGAATCCCGTATAACTATAAAAAAGACATCGAAAGGGATGAAAACTTTTTGTGCTCAATAAGAAAAGTAGAGAGATATTAACTAGTTGATCATAGTAGCGTTATAATTATTCAACGTGCTGGTCATGACAGATAGTTGATCATAGTAGCGTTATAATTATTCAACGTGCCGGTCATGGCAGATAGTTGATCATAGTAGCCTTAAAATTATTCACGTGCCGGTCATGGCAGATAGTTGATCATAGTAGCCTTAAAATTATTCAACGTGCTGGTCATGACAGATAGTTGATCATAGTAGCCTTAAAATTATTCAACGTGCCGGTCATGACAGATAGTTGATCATAGTAGCCTTAAAATTATTCAACGTGCCGGTCATGGCAGATAGTTGATCATAGTAGCCTTAAAATTATTCAACGTGCCGGTCATGGCAGATAGTTGATCATAGTAGCCTTAAAATTATTCAACGTGCTGGTCATGACAGATAGTTGATCATAGAAGCCTTAAAATTTTTCAACGTGCCGGTCATGGCAGATAGTTGATCATAGTAGCCTTAAAATTTTTCAACGTGCCGGTCATGGAAGATAGTTGATCATAGTAGCCTTAAAATTATTCAACGTGCTGTCATGACAGATAGTTGATCATAGTAGCCTTTATAATTATTCAACGTGCCGGTCATGGCAGATAGTTGATCATAGTAGCCTTATAATTATTCAACGCGCCGGTCTAGGCAGATACTTGATCATAGTAGCCTTTATAATTATTTAATATGCTGGTTATGGCAGATAATTTGACAAGCAGATCTCAACCTTTTTTTTCTTAACCTCACGAAACGCTAATTACTAACTCCTGACATCCTGTGACACACACGGTTTCAGTTGTAAGAACATTTCAACACTGCTCAAGAGCGTGGCAGTGTCCTAGCAAAATAATTTGATTGGAACTAACATAACTTGTATTTATTGTCATCATTCATCCATTGGTGATTTCAATGTGAATGCAAAAACGGGTGCTCTTAAAAACACAAATAAACGCTTTCAGTGCTTTTAACACACTTTAAACACTTTCAGTGCTTTATTGTTGAGACTCCCTGACACCAAACATTTCTTCTAAAAGTCCATTTTGTTGAGACTCCCTGACACCAGACATTTCTTCTAAAAGTCCATCTTGTTGAGACTCCCTTACATCAGACATTTCTGGCAATTTCCTTCTCACTTGTCCATCAAATTACTGGAAATGTCCTTGCGGGCATTTTTAAAAGACGTTTTTCTTTCTTGCCCACGACGTCAAGCCTGTCAGTTCCATAAGCTGAGTTTTTTCACCTCCCGTGCCTTGGATTTCTGAGCTTTCATCTGGTAATGTCAGAAGTGTTTTCAAGGCAGATTTTACGTGGAGATTTTACGTGGAGATTTTTGTCTTGTGTTCTGGAGATCTGGATTCTAAGATAAAGTTTTTTTTTCTGGCAATTTGTTTTAGTGTGGCAGTTTTTTTAGGCTGGCAATGATTTTAGTATGACTTTGGTTTTAGTCTGGCAATGGTTTTAGTCTTGCAATGGTTTTAGTCTGGAAGAGGTTTTAGTCTGGCAAAGGTCTTAGTCTAATAACTCATAGAACATTGATTGATGTAATTTTGCTTATTTAGTCCAATTTTATTGGCTTTTTATCTTGTTTCCTAGATTTCATTGCATTATATTCTATAAGCTTCTGTCTTTGTATCAACATTATAATATACATATTAACGTTTTTCAAATGGCTATAGTGGTGATGCCCTTTTCTAATTTATTTATTTATTTATTTATTTAGGCATTTTTATATAGCGCTTGTCATAAAGCTCTAAGCGCTTTACAATTATTAAAACATGTAAACTAAGTAAATACAAATGAGACACTAGGATAGTAACTACTATTCTATAGAAACAATGAAAATGGCTATAAAACGAGGACACTTTGACACTTCAGGATCAACCCGAAACAGAAAATGAGGTAGGGCAAGGAGGGTGCATCACAGGTCATAGGCGGACCTAAACAGATGAGTTTTAAGGGACTTTTTGAAAATGGACGAGGTTTCACTATGACGTATATGGAAGGGGAGCTGGTTCCAGAACGTGGGCCCATGGAAGCAGAAGGAGCGTTCACCGATGGTCTTAGTTTTAGTTCTTGGGATTGAGAGGGTTCTACTGTCAATGGAAGAACGTAGTTGTCTTGTGGGGATGTAAGGAAGCAACAGTTCAGAGAGATAGACAGGAAAGTGAGGGTCAGTGAACGAGTTGAAGCAAAGATTGGCAGACTTGTATTTGATGCGAGAGGATATTGGAAGCCAGTGGAGTTGCCGCATGTGTGGTTGAATGTGGTCATGTTTCTTTGATTTCTTTTGATTTCTTTGAATTTGGCTTTGTCCTTTCTACTGGCTTTGTCCATTCTACTGTCCGTGTCCTACCTACTGTCTGTTTCCTCTCTACTGGCTGTGTGTGTGTTAAACGGCCAAAATGTTCCGGATTTTACGGTAATCATTAGTACGAGGATTAGACTTTGATGACGTCTTCCACATGGAGCTATACAAAACGCTCGACCGAAAGCTCGGGTCGGGATCAGAAAACTAAATGAAAGACATTCCGACAATACGTGGGCATTTCACTATCACAAGTGCGGGGTGAGGTGCGGCGTCTCGACTTCTTTAGGGCTTTTTTAATTAACCTAGAAGAGGTTCCCCCCCCCCAATCCTCCTCTTTCTTTTTAACTGAATAGATCTATGTTCTTACAGTGCGCAGCGCTCAACCACTTCATCTTTCATAATTCTAGTTATTACAAAGTATGCTGTATCCATGTGCATTAGGATACGTTTTGTGAACTTTGTATAGTGGCTGCTATGGCAACATAACACCGAATTCGGTGCGTTCGATCTCGCTGGTGTTTTCTGAAACAATTAATTGGATACAGCTAAAAGAATAATGTTTCCCACCCGGAACCGAACGAACGTTTGAGCTCAAGACTCGTGCTCCGAGTACATGGCTTCGTCATCAGTGCTTGATCATCACCAGACTCGAGATCCTGCCAAGCGGTCCGCGCAGTGCAAACCCACCTCAGCTCGCCTTGTCAACCGAGTTCCACCGAAAAGGCCGTTTAAAACCGAAGCACTCGTGGTAATTAACCCGAGAATCGGTTCCCTAGACACGCTGACACACTTTCCTGGCACGCTGACACACTTTCCTGGCACGCTGACACAAGATCCCGAAACCGTTCAAACTGTTTGCTTTAATGGACAATTCTCATTAGCCGAGGATTTTTGTGGGGCTTGTCAGGCTTGTGTAGCAAATCTCGCCGTTTTCTCCACAGAACTGACTTTCATTTTCTCCCTTTCCGTATTTACTTCCTCTCTCTCTCTGATTTCTTCCTGAAGTACTCCGCCCTCCTTGCCCCACCCATTAACAGACTCTCATACTCAAAGTGTGGCGTTTGTTTAAGAATGTTGTTGGTTGTTTTTTTTTTTTACAGACACAATCTCACCACAACCTCACTGACATTCCCCGTCAGGGTGTGTTCCAAATCACTGCTTGTGTCTACATCACCTTTGTTCTATATCACTCTTTGTGTAATATCACCTTTGTCTGTATCACTGTTTGTCTATATCACTCTTTGTATTACCATTTATTTTATTTTTTTTATTTTTTTTTTTGGGGGGTGGGGGGTGTCTGAAACACTCTTTGTCTTATCACTTTTTGTCTTATCACTCTTTCTCGTATCACTCTTTGTCTCATTCGCTCTTTGTGTATATATCACTTTTTGTCTATATTATTCTTTGTCTTTATCACGTTTTGTCTCTATCACCTATGTCTTTGTCGGTCTTTCCTCTTTATCCCCTCTGTCAATATTACTGTGTGTGTACGTTACCACCTATAGCTACCTCAAGCTATCTCAAGCTACCTCAAGCTATCTCATTGATTCAATGCCTCACGCTTGCGGTTACATGGGATGCCGCCTGGAAATCATTCATTTCAATAGGACAAATCAGAACGACAGATTTTTTTATTGTTTTTTTCTTTTGTACGACTTCCATCACATGACTATTTCACGACGACCAATTGTCTCAATGCTTCCATCTCCCAACTCTACCCACTTCAGCGCCCTCCATTTCCAATCATCCCCCCCCCCCCCTTTTTTTTCGTTTAAGTAGATCACCTGAAGGCGGGTAGGTTCATGAATATTCACGGGTCTAGTTGAGACCTAATCGTGCCACCATTATATCCATTTAACCCGAGACAGAACTGTGACTCTGCATTTCTAATGAGCCATCAGCTCTCTCAGTAACTGGATTTACTCTCTCTCTCTCTCTCTCTCTCTCTCTCTCTCTGTCTCTCTCTCTCTCTCTCATCTGTTGCTTGTGCCAGGACACTGGGAGTATCTCACAACTGGCGGGAGCTACTTGTAACCTATGGGTTACATGTGAGATGACAACGCCTTTTCAAATGGCGCTTTAATTTTTATGCTGTAAAATTCAGGTGGTGAAATTGTTGTTTATATCTTCTCTCGTCAGGCGTTCCATTTTCATTCCTTGGTTTGAACTCGCTATACTAAACGGTTCTTGTCACTATCGATAATTAGTCCCTTTTTGTGTTCGGTACTCCAAGGATGTCCCCCGTCTGGGCGAGTGCTTCGATACTCTGTTAGTGATGTAATCTGAAAACACTTGTCAATAGTTGCGAGTTGATCTGGAAACACGGTGCGATTATGGCTGTGAACTGGACACACTGTACGCCATGACGTGACACACGATAGAAAGACACGTGTTTCGGGAATGAGCGAGTCAGCTGTGAACGCGTGAGAAGGTCGTCCAGGCAATTCTTTGAATGATTTGTTCAATGGCGGACGGATTTCTGGGCGAGGATTGTTTGAGCCGTGGGTCTCCGGCAGTCCAGAGCAACTTCCGGCAGTTCAACGCACGCGCCGCTATCGCTGCGGCACACCACAGAGCGTATATACAGGTAGGACTCCATGTTATTTTGGCTGGTATTGTTGGTTCTTCGTTTTAATTATCAATATATATTTATATAAATAAGTTAAACTTGTCTGTGTTGTATAACTGCAGAAACTAGTGGTTTATGTTCATGTCTTTTACTTCTTCTTCTATATATTAAGGGCCCACGATCAATGTATTGATCATTTTGGCTCCTATGCATGTAGAGGCGATTTGCAATGTTTCTGTACCTGGTGCTGGTGAGGATATTTCACTGATTGCCAGTGCCACTTAGTGAGGGTATCATGCACTGGGGGTTGGAAGGCCTGAGGCAATAGACACAAATGTGTCTAGTATTGTCGCCTCAACTACACAGAAAACGTAATGAAAACGATTGAGAAGAGATGCCAGCCTCATAGTTTCCAAACCGTAACTTACCCAACCCCTTTATTTCTCGTTCGCAAGACACGGAAAGCTCATCGGGACGCCCCACCCCCCGTGTTTTTACATACAGGAAGCCCCTTCCTCTCCCCAGGTGGAGGCCCTCTCCCCGGGTGCACATGGGGGTACCCTCATTCCGGAAGGGGTGTCCTCTACAAGGTAGGGGTGCCCTCTCCCCAAGTGGTAGCCCTCTTAACTTAACTTCCGGTTCTGACGTAAAGCTTTTTCTTTTCTAAATAGAGACTGCTAGAACTACATTGAGATCTTCCAAGTTTTTAATCTCTAATTATTTGTTGTTTCTTGTATGTCTTGTCTGATGAAGAAGGCGTTTAGCCGAAACGTCCTTTTAATCGTCCTGTCTTTTTCCCCATTTACTTTGCTATAATACATTTCTTGTGATTATATTGGTATTGGTTTTCTAATCTATATACAACCCTGTAAGGTCATTACCCCCCAATCACAAGCTATCTCGCCCAGGTATCACTATCAATCCTACAGCGGTATCGATGGCGGTCATGCAGGTAACACAATCTGGAACTCTATCAATATGCGATAAATCCAGAGCAGACGAAATGTTCTACAACAGTTAGGTTGCGGAGGTCACTTGAAGTTCAGGGGAGGGGGTGAGTAAAATTTAAATTATGTATGAGCTCAGTGTACACCCGTCATCCACTAATGTTAAATCACCCTATAGTTCTTAGATCTCCGCTGGCTTCCGGTCAGTGACGTCAGTGAGTGCATTGACAACAAAATTATGTCAGCGACAGCTGTATGGAAGGCTCTGAACCTGGATATCTTAAAGAACTGATTTCTAAACACGTATCCTTAAAGAACCTGCGCTCTTTATCACAGTCCTTACTGAGAGTTCCCAGTGTGGCTGGACACAGAAAGAAGTCATACGGAGTGCGCTCTTTTGAAGTTATAGCGCCGAAATTGTGGAACAGTTTGCCTCAATCTTTGATGGAAATTAAACATGATTTTTTAAAATCATTTAAGAGATATTTAAAGACATGTTTCTTTAAATAGATTTTATGACATCGGAGCGCTTTGGGCATGCTAGAGTAGCATGGAGACAAGCGCTATACAAGTAATCAATCATCAACACGACATCTTGTCCACAGACTGTTGTTCAGGCTGTAAAGTATATCATACTGTTTTTATTTTCTTGCAATGTTACCGATTCGCTTTCCCTAAGGGCTAATACTAAACAAACAAGTTAAGACATTAGATATAATAAACTGCTTAACACTAGACAAGTTGAGACATCAGATGTAATAAACTGTTTAACACTAGATTTCAATACGCATTTTAGGTCTTTGAATATTAATTAGTTCAAAAAGGCTTACAACTTTGTCGGTTTGTCGTGTTGTCGTTTTTTACTCTTTCTGTATTATACATTTAACTTTGTCGGGAAAATCGTACAAATTTATTGCCTTTGGTTTTGTGTGTGTTTGTGTGTAAAATGTTTACAGTTTTTTGTTGTTGTTTTTTTTCACTTACTAAACAACATGACACTCCTGCCAGGAATTCCAAAGTAGTTTGTGGAGTCGGGTGGTAAGAAAGTCGTAAACGTTTCCCAACTCATGACGGGAGTTCAGAAGATAAAGAACGTTACGTTATCAAGCGACATCGCGATGCGGGAAATGTTGTTTTGACATCAAGAGGGGCTGTGACGGCTGCACACATTTTAAGAACCCCTGTCATCGGCGTAAACAATAGAATCATCAAATAAGAAAAGTCCCTCCATCGATGTCGGTACTGTAATGACGAACCTTAATGAGAAGTGAGAACTGAGAAGTGAGGCCGTGGTATCATTTACAGGGACATTTAGATTGGTCGGCAAGAGAGCATTGTGGGTTTTGTAGTAGGGTTGGTGTGTGTGTGAGGAGGGGGGGGGGGCTGTCTGATTTCTTACCTTAATTCAAAGTGTACTCGATAAACCTACCAGTGCTCCTATTAAAAGGATCACGTACATTTAGATTGGTCGGCAAGAGAGCATTGTGGGTTTTGTAGTAGGGTTGGTGTGTGTGTGAGGAGGGGGGGGGGCTGTCTGATTTCTTACCTTAATTCAAAGTGTACTCGATAAACCTACCAGTGCTCCTATTAAAAGGATCACGTCGAGACCTCGGGGCTTCTTGTGTTTGTGAAAGTCTCCAATTCGATACATTGAAACCTTTACTCTACTACATGTGATTTCGCAACATTTGAAAGAAGAAGAAAAAAAAAAGAGTTCAAATTGGCTTTGTGTTGTCTGGCGGTATCGATCTCATCGCGTTGTTTTCATCTTTAATTCAAACGGGCGCGTTTATTTACGTGCTTGGCCTATTAGGGTGTGTCGATCCGCTGTGCTGTTACATCGGCCATTAGTCCGTGTGTTGTGGAGGCGGCTTTGTGTTCCAAAGGTAGCAGTATTGAACAGACTTGTACCATAGGCGTCCATGGGTTGTGGGCGGTCATATGTTAGAGGCGGCCATGTGTTAGAGGCGGCCATGTGTTGTAGACGTATATGTGTTAGAGGCGGCCATGTGTTGTGGACGTCTATCTGTTAGAGGCGGCAATGTGTTGTGGACGTCTATCTGTTAGAGGCGGCAATGTGTTGTGGACGTCTATGTGTTAGAGGCGGCCATGTGTTGTGGACGTCTATGTGTAGAGGCGGGCATGTGTTGTAGACGTCTATGTGTTGGGGGCGGCCATGTGTTGTAGACGTATATTTGTTGGAGGTGGCCTTGTGTTGGAAGCGTCCA
Organism: Lymnaea stagnalis; assembly: GCA_964033795.1. Classification (NCBI taxonomy): domain Eukaryota; kingdom Metazoa; phylum Mollusca; class Gastropoda; family Lymnaeidae; genus Lymnaea; species Lymnaea stagnalis. The sequence continues at coordinate 96,201 of CAXITT010000260.1, read as the reverse complement.
TGGTTTGGAGGCGTACATGTGTTATAGAGGCGTCCATGGTTTTGAGGTACCCATGTTTTACGGCGACCAAAGGTTGAAGTGTAAATATCATCCCTTTTACAATGTGTGTGCCGTCTGTTTATTTGAGGTGTTCTCCGTACAGTTGATCAGCTTTGTTAGTGTGGTGGTATTGTGAGTTCTTGGTTGTGGTTTTCTTGAATTATCAATTGCTTGCTCAACGAAACTGAAGCTTTAAATTATTTTTTAAACACTGGATATGTTTCAAACAACGCCCCCCCCCCCGGCCCGCATGCGGCCTGGCAACAGAAATTATGCGACCCTCGAAGGCATTTAGAAATTTAAACAATTCCTTTGTTTTTACGTTATTTCGTTGGATTTTACAGAATTTCATGTACCGTTATGATTGTTTTAACATTTTTGATCAACTTTCTAATTTTCTATTTTTTAAAACAGTCCTTTTGTCATGTAATGCTAAAATGCGAATTTACCGATTTTAATATAGATAAATGTTTCTCGACATGTAAAAATTGGACATAAGATACATGCNAAAGTTTGCCAACTCCTGTTTTAGCCGAAGATCAAAGAGATTTGTCTTGTCTTGAAGTTCCTAAAAAGGAGTTGTGACCCCCCTCCCCCCCCCCTTTCCCACACACACCCACACTCCCCCGTGCCCCCTTATCTTTTTGTGCATGTAACTTGTTTTTTGTTTGGTTTTTTTTTTTCAAATAAAATTATTGGTTTTTTTAATCTTTGCCAAATCATTTCTTTTTCCTCTGTCTGATTACTGCTACCTTTTCTTTTTTATGATTACTGCTACCTTTTCTTTTGTATAATTACTGCTGATTTTTCTTCTGTGTGAAGAAGCTATTAAGAAAATAAAAAAAAGAAAGAGTTTTTGGTTACCTCGCGGGCCACATATGTTGTGCAGGCCTGCTCTATAGGATTACTGCTACATTTTCTTCTTATCAATGACTACTCTGAAACGATTCATTTAAAAATGAAGCCGAGGATAAACACTCAATGTGTGACCACCCAAGAAGCTTCCTACAAATTACCAGAAGCTTGTTGCCACGGCAACGACCTTCGTTTATGTCTATGCCTTAAACGGATTCTAACTGTGGGTTTTCAGTTCTTGGTTGCAGTTGGAACATCGAACAAATCCTTACTGTGCATCCATCCATAGGCTTCTTACTCTTATAAATATATATGCTGCAAGTGTTAAATGTTATAAATCTTATATTAATAACAAAAATATTCCCACTCGCACATAATCCATGTTATTATTTAGGAATGGACTTAGAAACACTTGCAGCGAATTATTTTTATTTAATCATTAGAAATACTTCTTTGATTATTTTTTTTTTTTAATTTAGATTTTAAATGATTTGTAAGAATATTATTAAAAATAATTTTTACAGATTTTTAAATGGTTGAAATGGAATATTTTAAATGTGAAACTAATTTCGAACTCTTTCCATGAACTCAGCGCGTGCGCTGCCTTGAAACAAACGATGGTGGTGACATCTGTGTTACGATGTGACGGTGGCTCAGTTTAACGATCGCGTGGGGGTGGGGAGGCGAGCATCAAGAAATAAGAGTCAAGAATTTGTTCGCCCCACTTACGTTTTAGGATTAACAAAGCCTCCGTTAGAATAGCATTTTAATTGATCTATTTCATTCAATGGTCTGAAATTACCTTTTCTCAATGGCACATTCCCCGCTTGAGGTGGGTTTGTCCAGCCAGTGATTTTACCAATCTTGTAGGTCTGTGTTTACCTCTCCGATTCGGACATGAAGCGTGTAGACAGAGTGTTATGATTTATTTCACTTTATAAAAGACTAGAAAAATGTACAATCTTCTCTTCAGAATTGATATACACGCCAGCCCTTATTATTTCTCACGTCACCGAACACCGAAAAGAAAAGAGTAGGATGAGAACGGACACCTGGCCATACGCCATTCTCCATTTGTGCCCCCCTCCCTCCCCCTCCCTCAGGGGAACTGACTATTCCTGGTGGTGAGGAATTTAGGCGTAGGCCAATTTCTCTCATTGTGATGCGGTTGATACACCTGGACTTGCAGTTACCAAAAAAAAAAAGGAATGTAACAAGGAAGTAATATTTTGTTGAAACCTTCCATAGTGCGTTGTCGTCGCCCCCGCCCTCCTTCTCTCCGATATATATTTTTTTTTTCTGCTCCGCTCCCGAGTACCGGTACCGGTGGTTTTTAAGGTGAAGCTTTAAGTCTGAATCAATGAGGCCGCAGACTCGGTGTGTTGACCCTAAGCCAGAATCGATGGTGTGGCTAAATGAACAGCGCACAAGAGGTCCCCCACTAAACAATCGCAGGTGAGCTCTGTGTTGGTACGTGCGACCCCCCTCACCTGTACCTGGCGGGCGTAAGGGTTCAAAGGGCGAGGGGCAATGCCAAGAAACCTAGAAATTAGCCGGTGTGTGTAATAGTTTAAACGTTACCGAAAAGTGCGCTTCGATGTGTGTAAGTGTGTGTAGGGGTGGTGTTAGGTGGTAATACTTGTGGAGAACCTCGCACCAGCTTGCGAATAAATATGTGAGTGGTTGAATAAATAAGTACGTACAGCGGGTGATTGTTGCACATACTTTCCCCGTTTCGAAAAAGAAGTGTTGTGTTCGCGAGCTTGCAAATACGGAAACATAATTCACGTGTTATTTTTGTCTCCCAAGTATTTTCGCTGAAATCTGACTCGGTGACTTCAGCTGATTTCTTGCTTTATTTCGCTCCAAGATTGTTTTTATTTCACTAGTTAGCTATTTCAGAAAGCTGAAAAGTTTGTTGTTTGGTTTTGTTTTCGACTACTTTCGACTGGTGTATATTTTCGAGTTGTTGTGTTTTTTTTTTTTTCCGGCCAGCAGCTGCTTTAAGCGAAATTGATATGTGTTATATCGTGCTGTGAGTCAGTAAACTTCATCGTAAGGTAAATGTTGAGCATCACTGATTAACAAGTGGTTTTTCTTTAGTCATACGGATATTCTTGATGCAATCAACTCATCATTTGAACGTATTCATCCGAAAGCTTTTCGAAAGATAAAGGCATATCTTATTTGACTATAATCCCCAGTTTAGGAAACTTTTCTTTACAATTCTCCTTGTTCCGTCAGCGGTCATTTAGTATGACGCAGACAATGCCAAGAGAATCGATGCCACAAAAAAATAGAGAAAGAAAAAATAGGACGTCACTCAGCCGGTAGTCATAAATAATTATCTACGCTGGTGATTAGCAGTAGCGGTTTCTTTACGTCAGTCCAGTTATCGTAGATTCACGGCCTGCCTCGAGTCTCGTCCTCCTCTGGTGTTGATGGATGCAGTTTCTCTGACGATGAAACTAGAGCTCACGCCTACCTGACTTCATAGTGCATGACACCTGGATCGGAAAACACAGGAACATCTCTTGGTTCTTATAGGATTGGAAGATTCTGAAATAGCTCTCTAGGAGCGTAAGCATGCATACGTTTATTTGGTACTAACAAGTTTACGAATCTACACAAGCTTACACGATACACAGAATATGAAGCTATTTTTTTTCTGGTGAGCTTGTAAGATGAAGTAATTGCCTTGAGTAGACGAATAGATACCTGCAGGTAGTACGCCTCTGCAAGTAAACGCCTATCCAAGTAATACGCTTATCAGATACTTGGTTTTCGAACTGGATAAGTTTACGCAATACGCTGTAGGAGGAATTATTTCTTGTTGGTTCTTGAAATATGATTGGAAGATTCTGAAATAGTTTCACTATAACTAAACACGTGAAGTGAGTCTGCAAGGAGTACACTGGCTGGGTATTTGGAGTACAGCCCCCAGATGATCGAACTGACCATCACTCTTAGGAAAGTACTCCGGCTTTTCGAACACGTGAGTTGTGACCTTTAACTCCACCCCCACCCCCTCTATTGGTATTTTTTTCCCTCCCCTAACAACCCAGAGTTGACTAGGTGACCTCCCTCAGCCCATAGGGCTTCGTGCCTCGGTTTCCTTTATTCTCTTTGAAGAAGAAAGTTCTCCACGTTGAAATAATCACTTTTAAGTTACTCGCATGTATCATTCAACTATATGCATCTAATATATGTATATACCCATTTTAACACATTCCATATATGCGTACATTTATCCACTCGTGTGCCTAATTTCCTGATTTCACGCGGAGAATTTTTTTAAAAATAATAATTTATAAATTTTAGTGCGCCCCCAGTAAGTACTATTTCATAATGTAATCGAATATGCTAGCTCGCTGAATAGTTCACAGCGTCCAGCATCCCAATTGACTTTAATCACTGACCGCCAGTTAACGTCCAGACTTCATTGTGATACGTTGCCCGTTTGTGTTATTACAATTTCAAATGGACTTCTAACAATGGCTTCAAGGCGTGTTACATCTGAGATATTTTAATATGTTTAAATATCTTAAACATGTTTTAATATCTTAATTATGTTTTATCATCTCAAATGTATTGTATGCCCATTCATATATCTGTATTTTGCTACATCCGTATATAATTATGTACACGCATACATGTATGCCGTTTACTTGTCGGTAGCTTGCTTAACGAAATACTGTTGAGTTCCAGTTACGTCACAGTTGAAAACGGAACCACGCCGCCAAATGAGGACTTCCTGTATAACACTAATGAATGTACCTTGCTTCACTGCCCGGGAGGGGGGGGGAGTGGTCCTTTAAGTGATTGTTTTTTTACAAAATTGTGAATATTTTTGTGCATATTATCCCAATTTATTTGAGTAAGCGATAGGGCTTAAAAGGGAAACGGCTAACTACGGTAGGGAAAAGTTGTTGGTAGGGGATGATTTATAGTTTACTGAAAGTCTCAAGTCATCTTAAGGATTTGAATTGATGGCACGAAAATGTTTTGTCTCCTTTGAGATGTTACCATTAAGAAACGTTTGTTTGCCACAATTGATCCCCAAGTACTCATTCCTGCACTACTGCTTCTAAGCCCCGGACCACCAACTCATCCCTCCATCCACAAAATCCGCCAACCCAACCTCAAACCAGCTCTCTCCTAACATTCCAATTTTCTTCTCAACCTCTATTTTTAAAATACGCTAGGTAAAGTTGACGTATGACCGCAAGGTGTGAGGTCTGCTGGAGCTTCATTGTGTCAATTTTTAGGGTCCCTCTTAACACAGAGAATCTACGGACCGCGTGGTCCTCCTCTGGCCCTAACACTAGAGTCTCTGCTATAGTTAACTGGTCACGTAGGTTTGTTGACAGTCATTGCTAATCAGTCGGACAAACCAATTGATTTGTTGCTTGGACATATGCTGCCTGATTGGGATATTACCAACTATGTGTCTTACCTCCGGGTTCTTTGTTTTACCATGTGCTCCCCTTTGGAAATCTCATCTCGCTGGTGAATAGTTGTCTATGTTTTTATCTCGATACTTTTATTCGGAGCCCGTGTTTGACACGTGTAACTAAGAGTTGGAATGATGACAGCGTTAATTAGCCAAAGTTTGGTCTCCATCTTTATACGTGGGGGTCTTAGAAGAGGCGTCATTTGGTAGCTGGCTGCATTTTGTCCGCTGTACTCTCTATCCATTTTCCCGTCCTCCGTGACAATGCTTCTTTAAACCCCCAGTTTGGACGGAGCAGCTGACCACTGATTGTTAAATCTATTTGAGTATGGCCTACTAAAGTACTGACCTCAGCCTACGGAAATGACCTCGGCCTACTGAAATGACTTCGGCCTACTGAAATGATCTTTGGTCTTAACTTTGCTTACTTTCATTCCATAAAATTATCAAGATATCAACATCAAAATTATGCGAATGTTTGTTGTTGTTTTTTTTTTTAAATGATATCCTAAGGACAAGTATGTTGTCTTTTTTCAGGAAATAAATATATAGAATGTACTGGTAGCCAACTATGAACTTTAGTTTTATATCCATAACTCAGGAAACAAAAACCCCATTTAATTTGTGTTCTTCTAGCTGCCACTTAATAGTTGACATCCATGGATCTTCAAATTGTCCTTTTTTAAAAAACTTTTATTAGCGAGGTCCTGGTTCTTGATACAGAAGGCAAACTAAAATTTTTAAAAAAGAGGGGGGGGGGGGGGCAATACCAAGTTTTTTATTTTTACCATTTAAAGAAATAATAACGTCGAATGCAACCCACGTGGGTTGGGGGTTAAACCTCAGCTACTTTTAAAAACGTATATATAAATATTATTATTGGGTTCACACAATTAAAATGCAACAAATTCAAGCGCTGTACCAAAAACAATTGGTACCGTATTTAGAATAACAATGAACGCCAGTGACGTTATGTGCCTTCATAATTTTCTCCTAATCGATTTTCCCGTTTAGCTTAGCATGATTCTCCCGGCACTATTTTGCAATCTAAACCCCCCCCCCTTTTTTTTTTCTGAAATGTTTTTAAAAAATGTAAAAAAATAATTTAGGTAATGTTAATGCTTTCCTTTCGATGTAAAAAAAAATAATAATAAATAAATAAAGAACCCCCACCCCCTTACCAAGGACCCCTAAACCCCCCCCCCTTTTTTTTTTCTGAAATGTTTTTAAAAAATGTAAAAAAATAATTTAGGTAATGTTAATGCTTTCCTTTCGATGTAAAAAATAATAATAATAAATAAATCAAGAACCCCCACCCCCTTAGCAGGGACCCCGAGGGGAATTATTAAGAATGTTCGATTTTTCAAGGGATCTTGACGGCATCTCCAATTATGTTGTCATGTTTCAAGTTTCTAAGTTGACTACACTTGCTTTATATAAGAGACATAGCATGTACTTACCTCTATGCAAAACATTTCATATCCGTACCTATGTACTCACCCCTTGTGCGCAACTACACCCCACCGCCTTTTTTCGCGCTTCCCCCTCGTGCTATTGTTGTTAAAGAGGTCGAATATGAAGAAGCCCTAGTTTGAAGTAGTGAGCACCTAACAACAAAATGTTACAGCGAGATCAAGAATTTTTTTTTTAAGGATTCTTACAGTGTCCCACCCCATCTTCTTTCTTTTTTTTTTCATGTCAGATTTTGGCGCCTACCTACCAATTACTTTGTTCAGTCTTTTTTGTGGTGCCTTCCAATCCAATTTATTTTTGGAGGGGTGGGGGAGTGCATGTCATTTGAAAACCCCATCACTTTAACGACCTGTAACATGTCATATGTCCGTGTCATAACCTTTCACATCAGTGCAAATGTCACACAGCCTTTTTAATGACTTCCTCTTATTGGCATTACAGCGATTACCTCACTTAAAATTAACATTTATTGTCATGGAATTGTCGTAGTATTGTCGTAATACTGCCGTGATATTGTCTAATATCGTCGTAATATTGTCGTAATACTGCCGTGATATTGTCTAATATCGTCGTAATATTGTCGTAATACTGCCGTGATATTGTCTAATATCGTCGTAATATTGTCGTAATATTGTCGTAATACTGTCGTGATATTGTCTAATATTGTCGTAATACTGACGTAATATTGTCGTGATATTGTCGTAATATTGTCGTCACATGTTACACACTATTCGTGCAAAGCTACAGCTTATTTGTAGCTTTTTCCCATACATGCATCACGCCAATCAATAGATGCCGCCTAGGAGAACCCGGCTGTTCAACTCGAATTACCAACATGTGTGCGCCTGTGTTTTAAAGTTATGCTGTATGAAATAAAGATCTAAAACCTTGAAGGGGTTAAACAAATGGAGGACAGGCTGCACAAGAACAACGGCATTAAAAGTTACCTGCTTTCCAAGTGACCGTTTGGTCTGTTCGGTTGGTTGTTCTTCTGTTATAAAAAGGAAATAGGTGGAGACGTGGCAGTAGGTGGAGACGTGGCAATAGGTTGAGACGTGGCAGTGGGTGGAGACGTCGTGGCAGTAGGTGGAGACGTGGCAGTAGGTGGAGACGTCGTGGCAGTAGGTGGAGACGTGGCAATAGGTGGAGACGTCGTGGCAGTAGGTGGAGACGTCGTGGCAGTAGGTGGAGACGTCGTGGCAGTAGGTGGAGACGTGGCAGTAGGTGGAGACGTGGCTGTAGGTGGAGACATGGCAGTAGATGGAGACGTGGCAGTAGGTGGAGACGTGGCAGTAGGTGGAGACGTGGCAGTAGGTGGAGACGT
>CAXITT010000260.1:76834-87621 GCA_964033795.1 Lymnaea stagnalis | reverse complement strand
AGACGTGGCGTTAGGTGGAGACGTGGCTGTAGGTGGAGGCGTGGCAGTATGTGGAGACGTGGCAGTAGGTGGAGGCGTGGCTGTAGGTGGAGACGTGGCGTTAGGTGGAGACGTGGCTGTAGGTGGAGACGTGGCAGTAGGTGGAGACGTGGCGTTAGGTGGAGGCGTGGCAGTAGGTGGAGACGTGGCTGTCGATCTGACAGCTTCTTTCAGCGTCATTAGAACAACTTCTAATGGGACAGTCCTTTCATTTTTTAACCCTTAGCTTGCCATACTTTCTTGTATTTAACCCTCAGTTTGCCACATAAATTCAGTTCCTAGAAGTACAGACTCAATCGTTGTCGGGAAACTCAATCATTGGGAAAAATCAATCATATCGGGGAGGGAAGGGTATGAGGGAGAGTTTTGGGCTTTACTAATTAAACAAACGATTAACCTATTTATAACCGATTTTATATATTGACAGATTAACAGGTATATCTTATATATATATTACGCTTCTGGTGTGACTCGTGGACTGCTTCCTAATCAGCGAATTTGGAATTGAGAGTATATTACAAATAATACTCTATATTTGAAAGAAAGTATGGTTCAATAATGAGTTCCCTGGCGCGCAAAAGATAATTCCCGACAAGTGCGCTACATTATTTTTTTTTTTTTTTTTTTTTTTTTTTTTTTTTTTTTTTTTGTTTTTTTTGGGGGGGGGGTGTGTTTTTGTTAATAACGCAATTACGTTACGTTTGGTGTGGAATATTTTCTTTTCGGAAAATAAAATCGTCCCAATTTAAATACGGTGGAAAAAATATTCGGGTTAAAAATGGTTTGGACATGAGAATCTTGAATAGAGTTCATGGGCGTGAGATAAAAATGTGCAGTGACGTTTCATGGGGGAAGGGGTGTAGCAAAAATTGGGATTCATAAATGTGCGTTACTTGAGTTCATGTTTTGTCAAGTAACTTTACTAGATGGTAAGTTCACGCATTGCTTTCGCCAATGTGTGGCGGGCTATATCTAGTTGTATTTATATTAAAGGTAAACTCTTGAAAGAAAGCTAGATTTGTGAACCAAAACTTGACTTTCACCAAGGTGACAGAGGGGCGCGTCAATGTCTCGTGCTTTAATGCACATGTTTTTATAACAATGACCCTTGGTCAGTTATATATAAAACGGGCCTTCCAAATAGTTGAGTAGAGTGGCCCTCGCACGGTTCCGTGTGAAAGTAGGTCTGAGACTGTTTGCTCTCAAATTGAATTTCCTCCAGACTCGTGTCCCGGGCACCAGGGGGAGAGCAGCCGAGCACTTCCTTTAACAAGCTCGCTTCCGATTGGTCGCTATTAAAGAAATCAGGTTGATTCCGTCTCTGTCTCTCTTCCTCTCTTGGATTAACCTCCCCCACCCCCCACCTTTTTTCACCAATTATTTTTTTTCACTCCTATATATTTCTGTATTTTAAGTTATCTATCCACCATGGGGCATTCCGTGTGTCTTTCTCATTTCCCGTTCTCCTCTTCTGTACGTCTCTTCTTTCTGTCTATTCTGTCTGTCTGGGGCGATCTACGGATCAGTCTTTTCAATGGTGGTCTTTCTTCTCGATACTTCAGACTGCCTCCACCGCGTCACAGTCTGTCGCCTACGTCCCATACTGGCTTTATGTGTAAATAATTTAAAATGTGTTTTTACGCCAAATCCACGGTCGTATTTGTCATCTAACTCCTGAGCCAACAGGCTTCAGTTTAGGGGTAAATGAGATAATGATTTATGACACACACACACAGATACACAAGTATCGATAGAGAGATCAGGTCGATTCCACGGTGTCCTTCCCTAGCCGTCCGTAAACTGTCCTCTTAAGGATGCATCGGATCGATGACACCAAATGTAGAGGGGTTTTTGCTGGAATAAACCTAAATATCTTAAATCTTAGGCTCGGTGATTAGGACTCCAAGATATGTCCTACATGACGTGATAGGTCCTACATGGCGTGATAGGTCCTCCTACATGACGCGATAGGTCCTTCATGAGGAGAGAAGTCCTGCATGACGAGATAGCTCCTTCATGACTTGATAGGTCCTACATGACGTGATAGGTCCTGCATGACAAGAGAGTTCCTACATGACGAGATAGGTCCTACATGACGAGATAGGTCCTACATGACGATTTGTTCTTTTAGACATAAAAATGACCTTTAACCATACCATTAGTTTTCGAATCGTTTTAAACGGTATGGATTCTGGTCGAAAAATTCGACCCCGATACCCTGACGACAGAAATTCTTTTCACTGTTGTATGTAGAGTTAAGACACTATTCTTGCTGTTTTATGGGTTTATCCAGTTGATCTTCTTCCCTTAAATTTTATGACATTTTTCATTCCATTCTGTATTTGATTTACATTGAATTTCACAACCAAGAACTTTAAATGTAAAATGGTAAAGTAGCTCATCTGTTTTAACTAAATAAAATCACGTCCAGTCTAAAAGAGTCAAATTCCTATAAACTACGTCACCATTTTCAGCTTAAAGGAGAGGCCGAATCAGCAAGTATACCGGATGCCATCGAAACATGTAAGACTTTTGCTTGTCCTTTTGCGTTAGCACCCTCCCCCCCCCCCCTCCTTTTTGGACTTCGGTTCAAATATTTGGAACCTCTGAAAATAATCGGATGCCATCGAAACATGTAAGACTTTTGCTTGTCCTTTTGCGTTAGCACCCCCCCCCCCCCCCTCCTTTTTGGACTTCGGTTCAAATATTTGGAACCTCTGAAAATAACAAAGAAATAACTTTAATTTTTTTTTTAAATATATAACTGTGACTTAAAATGTGTGTTCTTCCTTGGGTTTAAAGGACCTAAGGACCTCTGCTTAACGTCCCCTGGCCTCAGCTGTCTTATTGTTTCACTGCTCGTAAACAACTAATCGAATGCGCCAAACTTCACGCCCAGACAGCTTCATAAAAGCCAGATTCCTACAGCTTTCACAACCAACTCATCGATTCCATTATCCGCGTTGAATAAAGGTAGCTTTTAGCAGCGCGGAAGCGAATACTTCAAAGCATCGATACTTTTTAACATCTCAATACCAGATCAATGGGTCCCAAGCTTATGGGCTCAAGCGAATACATCGTGACAATGAATTATTTGCAGTATCCACTCTTCACCGTGGTTTAATATACTTCATTTGTTTCCAGTGGAAAACCTTGTCTAAATACGGCCCGGTTGGAACTCTGAAAATTGCGCCCCCCCCCCCCTTCCCCCTTTTGAAATGATCAATACAGTAGAGTGTGGATTTTCAGTGCATCGTGTATCTGAAGATTCTGTTATCCGAAATGCCCTTTTTAAAACCAAAAAAAAAAAAGGGGTCATTTCCTTTTTATATAACGTATTGTTTCTGGTATAAACGTTTCTGATTGTAAGCCTCACCCTTTAAGTTTCATGCTATTTTTTTCTTAATATAATTTTTTAAAGTGGAGCCCATACTCGTAGCTGTACGGTATACACTAGAGATTGGAAACGAACCCTCTCACAAGAGTTTCAGTTAGGGTTCGGTCGTCAGCAGGGTTCGGTTCGGAGTTGGGTATGGGATGATTTAGAAAAGATCATTTTGGTTTACCACCAAAAAAAATGTGTTTTACAGTTGAAATTTCTAGTTATAAGCATTTCTGGGGTGAGTAGTGACGTGCACAATTCGTAAAACAGTTTCTGTTCTAACAAGTTTGTGATCGAACGTTCGGGTTGGTTCGTACTCGGGGACGTTGAAGTTCGGGTTCGGTCGTCAGAAGGGTTCGGTTGGCGTTCGGTCTTCAGTAGGTTTCGTTTCGGGTTCGTTCGTCAGAAGGGTTCCGCTCGGTGTGTTTGGTTTGATTTACACCTGTAATATACACGAATGCATAGATCAAGTGACCTTGGATTTAATTCTAAACGACAATCATCAGGTTTTGGAAACACATCTTTGCGTAGAAAAAAAAAAAACATTCCTCACCGGCTTTTGACCTCAATTAGCCGACCCCGGTAATATGATTTATACACTGTACAATTGTACACCATGCACACATTAAAATAAAGAAGGAAGATTCGCTTATCTGACAAATTTGGTATCTTGTTGTTTCCTGTATTTCCTGCATAATTGCAGTTTTCATTGCTGGGGTTTCCTGTATGTTGACTTTCTCCATTCTGTAATTTGTTTTCCTTGTTGCTGTCTTGCTCCTGCCGTTAACTTTTCCAATAACACAGCCCCCCCCTTCCCCGGCCCGAATCAAACAGCTATTTGCTGTAGAAGCAGGCTTGCCGTGTTTTCTCCTTAGGTTTGTCAGACGGTACCAACATCCTCGTCCTTGGAGGAAATGATCAAAGCAAGTTTGAGCATATGTGACCAGTTGTCCAGACCGCTCAATCATGCGGTGGGGGCAGGGGAGAGGTTGGAGTATTGGTGAGCCCAAATATTATATGGTCATATCGATTTATGTCCTTGGAAGAAGTCGAAAAATGTTTAACTGTAAACTTGGTCAATGTGAAGGCACAGAGTTCTTCTACTTATAGACTATGCAATAAAGGTTTTTGTTGTATTTAACTTCTTTAAGGTAAAACTGTTTTAACCGAGATTCTGCTGTCGTTTGGATCTATTTAGTCTCAAGTCATTTTCTCGTGGACGTCTGGATAACCCTCTATGCTCTATACTATTAACTGTTATGTGCTAACTGCTCAGAAAATATTTTAATTCATTTAAAGAAATTAAACATATTTAAGTTTCATCTCCATTTAATTCGAATCCTTTGGCTTCATACGATGCCTTACTATCCTTCTGAAAACTTTCTGAGCGTAATGCGTTTTACGAAATTTAAAATAAGTTTCTACTTTTTAGTGTGTTAAAACTCAAACACGCCATTACATATATATATATATATATATATATATGTATATATATATGTATATATATGTATATATATATAACAAATATATAAATATATCGCGGTTTAAGGGTCAATTTGCTTCTATATAAATGTAGTCGGGACTTGAAAACCCTAGAGAACATGTATACTAGACTTACTGAGCTTAATAATTCAGCTTAGTTAATAATGTACAGGTCCTTGTTTATAGTGACAATCTGTGACTTGCCGAAATTTAAATTTAAAAAAATATATATTTTAAAATTTAAAAAATTTAAAAAGATTATACCTGGGATTATCTGGCAAGGGAGGCTTTCCCGAAAAGCATTTGTTGAATGGAAATCATGCAGGATCCCGTGTGAGAACCCTAAGTCGCAATGCTAAATTATACTTCAACGTGTTTATTAACTGAAATAATTTGAAAGGCTTTGATTTTCTTTAGACTTTTGATACGCCATATCATTTTTTTTTAAATTAGTAACCTTATGTGCAAAGGCTGGAGACAAAGTACTATGCTATAAAGATTGGAAGATTCCACTGTTGCTTTAGGGGGGGGGGGTTCAAGTCCTAACGCGATGCATCCCCATCCCCACAGCCTCTTTGTGTGGGATTGGCAATCAGCTGTGTCTGGTTCAATGCCTGTGATTGAGATATATGCGCCGATCGATAACTGCGTTTGGGGGACCTGGATGCCACGACATTTGGGGATCGGGATTAGTAATTGTCGCATTGTGGTAACGACAAATGTTTGACTTGAGGATAACTTGATTTGACGTAGGCTTTTGTCGCATTGTGGTAACGACAAATGTTTGATTTAGGGATAACTTGATTTGACGTAGGCTTTTGTCGCATTGTGGTAACGACAAATGTTTGATTTAGGGATAACTTGATTTGACGTAGGGTTTGTCGCATTGTGGCAACGACAAATGTGTGACTTAGGGATAACTTGATTTGACGTAGGGTTTGTCGCATTGTGGCAACGACAAATGTTTGACTTAGGGATAACTTGATTTGACGTAGGGTTTGTCGCATTGTGGCAACGACAAATGTGTGACTTAGGGATAACTTGATTTGACGTAGGGTTTGTCGCATTGTGGCAACGACAAATGTGTGACTTAGGGATAGCTTGTTTTGACGTAGGGTTTGTCGCATTGTGGTAACGACAAATGTTTGACTTGAGGATAACTTGATTTGACGTAGGCTTTTGTCGCATTGTGGCAACGACAAATGTTTGATTTAGGGATAACTTGATTTGACGTAGGGTTTTTCGCATTGTGGCAACGACAAATGTGTGACTTAGGGATAACTTGATTTGACGTAGGGTTTGTCGCATTGTGGCAACGACAAATGTGTGACTTAGGGATAGCTTGATTTAACGTAGGGTTTGTCGCATTGTGGCAACGACAAATGTTTGACTTAGGGATAACTTGATTTGACGTAGTGTTTGTCGCATTGTGGCAACGCAAATGTTTGACTTAGGGAAACTTGATTTTACGTAATGTTTTGTCGCACGACGGATGTTTGACTTGAGGATAACTTGATTTGACGTAGGGTTTTGTCGCATTTTGCAACGACAAATGTTTGACTTAGGGAAACTTGATTTTGCGTAATGTTTTGTCGCACGACGGATGTTTGACTTGAGGATAACTTGATTTGACGTAGGGTTTTGTCGCATTTTGCAACGACAAATGTTTGACTTGCATCAAATATGACGCAGCGTTTTGTTCTATTTGGATATTCTTATATTGTTCTATGTTTTGTTGTTGATGTGGGTTTCTTTTTTCTTTTATATTTAACTTTACAAAGTCTTGATTTGGTTCTATATTAAAAGTTTCCGTGGGCCGTGTTTGACGTGATCTGTGAACTCGAGGCCCCGTGGCTGACGTGATCTGTGAGCTTGAGGCCCCGTGGCTGACGTGATCTGTGAGCTTGAGGCCCCGTGGCTGACGTGATTGTGAACTTTAGGCCCAGTTTGTGACATTGATTAACAACCATCGCCATCGCGGTTCATCTGCAGAACTGACGTGTGGGCCTTGCAACCCGTGAGGCTGCCTCAGCGTGGCCCTAAGTTTTTATGTGGGGGAAAATAATTATCAAGTTTGAATGCAGTGGTTACGAAACAGAAAAATGGAGGGGGGAGGCATCCATAACCCTTGCGACGGCTCTGCTCATCGGAATACCAGGTTTTATACAGTTTGGCCATCGGGTAGGCAGGCCGGGTTCTTTAGAGTCTGGCCCGTATCCGGAAATTTGATCGAAAGAAATTTCGTCGACGGTAAATTAATCGACGGTAATTTGATCGAACGGAAATTTGGTCGAATTTTTTTTTTTTCAGTTTTACATTAAAATGTTGCTTCATATTTCTTTTTGAACGCATTATTTTGTTTTACTATATAATATAGTGCGTTCAAAAAGAAATTTGACGAAAATTTTAACGTTTGAACTGGGGAAAAAAAAGATTCGACCAAATTTCCGTCGATCAATTTACCGTTGACGAAATTTCTTTCGATCAAATTTCCGGTTACCATTTTGGCCACCGGGTAGGCAGGTCTATTCATGGAACTGACTTGGATTGTCAAAGATAATATTAATTTTACTCTACGTCAAAGTCCGGAGGCATCTATCTAACCATGGCTTGTCGGGTGCATTCTATGAATACATTACGTGGGCCGGGGTGACAAGAGAATGACAGATTCAGTTCTAGTTTTTGAACAACCGTCTTACACATGATGCCGTACTTACACGACAGCCCGCGAAAACATTCAGCAATATCTGTATGCTTGGTCACGGTAAACTCAGTTATTTTATGGCGTCCTTCTTATGATAGACGAGGCAATCTATACTTGAAGGCTGGCATTTCTTGGAAAAGGTTTTACATAGTTATTATGAATGTAGTTGGCATTTGAATTTGATTCATATTCCATAATTAGTTTGGAGTTTCAAGTCGCTGGGTTTTACATTTGATCACACATCAAAAATTATTTCAACAGAATTGTCTAACAAACTCAATCAAACTTAAATGTGAATTTTCGTTTTTAAAAAGTGATCGCGTTACCTAATCTTGTGGGCACTCTAAAGGTCACTGCCCGCCCTGCCCTTGCCTCTACAGCCAAGTTCCACGGACAAAAAGAGTTCCATTTTCGTGGCACTGTGGGCGCAGTTATTTCCCTTTCCGCTCTCCCATCCATCACGCTGACAAATTGGTCTCCCATAACTGTTATCCTTGCAACAGGTGGTTTGCTGACTGCCTGCAATCAACACAACCCATTGGCAGATTTAGGATTTAGGGCAGTGGTTCTCAACCTTCCCCCATGCCGCGACCCTTTAATGCAGTTCCTCATGTTGTGGCGACCCCAAGCATAAAATTATTTTCGTTGCTGCTTTCATAAACATGCGTTTTCCGATGGTCTTAGGCGACCCCCGTGAAGGGTCGCGACCCACAGGTTGAGAATCGCTGATTTAGGGGAAGGAAGGGGGACCTATGGACATTGTCTATAGCTTATTGAAAAGTATTCGAGTTATACAGTTGAATACTATAATTGGATATAGACTATTGAATAGTATTGGAGATAGACTATTAAATAGTATTGGAAATACAATAATGAATAGTATTGAAGATAGACTAATGACTAGTTTTGGAAATGACTTCCTGAATATAAAGTATTATGTTGTCGAAACATAACAACGTATTTGTCACTATTTTAAATGTGGCAAACAAATAATTCTCGCTGCTGGTCAGCTTCCGGAATCATATCATACGCTTGCGTCACATACTAACGCGCCACATCATACTATTCATACTGTTGCGCCGCCACTGAAAGCTAACCTGATTCACAGTAATAAATCAAGTTACCGCTGTGTGTTGTGATTACTGGCAGTATCAGATTTTTCTTAAAACCCTATCATAGTGAAGTATTGCCTTAGGTCTCACAAAGTCGTATCTCATTAATTATGTCATAAGATATTAGCACGCTCCATGGCGGTCCGTCTCTTTAACATGCTTAAAAGCATTTTGATGATTTCCACTCTGGTGTTCCATACCAAGGTTACCTGCAGAACGGTGGCTAAAGCACCTGACTTCACCTATTAAACAGTGCCGCTGTTACTTTGTTAACTTTTTTTAAAGCTTATTTCAAATGTGTTAGCTTATTTCAACTTTGTTAGCTTATTTCAACTTTGTTAACTTTGCTAGCTTATGCTGTCAGACATGTCAGAAATCGTGAAAATGATGTTATCTAATGTCCAATCTCAAAGTCCCCATCAAACCAGCGCATGTTTAATGGAGGAGATTTGGTTTTTACCGATGCTGGTTTTGTTTTTTTAATTTGAGATAAAGAGTCGAGATCTTTTAACTGTGGGAAGTTTGGAGCAAGTACTATATGCCATTAAGAGATTGTTTGTGTTACGTTTACTTATTAGCCATCAAAAGAATAACAAAAATGTTCCTTTCCTCTCCAGGATCTCCAGGCGGAGGTCGACTCCCACCAAAACACTTTTGAGAGTCTCAACCACACGGGGAGCCAAGCTGTCAGAACGATGGTCGTCTCGGACTCGCACAAACTGCAAGCTCGCCTGGAGGAGATGAACAAGAGGTGGCTGCACTTGATGGAGAAGTCCATGGAGATCAGGTGAGTGGACATTGGTGAAGGCGAGTGGCGACAGGGAATGATGTGAACACTGGATTCTCTAAGAGCCAAAACATAGGGGTAAAATTATACTCTTTAAATTACTCATTCTTCTTCTGTCCTCTGTTACCTGGGAGGTATAGTGGATTGCCGCAAGGTATGAAGGCCTGCTTGAGGTTCATGTTGTAGATTACAAGGTTGTCATTAACATAGTCAATCCGCCAAGGGCTGGTCTTTTTCTGGCCCTGAAACCAGAGTGGCTTGCTATTGAAAGCTTGCAATGCAGGTTGGTTGACAGGCATTCTGACCATCTGGACAAACCCGTTAATTTGTTGTTGGGCCGTATACCGGCTGATTGGGACATGGCACCAACCATTTGTCTCATTTACTGGTTCTGAATGTGGTCCCTTCTTGTTTTACCAGCTGCTCGCATTAAAAATCTCATCCCGCAGGTGAATATTTTTCTCTCTAGGCTTTTATTGAGACCCTAGGTTTGTCACTGGTAAATTGGGTTTTGAACAAAGACAGTGTTAATTAGCCTTACCTAAAAATTCAAATTCAATACCAAATAATGGTCTTAACCTACTGTTACGATGTCTCCACCTACTGCCACGTCTCCACCTATTTCCTATTTTTAACAGAAGAACAACCAACCGAACAGACCAAATGGTCACGTTTTTTATGGTCTTTATTGCTATCTTTTGTTATAGTGCTATGTTTTGTTATAATGTTATGTTATTTTATGATGTTGTATTGTTGTTTATTGTGATGTATTACTTGTAGTGTATTGTGATAATGATCCAATTGTCTACAGGGGCCGCCTGGAGAGCAACGCTGAACAGTGGGCCCGCCTTGTGAAGACACTGCAGACCCTGGTAGCCTGGGTGATTGCTAGACAAACCGAGCTTCAGCAACAGCAGCCCATGGGCGGGGACCTGGCCAGTGTCCAGCGGCAGCTGGTTGAGAATCAGGTACTTTGGGTTGGGTTTTGTTGTAGCTATCGAATATATGAGTTGTCTGCCTCTAGCTCGCATCTCCATGTATTCTTAGGCCTTCCTCTCTTTCTTCTTGTGCTTGTACAGAGGATACATTTTCAAACACATTTTTTCTTCCGGTTTGTACCTGGGCATCTGCACCCCATAAAGCTTTAAAAAGTAATTTTTAAAAATTAACATTTTAAAGTTTTTGGACATGCCAGGACATGATGGCATAAATATACAAGTTCAGAAAGAAAAGAGCAGTTTTGGTGTATGATGGTGGTGATTTGGGGGGGGGGGGGGGGGG
>CAXITT010000260.1:38627-66026 GCA_964033795.1 Lymnaea stagnalis | reverse complement strand
GAGGGGGGTAAAAAAAAGGCTCCCGGAAGAAAAAAAAAAGGGGGGGGGGGGGGGGGGGGTGACATCATCGCCCAATCCTATAATGCAGCCCTGCACAACATACGGCCCGCCAGTGCACCAGCACCCACTTGGCAGCCCACGAAGTAACGAAATATTCTTTATTATGATCATTTTCTTTATAGCTTTCCCCCCTGTAATATTATCTTTCGGCCCGCACAAGTTTTTCATAACGTATTACGGCCCACCTTACATGTTGAGTTGTGCAGGCCTGCAATGCCGGTAAAGATTCGCCCTGTGCGAAGCACCCGTTCGGCGCCCCCTACCCCGTATGGCTCCGCTCTTTTTCCGATGACGACGTAGGCTATGGAATGGAGCACGCTTTATGATGGAGCTAACCATGCGCATTTTAACATGCACATTAATGTAGACTGTTGAGTTTTTCTACGGTACTTCACACTTCAATATAATAAACTAAGGGAATTCAATTATTTACTGGGCGCCCCTATGGACACGGAGCCCGGTGTGAGGGCCCAGGCTGCTCATCCTAAAGGTCGGCATTGGGGCCTGCTATAATGGACCTCTAGGTCTGATGAAAAGCATACTATTTTTAAAAAATACTTCTATCATTGTGGTTTGTCCTGGGCACGTATCAGTTTGTGCTGAGGGTGGGATGTGAACATGTTCGTTTGGAATCAAGAGGAAATCCATTAATATGAGAAGATGTTTTACACATCTTATGACGCTACCCATTTGATTGGTTACCAAGATTCCACCCCCCCCCCCCATTCAATAAGGGTTTATAATATATTATAAGTAAGATGTTAACGATATAGGCCAGGGGTCTTGGAGGCCGGGGGTCGTGAAGGCATGGGGTCATGTAGGTCGGGGGTCTTGTAAGCCGGGGAGCGTGTAGACAAGGGGTCGGTGAACTGGGGTACCTTACCTCAAATGGGGTAAAAATGTAAATCTTGTGGATAATGAGGACTCAATGTAAATCGGCGGTTCTCAACCTTTGGGGGTCGTACGACCCTCTCCCACGGGTCGCCGAGACCATCTGAAATCACATATGCTCTACAGTTATGGAATAGCAACGAAAATAATTTGATGGCTGGGGGTCGCCACAACATGAGAAACTGTATTAAAGGGTCGCGGCTTTGGGAAGGTTGAGAACCACTGATGTAAATAAATAAATTTATATTTTTAAGCATGATCCTTTATAATTAAGTATGTTCTTGTGACGACCCCGCAATCTGAGCAGAGAAATAGAGGAACACACCTAGCGCCCAACATTGTGTGGTTACAAGTGGCTCGGCAGCTAGCCTAACGCCACATTTTGCCTTGTAATGCCATGTTGGCCTCATTGCATATTTTTTCTTATGCCAAGTCACTAGAGTTGGTGTAACTAAGTAACTCAGGGTGTCGCCCCTCGAGTGGTCCCCATACTTTGTGTAACTAAGGTGAGGGTGTTACCTGGTGCGGTCCGCGCCCCTCGTACAGCCCTATTAACGCCACTACTTATGTTAAAAACGTCCAGAGCTGAACGTGCTTTAAACATTCCACATGAAGATGCGCTCAACAGTTCTTACTTTTTGCAACAACCTATATTAATGAGCATAAGAACAAATCAACATACTCTCCCGATTTTGATGATTATTCCATTGTATCAAGAATGATGCATGATTTCTCCAAATTTGAAGTGAACTTTTTTTTAAAATCGTTTTGCTCCATAATTATACGGATTTGATTACTTGATTTTATTGCCGTTATTTTATAATGTTTTATGTTTGTAAGTTTATTCTTGGTATAAATAAATGTAATTTTCCACGTTGTATGACTATGTTATATGTTGGTTAACTTCACGCTAGAGAAAAACTATTATAGCTGTCTTGTGTTTAAATTTTTCAAATTGTAAAATATCTTAGTCATAATAGTTATTGATGTGCTGAAATTAAATTTGTACAATGTAATCAAAACACATTTCCATCTTATCTTAATAACCATTTTGGATTTAAATTGTCGCTTATTTTCATCCTTTCAAATACCGACCCCTGATGTAGTAGGCCTATGTAAATTTGGGAGTTAACCTTTTTAAACGATTCAATATGTCCCAGTGGTGGATTGAGAGTGGGCATTTTTGTAAGTTTGCCATACACTCTTTTTTTTTTTTTTTTTTTTTAAAAAAAAAACACGTTTTCAATATCTGGAAAAGATTTTGGACAATCTTGAATCTTCACACTTATCGGAACTGAACCATTTCTATCATTCTCCACCCATTTTTTTTTTTAAATGATTTAATTGACCAACCAAAACGTTATGTTGCGATATCGGTCGGCATATTTTTTTAAATTTTTTTTCCGCCCCTGATCAGCATTAGTCATCAATATTCTCTCGTGGAAGTCTTCGATAATTCGCTTTCAGCCTCTCTGCCGTTTTGTTTGTTTGCTTGTTTGTTTATATTGGATAAAATTAACTAACAAGTTTTGCCCCTGGACAGATAGGTAGCTACTTGGCTTTAGTTTTGCCCCTGGACAGATAGGTAGCTACTTGGCTTTAGTTTTGCCCCTGGACAGATAGGTAGCTACTTGGCTTTAGTTTTGCCCCTGGACAGATAGGTAGCTACTTGGCTTTAGTTTTGCCCCTGGACAGATAGGTAGCTACTTGGCTTTAGTTTTGCCCCTGGACAGATAGGTAGCTACTTGGCTTTAGTTTTGCCCCTGGACAGATAGGTAGCTACTTGGCTTTAGTTTTGCCCCTGGACAGATAGGTAGCTACTTGGCTTTAGTTTTGCCCCTGGACAGATAGGTAGCTACTTGGCTTTAGTTTTGCCCCTGGACAGATAGGTAGCTACTTGGCTTTAGTTTTGCCCCTGGACAGATAGGTAGCTACTTGGCTTTAGTTTTGCCCCTGGACAGATAGGTAGCTACTTGGCTTTAGTTTTGCCCCTGGACAGATAGGTAGCTACTTGGCTTTAGTTTTGCCCCTGGACAGATAGGTAGCTACTTGGCTTTAGTTTTGCCCCTGGACAGATAGGTAGCTACTTGGCTTTAGTTTTGCCCCTGGACAGATAGGTAGCTACTTGGCTTTAGTTTTGCCCCTGGACAGATAGGTAGCTACTTGGCTTTAGTTTTGCCCCTGGACAGATAGGTAGCTACTTGGCTTTAGTTTTGCCCCTGGACAGATAGGTAGCTACTTGGCTTTAGTTTTGCCCCTTGACAGATAGGTAGCTATTTGGATTTAGTTTTGCTCGTGGACTGATGGGTAGCTTTAGCTACTTGGCTTAAGAGAGTTTGAGATTGTAAGGAGAAGGACATCACTTCATTGTGTTGTTCATTGCTGTGCTCGGCCGCACTTCAATTTGGATTCTCGTAACACTGGTTTGACAATACTTGTACGATTCTTGTACGCACAGAATAGGACTATTATTGTCCTCATGGAACAGTACCATTCGTGTACGCATCGCATAGGACTATTCTGGTACCGGTGCACGTCGGTTCCTCTCTTTCGTGTCATGCTAGGCATAAATCACGACCCCCATCTCTGTTCGCTGACGTCACTGAATCGATGGCTATGGATCGAATTCATGCCTGTGTGAGAAGGCGATTGGAGGCTATCGTTGATGGGTCGTTGGCGCTATTTTTAACCCATTGCTCACCATGTCCGCGTCATAACAAGGGCGTGCTTGGGTCGGCCGTCCGACGCGATCAATGATCCTTTTAATTGTGTTTACCTTCTGTTGTTGGCCACCCATCATTATGTCAGATAGACGTGTTTACCTTCTGTTGTTGGCCACCCATCATCATGTCAGATAGACGTGTTTACCTTCTGTTGTTGGCCACCCATCATCATGTCAGATAGACGTGTTTACCTTCTGTTGTTGGCCACCCATCATCATGTCAGACAGACGTGTTTACCTTCTGTTGTTGGCCACCCATCATCCTGTCAGACAGACGTGTTTACCTTCTGTTGTTGGCCACCCATCATCCTGTCAGACAGACGTGTTTACCTTCTGTTGTTGGCCACCCATCATCCTGTCAGACAGACGTGTTTACCTTCTGTTGTTGGCCACCCATCATCATGTCAGACAGACGTGTTTACCTTCTGTTGTTGGCCACCCATCATCATGTTCAGACAGACGTTGTGAGCATTGTGTTGAAAAATGACTTAGATTTTTTAAATTGCCTATACACACGAATTCCCCCCCCCCCTCTTTTTTTCAACCCCGAATCCTTCTCTCTTGTCTTCCGTGACTTTGGTCATGTTACTGCCATGTTCGTGTCATTTCATTTGCCTAGCCAGTCGTTATTCTATGCCAAGAAGCCGTGAGAATGCTCACTAACAGGTCAGCGTGCTCATTAATTCAACATTTAGTGACGTACTGCGCTGCTATCACATGGATGTGACAGCCATCGATTTGACACCGTGGTCTATGCTGTCAGTGCAGTTCTGTTATCGACCAGATTGTTTAGTACAATGTGGCTTTCTTGTGTTTGAGTTCTCTGCATTGGTGTTGACGTGCCACAACAGCTTATTGTGTAGCCTGAATTCAGCACTTGGATGGTTGTAATGAATCGACTGAAGATTATTGTGTGTGTTGACCTATATATCACTTAACACTAAAGTAAATGGAATGGGATTGGGGGGGGGGGAAGATGCTGATGTTGATTGGGTTAGAAGCCTACCCTACGACACAGTAGTGTAATGATTGGGTTAGAAGCCAACTACTCTGTGGCCAAGTAGTACAATGATTAGAAGCCAACTACTCTATGACACACCCCGTAGAGTAGTGATTGGGATAGAAGCCAACTACTCTGTGGCCAAGTAGTACAATGATTGGGTTAGAAACCTACTACTCTGTGAGTCTGTGACCAAGTAGTTGTAACTTGAAGCCTTCACGGTTGTCTTGTTTCCAACATCTGTAGAGTGTGTTTCTTTCACTTAGCAATGTCGTAAAATGGTGAATTGTTGAGCCAATTAGGGTTTTTCTTTCTTTAATGAATCATTCGTGGTTTCCAGTTCATGATTCATGAATGTGTTCGTGTTAACAGTTTAGTAATGGTTTCCTGTGCACAGGTGATGTGATCAGTTTAGTGATGGTTTCCTGTGCACAGGTGATGTGATCAGTTAAGTGATGGTTTCCTGTAGTGACCAAGTGATGTGATCAGTTAAGTGATGGTTTCCTGTAGTGACCAAGTGATGTGATCAGTTTAGTGATGGTTTCCTGTGCACAGGTGATGTGATCAGTTAAGTGATGGTTTCCTGTAGTGACCAAGTGATGTGATCAGTTAAGTGATGGTTTCCTGTAGTGACCAAGTGATGTGATCAGTTTAGTGATGGTTTCCTGTGCACAGGTGATGTGATCAGTTAAGTGATGGTTTCCTGTAGTGACCAAGTGATGTGATCAGTTTAGTGATGGTTTCCTGTAGTGACCAAGTGATGTGATCAGTTAAGTGATTGTTTCCTGTAGTGACCAAGTGATGTGATCAGTTAAGTGATGGTTTCCTGTAGTGACCAAGTGATGTGATCAGTTTAGTGATGGTTTCCTGTAGTGACCAAGTGATGTGATCAGTTAAGTGATGGTTTCCTGTGCACAGGTGATGTGATCAGTTAAGTGATGATTTCCTGTAGTGACCAAGTGATGTGATCAGTTTAGTGATGGTTTCCTGTAGTGACCAAGTGATGTGATCAGTTAAGTGATGGTTTCCTGTGCACAGGTGATGTGATCAGTTAAGTGATGATTTCCTGTAGTGACCAAGTGAGGTGATCAGTTTAGTGATGGTTTCCCGTGCTCTAATGATGACAGTGATGTGATCAGTTTTAATCACCCATAGTCCCATAGTCCTACACATATTAAAATATGACACTACATTTGGTGGTGATAGCTTACAACGTTCATAATCTGCTAGCTTAGATTAGAATTCAAGGGAATTTTTTTTTTCTTTTCATTGATTTTTGAGCATCTGAACAGCTTTATATCTGCTGGGAACACTTTCATCCATTGGAACCAGACATCGATTATTTAATAGCATTTCAATTGATTGATTGACAAATGTTCGGTAACAGCTCAGTGATAGACCAGTTTATGTGTAGCTGGTCTTAAGATTAACGTCCATTTGACAGTCGCGTAAATGATGGTTTATTGCAGCTGGCGTATGTTAAGGCATGGTCTTGTGATGCTGTTGTAATGAGTTTTAAAAGACTAAACTTAATACGAGTTTTCCAGCCGTGTGGCGCAGTGGCTGGTGAGTGTTGCAGACATGAGTATTAGGAGAATACCATCCCAAACGTTGAGGATATTCCATTCACAGTGTGGGGATAAGAGACTGTAGTGTCTGGTTTATCAATGATATCATCTATCAGTGATATCATCTACCATTGATGGCACCTACCAGTGATGTCATCTATCAGTGATATCATTGTAGCTCTATGTACACCACCTGAGTCAACTCAGTCTGCTCACCTTAAGAATGTGGCCATGAAATATGATCATTGACTTTAAGTGGATAAGTAGAAGGCCTTACATAAATCATTAACTGCACCTATTAAGTATTATCAATACTGGCAGTAGTAGGCTTAAAATAAAGTTTCCAGATGTCTAAGATTGCAGCAGAGTCTGGCCCCATGGCCAAGAAGGCTTTCATGATTTCTCTGGGTAAGTTCAAGTGTCGTATGGCGCCGCTAATTCATCAGATCTTTGAAAACATCACAATCACTTATAAAAATTTTTCGTAATCATTTGCACAAATCCCACTAATCATAATATTAACTATTGATAAATATGTCATTTTATGAATCTGCAACATCCTCACACAGCATTTCCTTCAGTTGATTTGGCATACATTAATGAATTCAATGGTTGATTTTCTTCATGCATTTTTAGATGGACATGTACTCTATGAATTTAGCCACGGAAGATACATTAGACTTGCATAGAAATCCTTATTAGTTTTAGTGACTTATAAATACTGTGTAATGTCCTTAACAAATAATACTGTAGACCTCCATGTGTGGTTCAACCCATTATTTGCCACATTTGTTGACCCACCCATCATGTGTCCCACTAACAGTCGCACCCATCATGTGCCCCACTTGTGACTTACCATGTGTCCCACTTTTGGACCCACCCATCAAGTGTCCCACTTGTAATCCAACCCATCAAATTCATTGGTTGAAAACCATAGCTAACCTCTATCAGGGCATTATGAATTTAGAGTTGCCTTTCCTTTGTTTCAGATTCAGTTGCCAGTCCTTGGGAGAGGGCAGTAGCTGTAAACAAAGTGCCTTATTACATCAAGTAAGTATTCAGTTTCAAGTCAAAAGACAATGTCAAAGAATATATTCATTTTGAATAACATGAAAGAGGTCAAAATTATAATCCCTGATCTCTCTCTCTCTCCCCCTCCCCCATTATGTTTTTTTTTTTAAATTATTTTTTTAATAATGACACTGTTAGTTTCTTTATCTTTATTATTGTTTTTTTCCCCCTCTAGTCATGCAACAGAGACTACACAGTGGGACCACCCACAGCTTACTGTTCTTATGGATGCTCTCAGTGAGTTCACTTCTTGGTGCCAATAAAATATAAAAATCTTAAAACTTTATAATAGATTTCCAGACAGTAAGTTTTGGCTGTCAATGAGTAAATCCTATGTTAATATATCTTTTCTAATATAGAATAGTTAAGTAAATCATCCCAAATTATTTATCTATTGTTGTATCATGTAGGATGGGGTTGATGATGGCTATAGCCTTACCCAAGAGGGTTTAAATTCTATAAACCTTTATATGCTCATTCCATCAATTAAAAAGTAAATATTTAGATGAAATTGTTGTCTTAAAAATTGAATAAGGTGAAGCTAGAGATTTCTCACATTTCATCCTTTATTTTTTTAACAGTGGAGTTGAACAAAATTCGTTTCGCTGCTTACAGAACAGGGATGAAGCTAAGGATGTTGCAGAAGAAATTGTGCTGTGAGTCACACACACCACTCAGTAGTTCTATATTATTATTAGAAATGACTGACCCAAGCAATTCAAAATGAGGAAAATTTAAATATAACATTCTGTAATTATAATTTTAAAGGTTTCTGAGTAATAATTGTAAAGGTCAAGAACTGTCTTCTGCCGCTGAAGGATTTCAAATTTTTTTAAAGAAATAAATATTTATCCATCTATGACTCTGGAAAAATATTTTTCATGGCACTTTTCTAATTTATATCATTTTATTTCTTGGCTTAAAAAAATAATAAAGCAAATTTTATCAAGCATGTATTTATGAATCATGTAATTCCTTTATCAAAGTTTTAAATGGAACTCCTTCACAATGTTCATACTTTGAATTGCAAAAACTCATTTTGTCTTTAGTTGCAGTTATCTTTAAAATTTCAACAAATTCAAAGTTTGCTATCTGTGTTTCCACAGTGGATATGGTTTCCTTGCAAATGGCCGTGGAGGCTTTCGACAGCCATGGTTTAAGGGGCCGCAACGACAAGCTCATAGATGTAGGGGAGATGATTGAATGCCTGTCTACAATTTTTGAGGCGGCGGCTAAGGAGCAACCTCAAATCGTCAATGTGCCACTTTCAATCGACCTCACTCTCAACTGGATATTGGATATATTTGACAAGTATGGCTATTTAAACACATTTTTGTTTAATATACAATCCAGAAATCCCATATGCTTGAATTTTTCCTTGTCGTATTAAATATTTAAAAAATAATCCTGCCATATCTTGCTAATACTAGATTTTAATAAAATATGTCATCTATTTTTGGCTTATTGTGGCAAAATGTAAACATTTCATTGATTGCTGTTATTGCTACTTAGAAGGACTTTCCTGCATGTTTATAAAAAAAATTATTATATTTGACCACTCTGTTAGTATTATTAATGTAATATTTGCCTCAACTTGTTTCAGTGTGAGAAGTGGCAAGGTGCGAGTGCTTTCTTTCAAAATCGGCATCGTTCTGCTGTGCCAGGCACAGCTAGAGGATAAGTATAGATGTAAGTCATGTCTTCTAAATGGATAAGTTATGTTGATGTAGACATATTGGAGCTCATATTATTTTCTGAACTAATTTAGGAACTGTCTTCCATGCAGATGTAGGCTATGTCATCTTAACTATCAGCTGTCACTAATTTTCCTTGTATGCTTAAACGTGTTTCTGTTCTATTAATGGATCAGTTATTCTCAGATAATGTATAATTAAAGTTAAAATGCACAAAATCAAATGATACAATGTCACTACTACTGTCACTACTTCTATGGATATGATATAAATTTGGGCAAGGACATATGCATCACTTATGCTGACTTGACGAGCTTTAGTAAAACCACTATATTTATTAAATTGTTAAAAGTCGTTTTTATTAAAAGCTATTTATTGTTTCGGTTTTGATCCAACTGGCTCCTTGTCCAGTAGGGTACAAAGAGCATCAACTTAAAGGCATTATTTAGGCAGTCATGAAAGCAGACAGTTCATATTCGAGACATTCGAGCTGAGCTTGATCGTCTTGATGCCCCTCCCCTTGAATTGCCTCCTTTCCCTTGTCTTACTTCACATTTTAATATTTTTAAACCTGTTTCAGAACTTGAGGTAAAAAGTATAATCCTAAAATCTAAACATACGTCATGTTCTTTGGATCCCATCCCAACCCCCCTGTTGGTTGAGTCATTAGATATCTTGCTCCCAACAATAACCCGCATAATAAATGAAAGCTTATATTCTGGCACTGTTCCGCCTCTTTGCAAATCAGCTGTCATCAAACCATTGCTTAAGAAGCCCGGTCTGGATGAAAATAATTTAAAAAACTATAGACCTGTATCTAACTTATCATTTTTATCTAAAGTTATTGAAAAACTAGTCCTAAAACAACTTTTTGCTTACTTAAATGATCACTCTCTTCTCAGTTCTAATCAGTCGGCCTATAGACATTTCCATAGCACGGAGACAGCTCTCTTGAGAGTCAGTAATGACCTCTTGCGCGCAATGGACAGCGGTAATGTCTCCATTTTGATCCTCTTAGACCTCAGTGCGGCCTTTGACACTGTTGACCATGAAATCCTTTTCAAAACCCTTGAAAACTACTTTGGAATTTCTGGTTCGGTTTTGGCTTGGTTTAGGTCCTACCTCTCTGATAGAACGCAAATGGTCTCTGTCGATGGCTGTCTCTCCGGCAGTGCTGATTTGGTGTACGGAGTGCCACAGGGGTCCGTTTTGGGTCCGGTTCTATTCATAATGTATACCAGACCACTACTCCTCTTGCTCGGGAGGCATGCTGTTGAGAACCAGTCATTTGCAGATGATACACAGCTATACATGCATACCCATCCATCTCTTGTCGATTCCGCTGTCCAGACTTTGCGGGGGTGCATTGATGATGTCAAGTCTTGGATGACACTCAGCAAGTTGAAGCTTAATGATGACAAAACAGAAGCACTCCTCATTTACAATCACAAATCATCCTCTACCTCAACTCTTCCCACCTCATTTCAAGTAGGTAACTCCGACATACAGTTTACACCCTCTGCTAGGAATCTTGGTTATATTCTTTCTAACAACATGTCTCTCGATAAACATATCTCTCACATTTGTCGTTCAGCATACACCGCCATCCGTCAGATCAGCTCCATCCGCCACTACCTGACAGTTAGCGCAACAAAAACTCTAGTCTGTGCTCTTGTTCTCTCTCGTCTTGACTATTGCAACTCACTTCTGTCAGGTTCACCGAAACATTTTATAGAAAAACTGCAGAAAGTTCAAAACTCTGCTGCTAGGCTTGTTCTTAAGGCAAAAAAACGCGATCACGTCACTCCACTACTCCACTCACTACATTGGCTCCCTATACAGGCACGCATTGACTACAAGCTGTCTCTTCTCTGTCACAACTTTTTCTCGGATTCCTGCCCTTCCTATCTAACTGAACTTCTTTCTGTCTATTCACCCCTTCGACAACTTCGCTCCTCCGCAGACTCGCGTATTCTGTCCGTTCCCAAGACACGCACTAAATTATATGGTGAACGATCTTTCTCTTTCTGCGCCCCCAAACAATGGAATTCTTTGCCACTACACATCCGCAATATAACAACCACACAGGCCTTTAAAACTGCACTCAAAACACATCTATTTAAACTATACTACTCTGACTGATTCTCCTCCTATAAACCGATAAACGTACATGGGTTTCCTTGTAAAAATGTCTGGTGTGGGTGGATGAATATACCTATGGTGTTGTTTTGCTTATATGTTGTTTTTATTTCATTTATGTATTTTATTTTAATATTATGATTGCTATATTTATGTACAGCGTGGTGAGCCCAGCCCTAAGCCGGGGTACCGCGCTATATAAGACCATTTATTATTATTATTATTATTATATTTGGCTTCACATTTACTCTGTCTCTCTCCAGATATATTTAGACTTATTGCTGACACAAATGCCTTTGCTGACCAGCGGAAACTGGGACTGCTGTTACACGATTGTATGCAAATTCCAAGACAGCTTGGTGAAATTGCATCTTTTGGTGGCAGCAACATTGAGCCCAGTGTGAGAAGCTGTTTTGAAAAAGTGAGAATAATTTTCTGTCCTAAAATCTGTTATCTTCATTTAATAAATACAATTTTCAGAGATCGAAAGAGAATGTTTCAAGAAGTATAATATATTCAAAAAATTTATTTTTTTTAATTGGACTTATTAACCCACGAACTGTGATATAAAATCATGATGTAGTGTGGGAGCTTTTGAGAGTTTTTTGAGTGCCTTTTGAAATAGCATTAAATGACATAGAAATATGGAGACAAGACCCCCAAAAATTATGTAATTTTAGAATGGTAAATGGATTGGGATAAAGTTGGCTATTTCGCCCACCCCGTAAAAAAAAATTTGTTCAGTCACCTTGACCTTGGAGTTCTCAAGAAAAAAAAATATTGACAAAATGTCATGCTTTCACATGCTCATAACATCATAAATTTTTATAGATTCCATTAAAATACTTATAAAATGTGGAAGCCAATTCATTTATCTCTCAGAAAATGTGTAGTTTGCTAAGGTTTTTAATACAAATACGCCTCTGAAAGGAATTTTAGTAATTTTAGGTCATTTATTACTGAAAAAAATTACAAACTGCGACCACAGCTAAAACCAAGTACAACATACAAAATCTCAGGCAAAAAAGTTATTATTGACTATTAAACATTTAAAAAGGAACTTTGGAACTGATTTTGGTTGTCAAACTATAAAATTTATTAGTTCTGATCTATAATCTGTAGCTTCTGTGACTAAAATTCAGTCAGTCCTTGCCCAACCTCTGGGTCTGGCTTGAAGTCTTTTTCTGTTAGTTCTCACACTTTTACCTGAAGGCCCAGCCACAGCTTCATCCATTTTAGCTTTAAAAAAACTGAGACAATGAATAGCGATATAAAACTCTGGTTAAAAATTACTTATTATTAAGTTATCAACAAACGTCTTGATCCGGAAAATGATTTAATTACTTATAAAAGGAAGTGGCTGTAATGCCGCCACAGTACAGAACAAAAATATCAGCTGACCACAGTTCATGAGTTAAATGCCTTCAACCAATTATAACTAGATTAAACAATCATTTTTTATGTCCCTTGTAAAGTTGAACCAATATTTTTCAAGCATCTCATAACTTCTAGTCATGTGATCTAGCCATTAAAAGCTGCACTGTTATTTTAAGAAACATTGACACCTGATCTCCTTTTACAATAGGCAAATGGAAGGCCTGAAATTGAAGCAACACATTTCCTAGAATGGCTGAAGCTGGAGCCACAGTCATTGGTATGGCTGCCAGTTCTACACCGCCTTGCTGCTGCTGAGACTGCCAAACATCAGGCCAAGTGCAACGTCTGCAAAGAATTCCCCATTGTTGGCTTTAGGTTAGTACATTCATAAGAAAGAAGCCATGCAGTTTATAATCTGTAAACAAGATGGCTGAACTTATGGAAGAAAAATGCTCTAATTCTTTGTTTTGAAAGGTACAAATAAAATGATTTTGGCGGGTGAGGGGGAGAGTATGTGGAGGATGATAAATGAAAATAAATAGGAATTTCATTCAAAACAAATTTTAATCAGGTAGGGCCACATCGTTGGATTAGAGAAGTTGAAAAGATAGTACTTATCTCATGAAGTGATCAAGTGTTTTTCTTATTATCTTTGTTTCCAGGTACCGATGTTTGAAGTGTTTCAACTTTGATGTATGTCAAAATTGTTTCTTCTCTGGCCGAACAGCCAAAAGCCATAAGCTCACCCACCCCATGCAGGAATACTGCACCACAGTATGTAGCCTACTTAAGACATAACAATTTGTAATTTTGAAAAATTAAGGCTTTTGTGTTATTAAATTGAGGTTTCAGTGTTTTAAAGAATGAGGCTTCAGGGTTTTAAAAATGAGGCTTCGGTTGCCTTATTTTAATACAATGATGTTTTTATTTCACATTAATTAGATTTTATCTCAGTTTCAAAGGTTCTTAGCAATGTAGTTGTTCTTTTCAGTTAAAACCTGGCCTGTTCAGTTAAAGGCTGGCCTGTTCAGTTAAAACCTGGCCTGTTCAGTTAAAACCTGGCCTGTTCGGTTAAAACCTGGCTTGTTTAGTTAAAACCTGGCCTGTTCAGTTAAAACCTGGCCTGTTCAGTTAAAACCTGGCTTGTTCAGTTAAAACCTGACCTGCTCAGTTTGCAATTAAACTTATACTATAACTTTATAAACATTTTTCTCATGAGTGAGAATTGGTTTAATTTATTTCAATGGATGATTGTTGAAATATTGCTCTGGTCTAGTTTCCTTGTTATGAGATCTTGTTGCCTATTCCTTGTTATGAGATCTTCTTGCCTATTCCTTGTTATGAGATCTTCTTGCCTATTCCTTGTTATGAGATCTTCTTGCCTATTCCTTGTTATGAGATCTTCTTGCCTATTCACAGACCACCTCAGGGGAAGATGTGCGAGATTTCTCCAAAGTGTTTAAGAATAAATTTAAATCCAAGCGACATTTTAAGAAACATCCTCGCAGAGGTTACCTCCCTGTGGATTCTCACTTAGAAGGAGATACTTTAGAAAGGTACGCATTATTATATTGTCTCAGCTTTGATGAGATAGATTTTGAAGTCTATTAATTTTCATTAACCATACCAGAGAAGACATTCATTTAGTTATGGTAGTTTGTACAGCTTTTCTGAATTGTACCAATAGCTTTGTGAAAGAAAAAAAATTATTTAAGTTCAATAATTTTCTTTAACTTAAAATTTTAAAGTGTCTATGTTTTGTGATCATTGCAACCATGTCCCAAAACTGTTATTTGTTATAGAATTGTGAGTTAATCTGATTTCTAAACAAATAAAATTGGTGTGGACACAATGACTTTTTAAATAAGGCACTCTCGCATATTTAAAATAAATTTAATTAAACCCCTTATTTTATTAACCTGGTATGGGGAAGAAGCGTGCTCATTGATAATAATTTATACAATGTTGAGGTCATCACACAACTGCAAAAATGTATTGAGATGTTTCATTTATCTTAACTTATATAAAAATTAGTTTCATAAAGGCAACCCCTCAATTCTTTTTACCCACAGCCCTAATCCCTCACCACAACATAGCATATCTCAAGACATGCATTCCCGACTTGAGATGATGTCTAGTCGGTGAGTTTTGTGGATAGATTTTAAGAATAAAAACAAAATTAAAAATACAAAATTCTTCATTTTGTCAGTGCCTTGAAGTAAAACTTTTATGCTCCAAACATAATATATTAAAAAAATTAAAGTTGAAGTTTTTTCCAAACATCTATACAAATTAATCTTAAAATAAAAAAAGCTTTAAAAAAACAGAGTCCTAAAAAGATTTTTAAGCAAAGAAATTAAAATAATGTTGATTTCTTAAAACTGTCTTAAAGCTGATAATGAAAATCTTGCAATGGGACTGCTCTCAAGCACTTAGTTGTAAATCTTAAAGTTTATTTTTGTTTTTTCCAAACAGCATTGCAGAGGTGGAGCAGAGAAAAGGTCCACCATCTGACATGTAAGTCCATGAAGTTTACCATGTTGTATTTTACCCTGTTGTACTCCAAAAATTAAACATTTTGTAATTCACAAAGCTTACTTGATGATAAATTGTTTTTCTTTCTTTTTTTAAAAAGTGAGCAGTGTTAGTGAATTTTATGAGTTTTCTCAGATCCAAAGAAATGGAAGTACTCACTTCTAAAATGAGTTGCACATGCATCAGTTTTTAAATGTTTTAAATGAGATGCACTCTCTCAACTGTTTAAAAAAATTCCCTTTGATCTGAATTGGTGAACTGTGCCAGAAAAAAACAGAGCTGTGAATTACAAATGTGGATAAATACATCGATTGTATGCTTCCACTTCTACCAGAATGTTTGCACAATGTTATCTCATTGACCATGCTTTGTGGTTGCCATGCTAGTGTTTGTATGCTGCTCTGTTTGTAAAATGCTTATATTTGTGTGATGCTAGTGTTGGTGTGATATATCTATGCCAGTTACCTCTAGGAATGTAACATCATTCAATTTTATGCATGAATGCATTATCGCACAAAACATTGTTTATAAAGTACCATGTAGGCTTCTCATTTTCGTGGCCTTAAACATACCAACATATTTTTTGCCCTTAAACTTATGGCATACATATCTACATGATTATTTCAGCTAAATGCTGTGTTATGAGGCTGAAACGGCTAACCTTCTAATTATTTTATTTTTGTTTGAGAAAAAAAAATTTTCATCTCTAAAATAAAAAAAAGAAGGCTGTACTAATTTAGTTACAAAATAAACTGTTCTGTAAATTTTATCGATGAAATTTGCAGTACCTATAGTATCACAGTCATATCATACTAAATTCCTTCTTTTTTAAATTCATTAATGAATTGTTTGTGCTACATCTCATCTTAAGAAATAAAATTAAATGGACTGTTCACAAGAGTATCAGTAGGTCATAATTATGTGAAAAGCTCAAGGCTTTTAAATGTAATTCAATAATTGGTCAAAAAGGTCGTTGATTCATTGGTGAACATTTTAACATACAAAAAAATCAAACTGTATTGTTTTTATGTTGCTGTGTGAAAAAATTTCAGACATGATGATGAGCACAAATTGATAGCTGAGGCATCAAAAACTTTGAATAAGTCCAGGTACTTTTGGGCAGGGATCTCTTTGTCATTTTTTAGCTAACCCTTGAGTTTTGTCATTCCCTCCCTTTGTTGGCTAATACTTGAGTTTTGTTATACCCCTCTAAAAGTTTCATTACAAAATTATTGTCCTCAAAATTAACCACAAATTAAGGTCTCCATTTTTTAACACTTTCAATCTTTTATGTGTCTTTAAGACAAATGTAAACATACCTTTCCTGGAATGGTGAAACACATTTTAAAAATAAAATTTCTAATCTAAATTATGTTGTCATTGTTTTTTCATTTGTATTTTCACATCAATTATCTTCTCCAAAATCTCCTACAGAAATGGTGAAAGTAGACCAAATTTGGACCAAACTAGTCCTAAAACTGACCAAGTTAAACTTAAACCTGAACAAACAATAACAGTCAATATGACCAGGTAGTTAAAACTTACTTCCTACTATCAGACAAACCTGTTTGTAATCAAAGTATTGATCAAAGGCTATAGTAGAAACTGTATATTACTATTAACCAGATATGGCTTGCTCAAATCTTGAAAAAATCCTGTAGATTGATATATCTAGGCCTACTTAAACTTCCTACTCTCATTTTCAAGAACTCATTAAAAGTTCCATCAGTGCATAATGTTTCCTCTCATCTTTGCAGCAATACAGATGAACATAATTTGATAAGAAAGCATTCAGCGACCCTTGTTAAGTCAAGGTACAGCTCACCCCAATTTGTTCACTTTTATTAAAATTTCATTTTATAATTTAGTTTTCACAGTCTCATTTAAGTGAACACCAGCTTTTTTTTCCACTGTAGAAATTTTTTTCAAATCATGAAGTTTTTTTTTTTTCTTTCTGTTCTTATATTAATATAATATCTAATGGCAGAAATTTTAAGCATTTTATTATTAAATTCTTTTGTAATTTATCACATTACTAAATTAAATGGTTTAGCTAAAGACTTACAACATTAATTGCACTCAGGCACTTGTTATAATGATTAGAAAAAGCACTTACTCATGGATTCCATGTTCTCGGTGCTGTCACTATTTAGATATTATTATCTTTTTTTTCTTTCCTTTTAAAAAATTTAAGAATAGCATGTGGTGCATGCCTTGTTTACTGACACATTAAATCTTGTTCATTCACTTATGCATGTTCCATCCACCTTTGCAGTGTGACAGATGAGCATGCTATGATACG
Organism: Lymnaea stagnalis; assembly: GCA_964033795.1. NCBI lineage: Eukaryota > Metazoa > Mollusca > Gastropoda > Lymnaeidae > Lymnaea > Lymnaea stagnalis. The sequence goes on along the minus strand of CAXITT010000260.1, from coordinate 48,667 downwards.
TTCACATTCAGCTACTATCATTAAATCTAAGTACATTATAAAAAGGTTTATATCTTTGCTTTGTTTTATATATTTTTCTTGTTTCTGTAAAAGCTTTCTAAGTTAATCTCTAGTTACTCTTTGTAACATTCATTTACACACATTAGGATATTTGGTGGAAATGATCTTGTACCTTTTCAAACTGGAATTTTAAATATAATATTTTTTCACATAACTATATATTTTATTGATTAATAGATGAATAACCAATGTGCATGTTTCTAAGTTTTCCTTATTAATACATATATCAGGAATTTCAAAAGATATTTTAACAGATGTTTTTTCTTGAACTATTTTAGAGCTTGATTTTTCTTGCAATATGCATTGATAGACTTTTATAGTATAATTTTATCACTTTTTTGGAGTGGCTATCTTTTATGCTTTTTTTTTTTATATCATTGGGTTACCAGGGTTAAAATGCTTTCCTTGGATTATTTTTAATTTTATTTACACTAGCATACAAAGTATTAAATATAGTCAACATAGTTAGTGAAAACTTTAACACCAATAGATGTCTGATTTATATTATAGCAACTTAATACATTAGATGTATTCATCTCAAAAATATTTTGAGTAGTGTAGTGTGTTATGTTAGTTAGGCAGGCCTATTGAACACCATACAACATTTTACAACAGTGCTTCTTAAATGTTTTGACCCTTTCATAAATGTCATTTCTTTTTTTTAAATTGTGATTAGTTATTTGAGGGAATGTTCTCACCAGCAACACAGTTATCACCATGTTAAGCAGACACCCGCTCCCCGCCAAAATAAAAATTCAAAAGCTTTGTACAAAGTCTTAGTGTTATTGCAAATTTTTTTTTAAAATAAATTTTGTGGGTTTAAGAAAGTATATGCACCTCTACACAATTTCCCATCTCATCCCCTCCCCAATCTACAGTAATGATGGTGTAAAAGAGCTTTAAACACTACTGGGCAAATGTATCATATTAATTACATATTGTGTATCATAAATAAAAAGCTTAATGAGTATTTTTGTTTTTTAAAATTAACTTAACTGGATCCCATGAAATATGAGAGAGCTCCTATAGAGATGTTTGATCTTTACTCTAATTTTCTAGCCCAGTTTCTAAGTTTTACCACTAGAAAATTAAAATTAATTGTTTGACTTTTTTTTTTATGCCATCTGTTGTTAGAGAGGATGAGCATCATTTAATAGCCCAGTATTGCTCCAGCCTCAATGGTGACCCATCTTCCCATGCTGTAAGTACTTAATTTTTTTTTTAAATCTATGTTAACCTTATTATATCCTTTTTAAATACTGACTTCTCTGATGTTTTTGAAGTATTTTATTTTTTACTTATAAACAAGAATGCTATGGTACATAGGAAAGGTCCATCAAGGGAAAAAAAGGGACTCAAATTCAAAAATGATAAATGGCTGTTATTCTGTAAACTTTCAATTAGTAACTGCAGTCCATTCTATCATTTGATATATTTATGATTTGACAGTTAATTCATGTTTTAAAATCTCCTTGACAGTTGAAAAGTCCAATGCAGATTATGATGGCTGTTGATGCAGATCAGCGACAGGAACTGGAGTCCATGATCAGAGACCTGGAGGAAGAGAACAAGTAAGAATAATGGTCTTAAAATTTGTTGGACAAAATTTTCAGTCACAACTAGAAAGGTATCCTTTATGAAAAAAATTTGCTGCATGAAATTTTACAAACTAATTTCTATATATTAATAAAAGATATATTGAGGAAGGAATCATAAGAAAGCTTACCATTCTAACAGAAGTACAAAGGCTTAGATTTATTTTTTGTCCTCTTAATTTTATTTGAAAAAGTGTCTTGATTTCAATTTCAAAAAATTTAAATAATGATTTTGGTTTAAAATAATAAATAATATTTGTATTTCACAGAACATTACAAGCAGAATATGACCGGCTTCGCCAAGCTTCACAACAGCGAAGTGACAGCTCACCAAGACTGTTTGATGAACTTGACTCCAATGGTGGCAACAGGGATGAGGAAATGATTGCTGAGGCCAAACTTTTGCGGCACCACAAGGGTCGATTGGAGGCGAGGATGAGAGTCTTGGAGGACCATAACCAACAACTTGAGGCTCAATTGGGACGACTTAGGCAACTTTTAGACCAGGTGAGTTCAAGTGATTAGACCAGGTTCAAGCTTCATCCAGGCTTTGAAGTCTAGAAACTTAATAAAATCATTCAGATTTCATTTCCAGAAATTAACAGAAAAACTTGACAAATTGTTGCTATTAATTAATTTTTTTAAATGATGTTAAAATCTTAACTTTCCTGACTGTACTCCCTATGTTAGGGAGGATGAGTCAGACAGAAAATGTTATTCTAAATATTAATTCAGAATTTTTTAATGATTTTCAACAAATATTCAACCTTTGCTTTAAAAGAAATTAAAAGTTTGGCTATTACTTAAGATAAAATATTCAAACAGATTGTATTGAAATTTACAAGTGAACATTATTTGTTAAATTAAATGTATTAAACTAAGCTAACTCTGTAAGAGAGAATACCAATGATTCCAAAGAATTAAGACACATTATAATTTATAAGAAAATTATATTCAGTTTTCATTACTTTTTAGATCCATAGTTATAATTTTTCAAATCAGGAATTGGTGAAAGACTTGATCTGAAACCAACAAGACAGAACTCTGCTATTTCTTGTAACACTTTCACCTGTTGTTAAAATAATTTAACTTTGAGACAGAACGTCACTAATTGCTACTTATGTCTTAAACAGCCTCCAGGGGATCGTAGTTTTCTATCCATCGACTCATCATCTCGGACAACTCCCATGACCACCCCATCGTCATCAGTGAGCTCACTTCACACCGGTCAGCCACGTTACCGCCTTGCACCACAATTAGAATCTACCCCTCACTCAAATGGTCATTCAGGTAGCTAAGATTTGATATCAAGTATTTAAAAATGAATTTTAAAAAAAAATTATTATTCATATCGTAAGAAATGTTAATTTATTGTAATTAAGTTATTACTTATCAAGTACTTTTCCAGTCTAGGTTTTAAACGTCTAGGTTTCCTGTTTTTTTATATTTAAATTAGTTTATATATTTCATTAATTTTGTTTTAACATCATTAAACTTATGTCATTGGGTTAATTCTGTTGTTTATTTTATATCATCATCTGGTGTGTGGCATCATTAGCACATTCTTCATTAGCACAAGCATTAGTTGGCTTATCAAAATAGGTTTGGAATATTCCTCCAATTTGTTATTATTTTTTCATCTCATAGGCTTGAGTGATGAACCTGACCTTAGTGGCATTACTGCTGAAGTTAACAGTCCGCCCCACTACAGTGCTATTAAAGCCAGAGGTCAGTATCAGACGGGATGTGAAGAAACAATTTGTCATAAATATGTTTTAATTTGAAAGGCCTTTAACTGTATTAGTACATGCTTCCATGTGAGGGCTGTCCATCCATGGCTTTAGTGCAGCTGACACAATTGTTGTGGGATCAACTAAGTGAATAGATGTAATAATGCTGTCAGTGTGCCAATTTGTTGTGTTTTTTGTAAAGTTATTAGTTGCATAAATTTACTATTCTTCTTTGTTTGCTTTTTTCAGGTGGTACCAATGTTGGTGACCTTTTCCACATAGCAGGAGAAGTAGGTCAGGCTGTGGGTTCTCTGGTCACTGTCATGACAGATGAGGAGGCGGCTGCGCTGAACGGCAGTGACAACGAAGGCATTAAACACACAGAGAGGCTTTAAACTCCTGTGTGCTTGCAAATTTTCTAGGGCTTTTTGAGTTTTTAATAAATTCCACATGCATTCTAATGTCATGATGTACATGTTTGCACAGAGTTTTGAGCATTAAACAGTTTTACAGAACTGTCCAATGTCATGATGTACATGTTTGTACAGAGTTTTGAGCATTAAACAGTTTTACAGAACTGTCCAATGTCATGATTCTGTATATGCTAAGAGGAAAAAAACAACATTATTATTTAGACATCTGTGTTCCAAAGAATAAAGTCCAAGTGAATGCAGATGTTTAAAATTATATATTTTATATGGAATCAAATGTGTATTTGGTATATCATATTTTACACCATATTTTGCAAAGGCTTAAATGTCAGGTTGTACAACTTTTAAAAAAAATATATTTGTCTTGTAAAATTTCCAGGAACTGGATGTAAGGTTCCGTTGTATTTGTTCTAACTCCAGATTTGATATATGTATTTAGGAGTTAATTTTATCCACCATAATGTGTACCACATCCAAGAAAGTTGAAATAATTTTTGTAAAGTTCCTTTACACTTGGCTGGATTGGTTTATATTTGTGGCACAACTTTTGTAGAATTTTATTTAAATTAAATAGACAAGTAGACAGTCTGTAAATTCAAGCAAATCTGACAGGTTTGTTTCCACTGGCATTTTTTTAAAGTTTAGACATATCTTTCAGCACTGCAGTAAAAAGTTAAGCAATAAATTCAATAATAAATACTATGAAAGTATGTTTTGTTGTTTGTCATGTGTTCAAAATGTATTACCTGATTGAAGTCATGTATGTAGGGTCCAGCCTGCAGATTATTAAAATTTCTTTCAAATAAATTCAACTACAGCACTGGCTTTGGGTTCCCTATATATGCAGTTTCAGCATTTTATTATAACACTACCAATATCTTTACCTAATTATATGAAAAAATTTCTCAATGTTAAACTTTAACATTATAATTATTTATATATTATATATAGCTAAGGATAAACTAATAAGATTGTTTCTCCTTTTTTTAAAACTAGGAATGTTTCAGAATGATGTGTGAATGATTTGTCACTTTTTTGGCAATTGAAATTCAAAAGTGCCTATTATCATATATAAATTTTTTTTTAAACTAATAATTGTCATTAAGGGTTTAAATCAATATACTTCTAAAATACTACAGGATTTTTTTTTTCCTTAACTATTCAGAGCACAGGCCTTTACCTTTCAACTAAAATCACTCAAAAATTGGAATTGAAATTAAAAATTTTACATACATGACAACTTTACTTTTTATTAGTCTTTTTTTTTTTATTTCATAAAATGCATCATAACCATGTCGTCCGTGTTGTTTATAATTTTACATAGCAACATAAGGCAGCAGAAATCTATTATTGTAGCAACTGCCATATAAATAATATAAACTTATTTACGATTTATAATTCAATAAACATCAAGACAGTACACTTTAAGAAATACCTTGGTAGGATGAAATATAAATACAGTGATAATTTTTTTTTTTAACTAAATACTAAAGGCATTTAATTAGATCTTACCTACAATTTTGTTTATGGTTAATTTGTCAGCAGGCACAATGGGATGAGAATGAAATCATTATTCATTGTATAATATGATAATTTGAAATTGTATCATTCTGACTGCCTTTTCAAACTTTTGTGTTATTTAACTATTATATTAAACTGAATGAACATGAAAGAAAAGTTAGTTTGTTTTTTTTTGTTTTTTTTATTATATACTGGGGTATCTCTAAATCTTCGTCTGCTTGTTTTTGGTAACAGTTGAAATGCTTAAAAACATCAAAAATTTGTTTTTTTACCTTTAACTCTATTATTAAACAAATCTGATTATCATTTTATATAATATTGTGCAGTTCAGAAGAGAAGAAACTTGATTACCTGCCTTTGTGTTACTTAAGCCTGTGGCGATTTCTTGGTCATTATTTCAGCTATTGACATTAATTCAATTTTAAAATAACATTTAATGGAATAAAACTTACCACCAAACCATTAGAAATTTTATTGCCCACTAAACTCAAGTCAAATATTAACACAATTATATCTTTTTCAAATAAAGCTTTGTGATATAACCATAAGTTCAATATAACACTACCAAAGATAGACATTTATTCTTATTAGACTCGCCTGTTTCTGGTGTGCTATTTTTTTCAGTAAGAGATGTTTTCTAACTAATCTGTTACATCTGCTGCTCTTACTGAACTCTGTAGGAACTACTCACATTTTGGAAAAGCAAATGATTGTCTTTGAGGATTCTAGTTCTATTTTTAGTCTCATTGTCCTTTCAGATACCTTCACTGTGCATCTTGCTTTCTGTTTTAAACATTTTTTTTAAATTCTGAAGCTGTATTACTCCATCCTCGATCTAGTATCATTACAATACTGTTTTTTTCTTTATAAAATGAAGTTTTTAGACCCTTTGTGTTTTACATTTGAATGTGATTTCATCAACCATACATAGCCGCTAGCTGGTGTTATAAATCAATATTTTGTTAAATGGTTGGTCTCTACAAGAATTCCTGAGTGGCCAGCATAATGTGAGTATTTAAAAAAGGTTTAAAGCTAAGTTATAACCGGTATTACCACAAATGGATTCACATTTTGTTAAGTCGATATACTAAATTGGCAATCTCTCACCACTAATTATGATAGATAGAAATGATTAGTTAATCTAAATTGCCAATATCTCTCTTTCTAAATGAAATATTATATTTTCTCATTCATTTTTATTCTATAATTAATTTCTTGATATGTTTTTCTAGAAAATTACATTTCTTCCTGTGTTTATGGGTTTGATATTCATAATTACAAATTTTTCAATAAGAAAAAAAAATTATTATTCAATTTCTCAGCAGGGAGAATTTCTTGATTGTTTCTATTCTTTTCATTCATGTTCTTTCCTCTCTATGCCTTTTTCTAAACTGCCTGAGTCATGATTAGCTAGCATTAGATAATCTAACATGTAGTGTGACAGAGGTGAGAGTGTGGAAATGAAATATCTGTTTACAAAGCCAAGACAGGGGGGAACAATAACATTTACAGTTGAAACACCTGCTCCTGCTCTGAATAAAATGTTTGAAGTTGTATCTCTTTAAACCATGTTCATTCCTTAAGAAATTGAAATATCCAAAGATAATAAAAATGACACTCATTTAAATTAAACTATCTTTTAAAGACAAAAATTTTGATCTTAAAGTGGAAAGTGTTGAGAGTGATCAGTTCTTTTTAATGACACGAATATTATAAAATTGTTTTTACACTGCCAACAATAGAGGGCAAGAGCAAACCAAACAAGATGTTCAACATGTCTTAAAAGCAGGTTTTCATCCTATCTGGTATACACACATGTAGGGCCTATGTAATATATTAAAATTATCAAGCATTCTTTTTCTTGTGTTTCTCGTTTTTTTTTTTTTTTAAAGCAGGTACCTGTCCTTGATAAACTAAATATTTTTTTTTTTTTTAAGATAAAATTCATTGTTTTGGTTTTTTTACTTCTTTTCGTTAAGATATTAAAATTTTCTTTTTTTTGTTTTTCTTGTTTTTTTTTTTTTTAAAGCAGGTACCTGTTCTTGATAAACTAAATATTTTTTTTTTTTTTAAGATAAAATTCATTGTTTTGGTGTGCTTACTTCTTATCGTTAAGATATTAAAATGTGGCTGGGAAAAAAGTGGGGAGAGGATTGGTTAAGGAGCCATCCATAAATTATGTCACTCTTTTTGACAGTTTTTACCTCCTCCCTTGCCTCTGTCACAATCCGTCCCATATCTCAGACCCTCCCTCAAAAAACACATTACACTTTCGAACTAAAAAATTGTTTACAAATTAACAATTGATTCAAAGTTATTCTAAAAGACACTTACTATTCAATTTATGCAAGTGAAATCTTTTGTCATAAAGCATCAACAGAAAGTTTAACACCACTTGTCAATTTCAGGTTTTGTGGGCATGATACAAAAAGTAGGCCTATAAGATATGTGACGACATACAAGAGTTCTCTTTCTCACTCCCCCCCCCCCCTGCTTCTTTCTAAAAATAGCAAAAGACAAGTAAACCTTGAGTTCAAGAAAGAAATCTGATAATGTATTTTTAGTACCCCTATTATGTATTTAATTTTATCCACAGCCACAAAATTGAATATTCAATATGGAACTTTATATGAATACCCTCACGGACGCCACAATTGGGATGTATTTAGTTCATGTTGGGCTTAAGAAAGAGATGTTCCTAATTTTAGCGCTTCGCACCAGAAAGTCTCAAATTCACCTTTAAAATTGTCTGAAATGAAAGAAACACCAAATTCAAGTATGCTCTAAAAATGCACCCCTGCATTTTGAATTTGTGCTACCTTACTGTCTTCAGCGCCCTCAATTTCTACACCCCTTCCCCATTCTTATTAATGTTACAGTATAGGGTTGAATATAAGCTTGAGGCAAATAATTAACCTGGGCAGTCCACAACTGTAGTGAATTCAGTTTATGTATGGCACTGAATACCATAATGCTGCATTAACGATCAGAAATCTGCTTAAAGTAAACCTATACACGGGTAAGCCGCGGCGACTGCATTGCTGACCACAGCCTTACTAAAAGGAAACATGGCAAAGCCGTGAAGGCCATGTCGCTCTAGCTATGCCGACGTAATACTTTAGTGTATCAGAGAATGACTTTGGTAATCAGCAGGCCAGACCAGGGAAACGGCGCATGGGCAAAAAAAAGGTGCGAAGCGAGAGACTCGGCTACGTAAAAGAATTCCACCAACAGAGAGCGACCAATTTCCAAGCGTTGGGTGATGTGTAACCAGGGTTGTTAACAATACTAAAAAAAATTATAGGCAATACCAATACTGCCTGTAAAATCTATTGGCAATACCAATACAATTTTAAAACCAGTATTGCAATACCAACACCAATATTTATTTATTATTGCCTTACCTTACCAATACCAATATTTGGGTCATTCGACGAATAAAACGCAAATACGTAATTCATCGCTCTATATCACTTACATCGATAAACGATAACAATATTTTTGGCTAATTTAGACAATGTATTTTTAACCAAATTTTGTTCAATAGTTAACACTTGCTTCATCAGTTTTCCTCAAAGCATTCAAAAGTCTTTGACAACATATTAAATAAGTCGGCATACCTTAACGTCCTTAAGCAACAAGATTTTTAATATGTATACTGTACACATATTGTGAATGAATGAATGGATGGATGGATGAATGAATGGATGAATGAAGCAAATGACTGTCATAGAAAAGCAAATGATACATAAACGGTTAAACATCATACTATAGTAAAAACAGTCAGACCGAGTCAGTGGATTGCATCACATCTGGAAAACTAACGATGAACGATGAATTTTAGTAGAGTTCACAGGGTAACGCCACCTATTTGGCCGTTACCACTTAGCCAGGCGAAGAAAAGTAACCATTTCAAAATGCGCACTGCTCAGTCGTGAGCGAAGAGGGGAAAAGACTCGTCCTAATGAAAACAACCTTTCAACGGCAACGCTTGAAGGAAGTCCTGTATTCAGGTCTATGTATATTTTACGGATATGTGGATAGGCATCCAATGATGCAATACTGTCTGAAGTGTCTGCCAAGTAATTATTAATTTCTTGATTCACATCAGGTGAATCATTCACACGATGTCGTCTGGCTGACAATCCAGCGAAAAAGTCTGGCTGATTATCTGTACCATCAGCAGCAGCCGACGTTGCTTTCTGATCATCAGCAGGAGCAACCAACAGTGATTGTGAAACGCGTCTCTTCAGTGCTTCAATATTGACCAAAGAAAAAAATGGCATCAAGATCTTGAAAGTATTACCTATCAGTCCATAATATGCGCAATCATTGAAAAGTTATGAACGAAATAGAACGACGCATTCACGCTACTAAAAATAATTCTAATTACAACAAATTTAACATTATATAAATAAAAAAAATAATTTTTCTTTGTTTGGCCTTATTTTTGTTTGTAGGCCCTAGGCACGGTGCCTAAAGTGCCTAAGCCTTAATCGAGCCTTGGTAAGTCACTGGTCAATGCTCATTGCCAAAGATATCATATATGATTTGATTTCTATTATCATTCATTTCATTGATCAGTCTCATTCAAAAATTGTTTGGCAATGTCACTCGCAAGATGGCGACACCAAAGAAAAATTTATTATATTCAGCTTTATTCACAACCAATGTTGTAGAGAATTTATTGAATATTGCTTTTA
>CAXITT010000260.1:9181-24854 GCA_964033795.1 Lymnaea stagnalis | reverse complement strand
TCTGTTGATCTTGTTATTGGCTATTCTCTTTTTGTTTAGTGCCATTAATGGTTTATGATCTGTTAAGAGACTAAACTTTCTTACTTAGAATTTGATCAAATTTTGAACAAAATCTCAACAAAGAAACCACACACAAAATAGTGCCTTCATACTAAAATTTGACGCATATTGAAGAAATTTGACAGGAATTTGATAGTGTGACCTGAGCATTACCCTGTCAGTACATATTAATGTATTTACAGTTATTGATGTTGTCAAAATTAAAGCTAAATAAATTTAAATATTAACTTAAATTTAAATAACATCACTAGGCAATGTTTCAACTTGTGCATTCATTTCGATCATCACTGGACAATTATTCAACTTGTTCTTTCATTTAAAAACCTCACTAGACAAAGATTCAATTTATGCATTCATTTCCAACATCACTAGACAATTGAATAGCACAAATCACTAGAGTCACATAACTAGACAAGTGACTAACAAACAAATCATTAGTTACACATGACGAGACAATTGACTATTAATCAAATAATTAGTGACACATCACTGTAAAAGTTACTAACAAACAAATACTACAGACATGTGTCTAAGGCTGGAAAGCTTAATAATCAAATTATATTTATTACAACACTGATAAAGAATGTACTAAGAACTATATTAATAGTTTTTAGTGAATGGACAAGAGGTGGCTTTGACTGAATGATTGATTTAACAATAGCACATGAGTAGTAAATTTGAATTTTTTTGATGATTATGATAAGAAGATTTTCACCTATAGCAAGTAATTAGGGGTGGCGAATTTAAAAAACAAAAGTAGGATGGGGAGAGATGTCCCATTGAAGCCATTAAATACTTTAAAAAATATTCTATCTTCAAAAGATTGCTATAGTATTGATGACTATTTAAAACAATTTTCAAAGAACAAATAAAAAAAGTCCCACTAAACATGACATTTAACACCAAAAACAGTTTGTAGCAATTAAAAGTTTATGTTCACAATGTGCTTTCAATTCACCAAGATGATCCATAAAGTGAAAAGAAATCCCACTGTCAGGGGATAAAAGAGCCAAGTGGAGCATGACATAAGTATAACTCTAGAATTATCAATTTTACCATTGTCAGAATGTTTGAATTTGAACTTTCTATATGAGCTCTTTTGAATGATAGCCTGCATGGCAAGGTTGGGTAAAATGTTCCCAAATCAAAGATTATTAATTTGTATCAATGCTAACAAGTATAAAGTAACTGACCTTACTAGTAAGGTTTAAACAAATTTGAAATTTTAAAAATAATTTAACAATCATAGGGTATAAATCTCTGTTACCATAAATTTCATATCAGTTTATAAATATTAAAAATAGAAAGTATTTTTAATATTTTCTTGATAAATTATTTACAAAAAAATTAAACATGCTTTAAATCAAATTTACAACAACAAAAAATTGACTTTATTATAATAATGAACAGGATATCCCAGAAGAATTCTCTTTATAAGTATAAAAGTCATTGTGACTCCTCTATTCAAATGTATATTAAAAAGTATTTTAAATATTTAAAAAAATTAAAATTATTTCAGAAAAGTATTAGGTGCACAAATGCAATTTATTAGCTTAAGAATTTAGTGTTAATTTACTGGACACAGGTAACATAAAGTCTGAAATAGAGATACTTTTCTCGCTCAATTTTGCGAAATACGGTCAAAGGGAAGCAACCATTAAAATAAACAGATGTTTTAAAGACAACAGCGATAACTTCCCATTAATTATATGGTAATTTTATTTATTCAATTTATTCGCTTCAAGAAAGTTAACTCTTGTGACCTTGGTGAAAGGTCGTATTAACTTGGTTACTGTTCCTAATTGTTTATGAAAGTATGGGAACTAACTGCTGTCACCTTGATGGACAAAAAAATTTTTGTGTTGCCTCTAATTGAGTACTCTTTTATAACAAAAGTTTTTTTTTTAATCAACATAAATTTATTAGCTTTCCTTAGAAAAAGAATTCTTTTGTGGTTTGAATAACTTTTCCTAAATTATTTTGACTATAAAGATAACTTTGTCAGTATTTTTCAAGATACAAAGCAAACATTGGTAAATTTAAAGGTCGAATGCCACTATTTTATCGAATTTCACGAATGTATCCCTAAATCGATCCCTATGCCGCATGCCTAACCTGAACCCTAAATAGATCCCTATGCCTATGCCATGCCTCACTTAACTAGCCTGAACCCTAAATCGATCCTTCAACCTAACACTAACCTAAACCCTAATTCACTGCAACTATAATAAACACCCAAAAGACGCTGTGGCATTCACCCTTTCAATTAGCCCAAACATTAGTTGGTTGTTCTGAACTGTTGTGTGTGTGAGGTAGGGGTACTGTGTGAAGTCAAATTATGTATTATAGTATTTAGTATAGGCACTAAAGGCATAGTTATAATTTAATTAAGATTAATTAAATTAAAAACAAGCCATTTAATTTACTAAATTTAGTTTTTTAAAGAACAACGTGGCTATTCGTACCAGAAGCGAGAGGTTTGGATTTAAAAATTATTTAAAATTTTGTTGCTGGGTTTGTAAGACAAAAGGAGGTATTGAATGGACTATATGTTTGTAAACTTAATTCTTCAGTTTAGCTGCAATAAACTACCACTAAAAATGACGTCCTAATAGCACTGAGTCAAAATGGACCCAGACACGCAGCGCCGCCATTCGCACCCGGGTACCATTAGACTCAAGCTATTCGGATGTCATTTGTGGTAGTTTATTTTAGTAAAACTGATGAAGTAAGTTTACAATCGTATCCCAATGTCTCACTTCTGGTACCCGGGTACGAATAGTCGCAGCCTTTAAAGAATGTCAATGTAAATATATATCTATTCAAACCCTTTCCATGGCAACTGGGTGTAATACACTCGGAGACAGACTGTGATTGCTGGTATCTCGAGTCTCCTTTTTAATAATCTTTCTCATACTCGCCCTCATCCACGAGGTGTTTGGAATTAGCACCTTGGCTAGACACAGAATAATGCATCGGCACTGAAGTCCTGGCTCACAAATGAATGTCGGGAAATAGGGACTTCCCCTGTCTGCGTAGCTCGTTATGTGAAATGTCGCTCGTTAAGGGAGCAAATTCTTAACATTTTTTTTTGCTCGTTATGCAAATGACTCGTTATGAGAGGTTCCACTGTATTCTGAATCCATTTGGGTACATGTATTCAACATAACATACTATTTTAAAGCAGAACAGTCACATGTACACATGGAAAATAGGGGCTTTGCACCTCAGCTTGCACAGTTTATACATAAAAAAACAGAATGGTCTTTGCAAATATAAATATGTCTTAATAAACTTGCTGAGTTGAAGTGGTTTGGGCAGCTATTTGAAGTGTTTGTAAAGATTTCAAAACACTGGGGATGTTTTGTGTGCAATGTCAATATTGGCTGTCTGTAATTGGCTGCAGTGGATGCCAAGTCAACAATGTTGAAAAACACAACCAAAGGCCATCTTTTACTTTTTTGTATTCACAGAGAACACCTTCGCCATTTGGTCCATGGCATATATGCCTCCTTTGATTTTGTTGTTATCTCTGGTTTCTTGCATTCAGTTTCACTTTCTATATCTAGACGATTGTATATTGTGTTCAGGAGCAATACAATTTTCTGCCTTGAGCTCTGGTTTTTTACAAGGTTGTTTCCTGTCTGAACAAAAACACTGATTTTTTGAGGAGCAGACATTATTATTGAGTAGGAAAATCTTGCTCCGTTTCACTGTTCCAACTATAGGGTGAGTCTGTTCTCTGCCATTGGTTTTGCAGGTTGTAGGGGAATGAAATAATAGGCTGTTCTGAAATTATGGCTACTTCCAATGAAGTTCCTTGTGAGAGAAATCACAATCTCTGGGGATTTTCCAATATTTCTCTTTGCTGGCAGGGCACTTACATTTTATTTGATTTTGAAGAGATATGGGCAGCTCTTCAGAGGATAGTTCGAAGACGATTCACAGGGTAAGAAGAGTTTTATTCCATATTTTTCGGGCTTGCTTGGCATATATCATACATTGAATAAATCTGCACTGACCTCTGAAACCAACCAGTTGTCCACCTACTGTGATGTTCTCTCCAGGAACATAATACCTCGCCAAATTACTCAGGAATGCTTCTCATACATCTCTAATGGGATCAAAGATGTCACGAGCCAGAAAGGATTGATCAACCATCCTTGTTATCAAAGCAAATATGAATCAGAAGTTTGCTGAATGTCTTCATTGAAAATGCTGCCCTAAAAAGAGGATTTCCATCAACATGGCTAAATAAAAATTCCACTGAAATGCTGTTCAGATAAAGAGCGCCAGTGTGTAGTAGGCTTTTTCTCACCTTCCCTGTTGGTGCAGTCAACTATTGTTTGTGTCATTTTATCATTAATATTCTGAAAAATTGCTTCAGTGGGAGATAATACGCGATCTATGAAGGGAGTTCGGTTTCAGGTCAATTAAATCATGCCACATATTAAAAAAGAAAAATAACATAAAGAGAGCCATTTACTGTGATATAAGACTATGGGGGTAACCCATCCAGTTGCCAGGAATTACCAGAAACACTTTTTCCCATTATTATAAGTGTACGGTTGTGCTATACCCAGTCACTAGGGACAGGGTATACTAACTATATGTTATTTGGGAAAGTGTTAAATGATATTTCACCATTTTAGTTTATCTTAAATGCAATTTTTGTTTAGTTTGATTTGCATTAGAAAATTTTGAGGAGAAATAATACCAATTACCAAACCACTGGTAATAGTAATTATTAAATTATCACAAGTAACTAGTACAAGACAAAAATTAGTACACTCAAAATATGGAGGAAAAAGGCTAACTACTTGTAGTACTAACAACTAATTTAATTTTTTAAAGTAGTTATTTACTGATACTGTAGTCTATTCTAACTTATTACCATTAAGTTCATTGTAATTATTAGGAAATAACATTAAATGAATAATTACTTGATACATTGCCATTCAAAAAAGCTGGTCTGCATGACTGGGTTGAATAGATTCTTGACTTAATACTAAAGTGATAACAACAATTACTGTCGAAAAATAGTAGGCCTAGAGATCACAATCTTAATTTTATGAGAATATTAAATTAAATTTGTTGTTCAGTACTTCACTTAAAAAATTTCAAGGGCAGTTGAAAGGATTTTCTTTTGACAGTCTTACTAACACATAAAATTTGTAACACTAATGTCACAGAAGAATTAAAAAGTTATAATTATAAATAATAATAACATAAATCAAAAAAAAAATATCATAAATTGCTAAAGCTTTTAAATCAAACATAAATATTCAGGCCATACAAAAATAGGGGAATAAGTTAAGTGGGAAATATTGTTTAGGTACATTGAGAGGTACAGTAGTCATGATAAATATTCTTTTGGGTACCGGTACGGTACATTGAGAGCTCCGGTAATGATGAGAAATATTTTTTGGGTATGTGGAGAAGTACAGTAGTCATGGGAAAATGCAAGACACTGAACTTATTAGTTTTAGAAACATTGACCATTCTTGTGATGAAGAAATGATTTCATAGGACTAGCTTTATACCTTGCCATCTCAAATATAACTGACTTGATTTACATAAGATAAACAAAACTTAGGACTTAGTATATAAAATTATATGGAAATATAGGTCAAAATGCCTTCTTCATTAACATCAGAAAGTAAATATTTAATCTAATGAAATGAGCTAAACCAAGTATGCCAAAATCTGAATAAAAGGATGAAACAAAAAACGAAACGTGTTGACAAGTATACTCCTTCAGTAAACAAACTACAATAAATAAAATATATAATAAAAATAAACATTTAGCTTCAATGTGGTATCCTAGAGGACAGCAAGCGGACTGTAAAATAAATCCTTTATCATTAATTTTTGAAGTTTTTTGTTTTGTTTAGTAAGCCCTGGAATCTATAAAACAAAGCTTCAAAATTTGGCTGCCCATGAGATTATTGAGGCCATGGGCTTACGTCTAGTTAGACTATAATCTGACCCTTTCAACAATACAGAATACACAATATAAAACTAGACAAGCAAGTTAATAATTTCTCTATTTACAGATTGTTTCTGTCAACACATTGGATGATTTCCCTGTTTCTATCAATACGCTGGATGATTTCCCTGTTTCTATCAACACATTGGATGATTTCCTCCAAGATGTGATCTGAGAGAAAACAATTTCTCTTGATTTCTTGGTTCATTGACCCAGGTACTGAATATCTATTAAGTAAATGTATTTCCAGTTTTTAGTTAGTTTTATTTTACATGAGATTTAGTAAGTTTTTTTTATTGCTCCCAAATGATACTCAGTTTGAAAGAGTGAGAAATAAAGACAAAAATATGCCATAATATATTGGAAATTAACAAATATAGATAGTAAAATATTTTTGATATTATTCTCAAATTTAATTTTGGTCATCAGAAATGAGATGCATTCACAATTGGGTACAACTGAGATACTACATCCATAATTGGGTACACCTAAGATTCATCTATGATTGTGTAAAACTGAGATACTTCATCCATGATTGGGTACAAATGAGGTACTACAATCATTATTTGGTACCATCCAACTGAGACTGAGATGCATTCATGATGGTGTACCACTAAGTGTGAATAAGATGATACATCCATGATTGGGGTAAAATTGATATACATCCATGACTGAATACCACTGAGATACTAAATCCATCATTGGGGTAAAGATATACATCCATGATTGGGGTACAATTGATATACATCCATGATTAGGGTACAATTGATATACATCCATGACTGGTTACCACTGAGATACTACATCCATGATTTGGTACAGCTGAGATTCATCTGATTGTGTAACACTGAGATACTGCATCCATGATTGGGTTCCATACAACTGAGATACATCCATGATTGGGTATAACTGAGATACATCCATGATTGGGTACAACTGAGATACATCCATGATTGGGTATAACTGAGATACATCCATGATTGGGTACAACTGAGATAATCCATGATTGGGTACCACAAAGATTTCTTTTCTCTGTAACACTAACAGAGACACTCCTGAATAGGTAAGTCTTTATCTTTTATTAAGTTAAGACTCCTTGACTTCCAAAATTTCAACATTGGACAACAGATAGTGTTTCCTTCCTGAACATTTGACCACCAGTGGTGCCAACAACTTGAACCATTATTTTTATTGTTGTTAGTTATTGTATGGATGGTTTTCCTTAACTGAATAAAGTGCCAACCCCTTCAAGATGTTAAATAAATGTGTGTATGAACTTGTGAACCAATTTCTAAATTTTTTCATGATTTTTTTAAAGATTGTATTGAAAATTATAATTGTTTCCTTAAATGTTATAATTTGAATCTCACTTTTCATGTATTTGAAATTTGATTTTGTAGCAGACCTGTTTACTACCTACGATTTTGAGGTGTAAACATTATATAGACTGTATGTTTATTTTTTTTTTTACTATAAATATAAGGTATTTAACAATTTCGTGATGATAAATGAACGATTTTAAGAATTTGAGGGTAAACAGGTCTGTTGTAGGCATAAGACTTTGTAGATCTATGTTGTCTAGTATTAGTAAAGGATGTATACAGTGTTGGTCATCAAATGTACCGTGTTAGATGGTGTAGTTTTAAAGGTACATTCACACTGCAGATTTGTTACATGGATTCTCAACTTTCTGTGGCTGCAAGCTGCTCACTATATACTATATCAGATGCTGACCGGCATATTTCATTTCACTGGTCCAGTACAGTTTCTGCTGGCAAGTTACATAAACAGTCCCATAATATTTTGTTCAGTGCTCAACAAATCTTTTTTAAAAGGCAAGAATCCTAGTAACTATTCAGTAGTGTGAACGTACTTAAAGACTTTGAACATATACCATTGTAAATATGTTGTCTAGAATCAGTTAAGGATGTGTGTTATTGTATATTGCTGGTCATCAAATGATGAGACTCCAATTGTGCACAAATACGATTTAATTATTTGGCGACAAGCAATAAAATAATAACGGGCAATGCAAAATTATGATGTCAAAGTCCCCCATGTGATAAACATACAAATGACTTTTGTACAAAAACTAAACACCAACCATGTGAATTCATTGTAAATATTTTTTTTGCGAGATCTTAAGATTAAATAGCAAATGTTCATAAATTAATGGATTGATTTGTATTTTACAGGAAAAGTATGAAATTCAGGCATTCTATAGATTAACTGTTGAGATATCCAGCAGTATTGTCTATAGCTTTAGTGCCTGGACTTTTTATAAACATAAACAAACATTTAAATTGAAGTAGATCTTATAGAATGCCTGGATTTCACACTTTGCCTGTAACATGTGTAATTGGAGGGCTTGGTGGAATAAGGTGCCTACATTTTTTAGGTAGCTTGGATTTCACCAAGTTGTATATCACCAGGAGTATTCATGTTTTCATCTCTTTGGAGATAGTCTCGCGGGGAGAATTTTTGTTTTTCTCCCCCTAAAATAAAGAGCATTCATGTTTTCATTTTCTTTTTTTCAATTAAATAAATTTTTAAAAACTTCAAATGTTTTTCTTTCTTTTATTTTCAACATCTTCTTTTTCTCTCTCACATACAATTAGTTAAGCACCATCTATTTATTGAAGCAATGTAAATATCTTCTCTTTGCTTCACATACAATAATAAGCACCATCTATTTATTAAAGCAATGTGCGATATTGACTTTTCTTCATACTCTTTCCCTTGAATTGTTCGGCGCCAACTGAAGAGCATTTGAGTCTTCCCTTCCCTCATAGTTTTTGTCTTCATTTCTTGAACTCCATCTGAAAATAAAAGAAATATTTATCAATTAAGATTTGTTATCGGTACAATAATCTCTCCTTATATTTTCCTAAATGGATAAAATCATTAATTGCTACCATACTTAATGCTAAAAGAACGAATTGGTTTAAATCTATGACAGGCATTTTCAATTACTTTCCGTAAATCAAGTCAATTATAATATGATACAAATAAATTCAAACATTTGTTGTTAAATACAGCGCAATTAAAATAAATATTTTGATTGAGCTCTAAATAATTTAGAATAATTAAATGAGAACTTCATTTAAATTGGCAAATCACAAGCTTTTAAATTTCCTTCAGTGATTTTACTGATAATATACCTCACCCATGACAGTTTATGGGTTCAACTGAACTTCACTTCCTTGTTCACAAGCTTGTAATATGCTAAACTCATTTCTAATCGGTACTACTTTCAAAGTCTGATAGATATCTACACCAATGACCCCTTTGCATAAAAAAAAGATGGTTATTCAATCAGATAATTTTATCAGTCATGCACAAATGTTTAACTCTCATAAAATAACCAAATACAGAATATATATACATTTGAATTACTTCATTAACATGAGCAGTGGTAATATCAGGTCAACTTTGTCTTTCTTGGGAACTTTTTTCTCTCATGAGTTTAATAGGTTTACTGTCGGTTTTGTTAGCTTCCAAGTTTCACTTGCTTATATCTTTTTACTTTTGAAAATTTTCTGACTACTGAAGTATGCCCTATTTCATAAAGATCCTAGGTATTTGAATTGATTTACTTTTTAAAAATTGAGTTTTTTAATTTTAATGACTTCATTTCATGACTTCCAACCCTGCTTATAGTGATTTTATGCTCGAAGCATTATCATCGCGAGGGTGAACTTGGATGTTTTAATTTTATTTGAGTTAATTTTTAAACTATAAATTTGATAGCTAATCCATTTTATAAAGTCTTCTAATTCAATAAAAGCTTTTGATATATCTTTCCTAATTTTCCCTTACAGTGCTGACAAAGTCATCAGCATATGCAAGATACTGAAGGGGTTGATTGTAGTGAGCGGGTCTTGGGTTTTCCTCAGATGTCAATGTGTATGCTTCTTATAACTAAGCGCTTCTCAACCCATTTGGGAGTCGATTGACTCTTTCCCTGGGGTTACCTAAGACTATCAGAAAACACACATACTCTACAGTTGTGGTGGGGGAGTCACCACAACATGAGGAACAGTATTAAAAGAGTTGTAGCATTAGGAAAGTTGAGATCCAATTTTAGATTAAATAGCATGTATGACAGTGAGTCTCCTTGCTTAGGCCTCATCTAATCTGAAATTCCTTTGAATATTCTCCCTGAACCTCTTAAGCCAACGCTTTTTCAGTTATTTTATGTATCAGTCTTATAAAGATATTTTCTTTTCTGGTTCTGGTTGTGTTCGTTGCTGCATCCATGTACTGGCATCTGTGCAACGGTTGGGGGTAGGATGTTGCTATTCTAACAGCTCCTAGCTGATGCCAGGGCAGCCTTGAGCTTTCGACCGATGTCGAGTTCACAGTGGCATTGTCCAGGTGGTTCCATGCTATTATTGTGCGTGGGAAGAAAGATTGTTTATACTGCACTGAGGCACTTAGAAGCATTTGCTAATGTTTCTGGTGTAATTGTTTATGGGATTGTCAGTGGTGAAGTCAGTGTTTAGTGAGCGTTTTGCTCTGATCAGTCTACCCGGCTTCTGCGGGGTGAGGTACGTGCCTGCTGAGCTGTCCGGCACCAGTCCCATGATCACTTTATATAAGAATGTCAGGCGGAGTCCCTCTCATCTGTCTTTAAGGGGGGGTTGTCAAATATTTTTAAGAGGCCAGAAGTGGTGGATTTGTAGTCTCGAGCTATAAAACGCACCTGAGTAAGTTGAATTCGCTCCATCTTGTCCACGTCTTGCTTAAGGTGTGGGTCCCAGATGATCGCACTATATTCTAGTAGTGGATGGACGAGTGAGAAATATGCATTTCGTTTGCAGGAAGTTGGGCCGTGCACAGATTTCTTCGGATGAAACCAAGGGTGGAGTTGGCTTTTTTTTTTTTAATTTTGTTTATATGAGGTGACCATTTTAGGTTATTTGATGCTTGTTGGAGCATTGTCTTGTTTAGTTACTACATACAGGTTGATGGGTTTTTTTTCTTGAGATGGTCATTGTGTAGCATTTGGTTTCATTAAATTTCATGCCCCAATTGTCCGCTCAATTCATAAGGCACTTCAAATCTGTTTGGAGGTGGTTGTGGTCATCATAGCCGTTTATCTCTCGGTAGACAAGACAGTCATCTGCAAACAGCCTCACTTGAGATGTTTATGTGACAGAGGAAGAGAAGGGGGCCCAGCACTGTGCCTTGTGGAACTCCTGAGTCTACGGTAGCTTTCCCTTATTGGACGCCGTCTACCACTACTTACATGGTACATTGTGTTAGGAATGTTGAGAGCCAGGAGTGAAGGTTGCCGGTAATGCCATAGTGGTGGAGCTTATGAAGAAGAAGGCTGTGTGGAACAGTGTCGAAGGCCTTTGAGAAGTCGAGAATAGCCATGTCAACCTGGTTTTGATGCTGTCATATGCCAAAAGAGTTGATGTACTGGGATATTATGTTTGTAACATTTCTCTAATAGGCATCCGATCAGTCGATCTGTTTTGTCTGAATTCACATTGGAAGTCACTTAGTATTTCTTCAGTGAAAGGCTGCAGCCTTTTGGCAACTACTTTTGTCAGTATTTTGTATGTAACGTTTAATAGGGAAATTCCTTTGTAGTTTGTGCACTGAAGTTTGGAAGCTTTCTTGTGTAGTGGGGTTATTAGTGCTGTTTGCTATTCTGTTGGAATTTTCTCTTCTTGACAAATTTTAGTTATAAGTTCTGCTGTGATGAGATCTTCTCCAGGGGCTTTGTGGTTTTTCATAGAATTAATTACGTCTGAAGTTTCTTCTAGAGTTGAATAGTTTATTAAAAGGTCTGGTCCTCCATTTGGTGGTTGAGTTTCTTCATCTTGTCTATTGTCTGCACTTATTATGTCCTCAAAATTTCCATTCTGGCTCTCACACATTTGTGGTCTGGCTTGGTATCCATTCTTTTCATCTTTTATCTTTATGTACATTGCTCTGATGTTTCCCTCCCTTGATAAGTCTTCTTTTTCATTTAGCTTTTTCCCCATGTCCTCTTTTTCTTCCTACACATTTTGCACTGAAGTTTGGAAGCTTTCTTGTGTAGTGGGGTTATTAGTGCTGTTTGCCATTCTGTTGAAATTTTCTCTTCTTGACAAATTTTAGTTATAAGTTCTGCTGTGATGAGATCTTCTCCAGGGGCTTTGTGGTTTTTCATAGAATTAATTACGTCTGAAGTTTCTTCTAGAGTTGAATAGTTTATTAAAAGGTCTGGTCCTCCATTTGGTGGTTGAGTTTCTTCATCTTGTCTATTGTCTGCACTTATTATGTCCTCAAAATTTCCATTCTGGCTCTCACACATTTGTGGTCTGGCTTGGTATCCATTCTTTTCATCTTTTATCTTTATGTACATTGCTCTGATGTTTCCCTCCCTTGATAAGTCTTCTTTTTCATTTAGCTTTTTCCCCATGTCCTCTTTTTCTTCCTACACATTTTTATGGCTTTCCTCTGGCTTTGTTCCTTTCTTCAACAGTCTGTCTGCATTCATGATCAAATCGCCTACTCTATTGATTGCTGCAATCCTCCTACTTTTTCTGATTTTTTTAACCCGATCCCCACAGTTCATTTATGTTGTTTTCCCTGTTTCCTCCTGTGATGCTTCTACTTGTTACATCATTTTTGGAAAGTTTTTGATAACCACTTTTCTCTTTGATTTTGGCCATTGTGAATAATGCTTCTTCTCTGCTTATATTTAACCCTTACAAGTAGATGGTCAGAGTCCGCATCTGCTCCTTGATAGCTTCTTACATCTAGTATGTCTAGTCTGATCCTTAAAACGATCGACTAAAACGTTGGTAATTCAATCTGGTGAGTTTCAAGTAACTTTATGTATGTATATTTTTTGAGTGGAAACTTGGTGTTGCTAACTGACATCTCTTTTATTGAAGCAAAGTCTTTGAGTCGGATCCCATTGTCATTGGATTCTTTATGCAGACTTTACCTTGCCAATGGTTGACATTTAAGTTGTCACTCACTTTTTAATATGATGCCCTGGTGCCTCTTTGTAGATCTTTTCCAGTGTCTCATAAAAGGATTCTTTTCCCCAACATTCCATATCTTTGATGGGAGCATGAATGTTAATAAATGTTAGATTAAGCATTTTTCCTCGCAACAATCTTTCATTCTCAGATCGACTACAGTTGGGAATCAAAGCATGGAAATATAAAAGCATCAGTTCTCAGTGGAATGAAGTTTAGAGATTGCCAGAGTTACAGGGATGGATGGGACAAGACCATAAAAATAACGACTGTTACATCGTTAGATAATAATACTAGCAGGCTACGGTGACCATGGTGACTGTTGAAATTTTTCAGATATTATAATTAAAAGGTTATCCTCTAAATCAGCGGTTCTCAACGGGTCCTGACCCCCTTGTGCAACCCTTTCATGGGGGTCACCTAAGACCACTGGAAAACACACATTTTCGATGCTGATGGTCTCAGAAACTGATTGATTTGGTCCTACTAAAAAATCAGAAATTTTCATTATGATTGGAGACGAATTTGTTTCGAAGCTGAGTGCAATTTCAGTATCTAACGACACTGTCCGTAGAAAAGCAGATGACATGTCTGTTGAAATTCTTGATCAGGTAATCCAGGAAATTAAATCTCCTCCACTACCAATATTTAGTATCCAGCTTGATGAATCTACAGATGTTGCAAACTGTTCACAGTTACTAGTTTATGTGAGGTGACTTTAATGATGGTGACTTTAAGATGAGTTTCTTTTCTGCACGTGATGTATTTGACGGTTTATTTCTGAAAGATCATAATATCTCTTGGAAAAGGTTTGGGTTGTTTGCAAAGATGGTGCTCCAGCTATGCTAGGATGTCGATATGGATTCAACGTCTAATACTGAATGAGTCACAAAAAGTCATCGGAACGTACTGATTGATTAATCGGCAAATATTAGCTATGAAGAAGCTGTCACAAGAGTTAAAAGAAACTTTAAACATTCAACTGTGCAACGAGTTGATGCGTCGAACAATGCTCTGCTATTTCACACCGAAATGAGATGGTTATTGAAAGGAACAGTTTAAAAATGTGTTTTTGAGCTTTGTGACGAACTCAAAACTTTTTAAAATCAGAAAGCAAGACCGCAGCTCTTTTTAGTGATAAAAGTGACCTGCAGAAAATAGCTTAATTGGCTGACATCTTCGCCATCTTAAATGAGTTAAATTTATCACTGCAAGGACCAAATGCAACATCCTAAAATTTCCATAAAAAGATGCGATCATTTAAATTTTAATTTCAGCTTTGGCCAAAAAAAATTGGATGAAAATAAAATGTGATACGTTGCCCATATTATCTTGTTTCATGACATTGAACCAGGCAAAGGGATTACAATGATAAATTCTGTGAAGGAACACTTGCACATGCTTACTGACGAAATTTCACCGTACTTTCCAAATCTACCTCACACCCCATTTGCACTTGCCAGAAGTCCATTCACAGTCAAAGTTGAAGATTTTCCTGAGCCAACACAAGAGGAGTTCATTGAACTTATTGACAGCGATAAATGATTTCTCTACAATGCCAGTTACAAAATTCTGGATCAAGTGTTTGCAGTCATACCCTTTTTTGTCTGAGAGTTGCGCTTTACTCTCCCTTTCCAACAACATATCTGCGTGAAACAGGGTTTTCCAGTTTGTTGGTAATCAAGCCTAAAGATAGAAGTAAGACTTGTTGTGGAAGATCATCTTCGTTGCGCTCTTGCAAAGACTGTTCTGAGCATTTCTGTTTACCGTTGTTAAATAAGATACCCATGCTGCACCATGCTTCAAGACAAAATTTCATTTATTTGTAATCAGAAATTAATATTTCACAATATATTGTTTTTTGTGATTAATGCTTAAATTATGTTCAATTTGTAACAGCGAAAATGAATCCTGCATATCAGATATTTACATTACGATTCATAACAGAAGCAAAATGACAGTTATGAAGTAACAACGAAAATAATTTTATGGTTGGGGGTCGCCACAACATGAGAAACTGTATAAAGGGGTCGCGGCATTAGAAAGGTTGAGAACCACTGCTCTAAATAATTAAATTTTTTTTATGACTATGAAATTTGATTCATCTTTTAATTTGATAAATACAGGTAACAATGACTATTGCTCGTTTCATTATATTTAATAAAATCTTAAATAAATACTATTGCTCATTTTATATTTACTATTTTTGTTTAAGCCCAAGTTTTCACTAAAGTAGTGTAGTCGACCAATTGTTATGCTGCTAAAGGTATTTTTTTCCAAATATTTTGCTGTATTGATGTTGAACATTTCCTATACATTTACTATTTGCTATACCCAGGTGGCCCAACTTATCACGCTCATTCATTTCATAGTAAAATTTCACATACCTTATTGTCCAAAGTTGTCATTTAATGGACTGATTTCTATGAGATGGAAGATCATTAGAAAGAACATGTCTTGTTGAGGTGTGGTTTCTCTTGACTATTCATCTTGTAATTGCTCTTGACCATTCATTCCTGTTGAAGAATGATTACAGCTCATGATGAAGGAATTTAGCATGTGTATTAGTATCGGGGGTGGGGGAGACAGACACGTTAACCAAAATGTGCTTTAATATTATTTTATTGATAAAAATAAC
>CAXITT010000259.1:1003499-1015307 GCA_964033795.1 Lymnaea stagnalis | reverse complement strand
TAGTAATTTAAATAAAACCAGCAAATCAGGGGGGGGGGGGAGCAAATGCCCCCCTGCCCTACCCAAATGATGTCCCTGATGCCCATTTATATGATACAGCAACACCTGGCGACTCCCTTGGAAGATAATAGCAGTTAGAAACTATACTATTATTGTCAGCTATAATGACATTAATTATATTTATACTTCCACAAACAATGATATTTAGTCCTCAACCTTTTGATTCTGTGTTATAAAATTTAAGTGTAAAAGCTTTTTAATTTGTTAACAAGCTAAACGTGTACTAAAATGTTTTCCCTACAATTTTATGTGTCATTTAAATATATTAGCACAAAGTAATATGTATTTGTAAATTTATTTATATTTTTTGGGGGGTGGGGGAGGTTATAAATTAACATAATTATTAAATAGGGGGAGTCATCGGAAGACAGTTGTTGACAAGGTGGGAAGGGGGTAAAAAATTGCGTAAAAATTTACGTAATTAATGGACAACCTCTAACTTCGACTTTGAATGTTCTTTGAACTCTGTGATTCAAATTTTATCTTTGATATTTATTTACTTATGTATTGAAAGTAAACATCGAGTCAGTAATATTTTTTTCAAAAACGTTTAAAAAACTATCAGATTTCACGTCAATAACGCAAAAGTTTTGGCAAAATACACAAAATTGTTAAATGTGGGTTTTTAATGCTAGACTAATCAAAAATCTTTTAAAAAAAAAAAAAAATCCCAATTTTTCTAAAGTTTTAAGGTGTTATTTCATAGACTCCACTATTTGTGGTATTGTTTCCATGTTGCTTCATTGTGCAATAGTATTCAATGAAAGACTCCACTATTTGTGATATTTATTTTTTTCCATAACACTCCATTGTGCTATAGTATTCTATGACAGACTCCACTATTTGTGATAGTCTATTCGATGGCAGCATATATTGTTTGTGTTTTACAACTCCATGACATCCATCGCAGTGGCACTACAGCCCATGTAGGGCTTTCGCCACATCCTTCCACTCAAGATTCGATGCTTTTCTTTTCTATGCTTGGGATTCCTAGCTGCTGTGGATCTTTTTCCACATCTAAGCCTGGGTGAGCCTTTGAGCCATTTTGTGGCTTTGGTAATACACCCTCTTCACTCATCTGTAATTTGGCATTCTGTCTAAGTCTAAGTGTCCCGCCCAGAGTAGCCTGGCTTTTTTTTGTTACTAGCGTTGGATCCTGATAAAGACTATACAATTCCTGGTTGGTTTGTATTCTCCATCCATAGTCATCCTTTGTTGGTCAACATGTCTGCAGTGGCATGCCGATTAAGACGCGCTGCCACCGATCCACTGTCGTTACCCAGGGCACAGCACCTCCATGTATGGGATCTGCGGGTGGAGACAAGGGTATCGCATGGTATCGGCTCTATAAAGAGCACAGCTTTATATCACCTACCAAATTACAGCTGAAAATAACTCAAGAAACAGATTGGGATCAGGGATCATTATTACAGCCTAGTGGCCGATGATTCTATCATACAATCTTTGAAGGGACTATTCCTAGGCAACCGTTTAGTCCCAGTTATTTAGTGAATTATTCACACTGTAGAAACCATTTGTAGAAACCGTAATAGAAGGCGTCTGACGCCACCTCCGGATGGGAAGGGGTGTATAATGACGTTAGCGTATAAACCTAGTATTAGAAAGATCGATTGCTGGTATCGAGAGCACCACCACCCGAGCAGGTGCTGCTTGGTTGGGATTGTTCCCCTTGCTTGGTCAATCAAGTGGAATGTGGGTGGGACTGTATCACTATGTGACGGAGTGCTTCCTGCGTGCCACTCGTGGCTAATAAGATTACGCTGTTCGGGTTGCAGGGGGTGGGGTATGCTTGGGTTGGGCTAATGAGATTCTGCTTGATGGTTTACTGTTTGTCTTAAGTTATTAGATTGAGTGGTCTAGTGTAGGGTTCCTCAAATGATGGTCCACGGACCGACACCAGGTCATCAAGCTTTACGTTGCCGGTCCGCACAATATAAATATTTATTGCCAAATAAATTAAATATAATAATTCTGGCAACGGTGTCTGGTTCATTTTCGAAACTCGTCACAGGTCGCTTAACTTAAAATTTGGGAAATACTGGTATAGTAGTCTTGTGAGGGACAATGCCGGTTAATAAATTCAGTCCTTTGCTTTCTTGTGTGAAATTTTAAGATATAATAATAAAAAAAGTATTATTGCATGTTTATTAATTTACATGTTCATGGTCTATCTGATCCTACACAAAAAACACAAAATAATTTACAAATAATCTTTATTTTGTGTTCTTTCTCAGACTAGAGAGAATTTACAATCTAATCTCTATATTTTGTGTTCGCTCTCAGAATAGAATTACCAATCTAATCTCTATATATTGTGTTCTTTCTCATCCCACAAAGTATCGTTTGCTTTACGCCTATCTTGACATCGACTTCTATGCCACTTGTACTCCAGTTTGCCCACAAAGGCTGCCAACTTGTAAAATGTTATGTCGTGATATATTAAGAAGGCAATTTTAATGTCTCATAACTTTAATATCTCCTTTTAAAAATTTTCAGCAAGTCCCATGTAACAAGAAGCGGTGCATGGGCTCATTCATGTCCCAACAGTCTCAACGGGCCCTTGGGACCTTTAGAACAATGGAAGAACTTTTATCCCATGCCAAAGACTTTATTGAGCAGTTTTATGACTCAATTGACCAGTAAGTACAGGAATCATATTTTAAAAAAATAATCATTGAATTCCTTTTTTACTCCATTTACTAGCTTGTCACTATTATATATTTACAAGTGTTTGGTAATGGAAATGGCAGCTATGTAATGTCAAATTTGATATACTGACTATCATAAATTTGTACTTTTTGGGGATTTCTTGAGGATACTCAATACAAAGTTTAATGCTTTTTTTTTGCTCCTAAATTTAAAAAAATACAATATCGCAACATAAATTGGTTTTGAATGTAAATGGATCTGTGTTGTTATGGAGGAATAAATACGCTTAAATATCCACAGATCTGTCTTTTAATTAAATTAAAACCATAACCTTTAAATATCAATGGATCTGTGTTGTAATGTATGTAAGTAAAAATATCAACTGGCCTGTCTGGGTTGTAAGGTTGGTCAAAATATCTTAAATATAAATGATATGTCTGGTGTTAAGTACAGTTATATTTTTTGAATTTTTAATCAGTTTTAAGATTAGGCTCGTTTTTTGAACAATACATAACAAAGGAATGAAAATCAGGATACAAAAAAAAAGCCAGTGTCAACAATATTCAATTTAATTAAAGGATTAAATTTTAAATAATGAATTGAAAATGAATTGTACAGAAATAAAAACAATTACCTTACAGCTCAACAAGTCAAAAGTATGACCCTCGAAAGATGCAAATATTAAAATACACACAACCCGATTACCATCTTGTTTAGCGCTTGATTATACATTTCTTCTCGTGAATTTCTAGGACAAATAGCAACATCTCTTCCCGCTGGGAAAAAGAGTTAAAACTCTCCAAAAAAAGAAATTCAAGAAAAAGCACCACTCAATAACATTCTTTAGAACACAGAACAGATTTCCCCCAATCAATATCATTCTTTAGACCAAATTAGTACAGATTTACCCCGCTCAATACCATCCTTTAGAACAGGTGTGGGAAAACTACGGCCCGCCATTTGACTTTATGCACCCCTCGAAGACATTTAGAAATTTAAAAAGAAAACTTTATATTTTATGTACTGTTATGTTTATTTGACATTGTACAAAAAAATTCTTAATAATTTTCTTTTTTTTTTTAAAAAGTCCTTGACTTTTGTCATGTAATGCTAAAATGCGAATTTACCGATTTTAGTATAGAGAAATGTTAATCGACATGTAAAAATTGGACATAATATACATGCGGCCCCCCAATAGCATTTGTCAATGTAGCCCTCCACACAAAGTTTGCCCACCCCTGCTTTAGAACTAATTAGAAAAAATTTCACCCAATCAATATTATTCTTTAGAACAAATTAGAAAGAACAGCTTTTCCCCAATCAAAGGAGGGGAAAGTGTATTACAGCGTTACACATTTGAGAGACGTCAATATCAAAACAAAATTATGGGGGGGGGGGGCAGTGCGGGGCTGAATGTCATGGCTATTGGTGAACAATAAACTAGATCAACACAGGCAATGACTAAGTTCTAAAGTGTGTTAAAATACCTTGAAATATCAACAGATTTTGGCTGGTAACCAGTGAGTTTTTCTGCCACCCTCCACGATAAAAACTCTACCCATGAATGATTTGAAAGAATCACTAGTTGTAACATATCTTTTTACGGTCTCATTTCTCCCACAGAAAAAACACACCCGCACATTTCAAGAGGATCTCAGAGATTCAAGACCAGGTGGAAAAGTCAGGGAGTTATGACCTGACCCGTGCTGAACTGACCTTTGGGGCAAAGCTGGCGTGGAGAAACGCCCCTCGGTGTATTGGAAGAATTCAGTGGTCAAAACTTCAGGTAAACATGGACGGGAAGGTTATTGTTTATGGTTGGAAATGAGGGTTCTCAAGTCTCGGGTTTTTGCTTATATTTAAAATATATTTATGAATGAAACTTTGAAATAAGGGTTTTAATAATCTTTCAAGTTTTAGTCTTTTTTTTTAAATGACAATTTTGTAGTTTAAAAGGTTAAGGTTCGGTTGGCCTGTCTGTCACTTACCGCTTTTTGCTTAATTTCTCCCCTTCACCTTCTTAGCCCTTAATACGAATATTGTCATAATTCCATGAAAGTCTTGTATGACTATGACCTCCTGATGAAAAAAAAATTACATTTTGAGTTTTGAAATTTACAAATTCTGTGTTCGAATACTCCCATAAATATTCACGAGTACATGTTTCTGACGTCATGAAAGGGTGCGGGTTCAAATTTTTTAAATACCGATACACAAAATATACTCCAATGAACTAGGATCAAACTAGAACACTACATGATGTATAAGTAGTTTTTTCATGTAAGGAACAAACCTGTAATAATCAAGTTACTAGCACAACGTATCCCAGCCCAAGGAATGTCACATCACAAGCAGTTGCGAAAGAATTTCTCAGCAACGAATAAAACAAAATTTTAAGTTATTTTTCAAATATTTTTTTTGGTGTCTTAACACCATTACATCTCTCCTGGCATAAATTGACATCTCTCTTGGCATATAGTGACATCTCTCCTGGCATATAGACATCTCTCCTGGCATATAGTGACATTTCTCCTGGCATATAGTGACATCTCTCCTGGCATATTGTGACATGTCTCCTGGCAGATAGCGACATGTCTCCTGGCAGATAGCGACATGTCTCCTGGCAGATAGCGACATGTCTCCTGGCAGATAGCGACATGTCTCCAGGCACATTGCGACATCTCTTCAGGCATATTGTGACGATGTGGCTCCTGGCTTATGGCGATGTGGCTCCTGGCATATGGCGACGTGGCTCCTGGCATATGGCGACGTGCCTCCTGGCATATGGCGACGTGTCTCATGGCATATAACATCTCATGTCCATATGCGACTTGCTGAAATGTAAAAAGTATAAAAAATACATTTTGCGATGGGAATTTTGTTAAAAATTTGACTAGGATCATGGGTAAAAAAAAATCCTTGTAAAATTTTATATTAGATTCATGTTGGATTTTTTTAATGTCTTTTGCAAATTTTACTTACACAGAGACATTTCATATGCACACAAATGAGACATTTCATATGCACACAAATGAGACATTTCATATGCATATAGAAGTACATCAAAGCTGAATTGTTTCTTCCCATAGGTTTTTGACGCCAGGAAAATAGAAACGCCCCGAGGAATGTTCGAAGCATTATGTCATCACATCAAATATGGCACGAACAATGGACAAATCAGGTACTTGACTTCAGGCATAACGTATTATAACTGCTATTTTTAATATTCACACTGAAAATTGGTGAATTGGTCAAAAAATGTTCTGCTTGAAAGTCTGGCTAGATGCAATTAAAACTTCAGTCTTTTTTTTTTTGTAAATTGAATATATAGACAACTCCTTTTTTTAAAAAAGTCCCAAATGTCTCATGGCATAAAGATTATTTGCCTTCCAAATATCACATTTTGTTGAATCAAATGTGAACTTACATTGTTTGATAGTGTCATCTATCCATTGCTCATCGACTGCTGTCTCCTTCAAGGTCTGCCATCACAATTTTCCCCCAACGCAAGATGGGACGCTCGGATTTCCGTGTTTGGAACCAGCAGCTGATTGGCTATGCTGGCTATCAAATGGACAACTCTGAGGTCATCGGTGACCCAGCTAATGTAGAATTTACCGATGTAAGACTTGGGCCAGTTGGTGCTTCTTTGTTAGTGATGTGCCTAGTTGTAAATTAACGTTTAAATAGGAGTGCACTGATAAAGAATTACATGTCTGTTTTTTAGTGATCAATCCTGTCAACTGATTTTGTTAAATTATTAAGAATTTGTCAAATTATTTCTAATCCTAAAATTAATTGTTCTCTTAAAAAAATAATTTAGCAATGTATAAAGATGGGCTGGAAACCAAAGTACGGAAAGTTTGATCTGCTGCCACTGGTTTTGTCTGCAGCTGGTTTTGATCCCGAGTGGTTTGACATCCCCCAAGAACTGGTTTTAGAAATTAGCATTAAGCATCCCAAGTAAGTTTTACTATTATATTGATTCATTGTTTTATCATTTGTCATTTTACTTTATCAGCCAATGACCACCAATGTTTTTGTTTCTCTCAAAGTATTTTTCTTTATCTTTTTTTTTTCTTCTTTCCAGCTATCCCTGGTTTAGTGAATTGGGGCTTAAGTGGTATGCCCTCCCAGCGGTCTCAGGAATGGTCTTCGACTGTGGTGGCCTGGAGTTCACGGCGTGCCCTTTCAATGGATGGTACATGTCCACGGAAATTGGGTGCAGGAATTTCTGTGATGCAAATAGATACAATATGCTGGAAGTAAGTTGATCAGTTTAAATAGGCTGAAATAATTAAGTCTTAATCTGCACAGCAGAGATGTCCATTGACAAAACCTTAGTCGCTTAAACTGATATTTTAAAGCCACAACAACCCCCCCCCCCACCCACCCCACCCCAAACTGTTTCAAAATGATTCTTTCCAACCAGTATGTTGGAAGAGCCTGATGTTCCGTTGAGGAAGTTATGCAAGAGTCTTAGTACTTACTAGGCATCCGAATATTAACAGCTTCGTTTTATATGCAGTGTTCTTACGCAAGGGTTTGTCCTGCGTCCCTGAGTCCTCAGTAGGACATGTAATGTGTAATACCTAGTACTGAAATTGTGTAAACATGTGTAACTAATCACTAAGTTCAGTGACAGTGTCTTATGAAAATTAACTTTCTAGTAAAAGAATGTTAGAATATCATGCCCCGACAAAGTATAAGAAGAATTTCAAACTATTCAAAACGCTGAGTTCCCATCACTATATTGAGTTGTTCAATTCAAACATGAATTCAGCGTGGTTTATTTCTGTGCGTACGTTTAGGAATTGATAACATTCTTATGTACCGATATTTAGATAGTATCATTAACATTAAGTACCGATATTTAGATAAATGTAAATGCGTCAGAAATAACTTTGCTGTATTTGGTTTTTGCAATGATCAACTCTCTTATTAGAGTTTTCTGTTTAAATTAGTAGACCTACATCTTTATATATGATTACTTGGTGTGGATTATCCTAGTTCCTAGAAAGCGATCAGCTAGTCTGGAGTGTGGACAACTGTAAACCATGGTTCCGGCCTACTTAATGGGGCTTGGAGAGATTGACGTCGAAAGGCATAGGCCCTAGCTGTACTTCGGTGCTTAAGAGCACTGCTGAACTGCAAGTGCTCCTTGTGTAACATTAATGCACTAAGCAGTACTAGGAGCAATGGCCTGAGAAAGGGCCGGAGGTGGGGGGCAGTCCGCCCAAGACAGGACTGTTTGAGGGCAGCACATTATCATCATAACTCACTAGCTCTAAGAAATGTTATGAATTAGTTTTGAAAGGGAAGCTATTCCATATTGTGAATGGAATGCTGTCTCAAAGATTGTCTCTTGCTCAATAAAATTAAGTATTCAAAAACGTCTTTAAGGTGGATTCAGTGGCTCAGAGAGGATGGGGAGGGCAGTTTCGGCCAAGTTGAACGAAAAGAAAGGGATAAAAAGTAGCAAGGGGCAATTTTTCACCACTTAAAATAATGATATAGCCTACTCGAACTCTGAACAGAATTGGCTTAATTCTCTAGTGTATTGCGCATAAATATCAGTTCAATTTAAACAATAATGGGAGGAAAAAAAGATCGAAGTATTAAAGAAAACAACTGGCCGTGAACTAGGTTGGGAAGGTGGAATTGTAGTCAAAGGACAGTGTATATTTTCTGTTAACTGGAGTGACATGAAATAATCTTAACTGCGGGCCATTGTGGTGGCTTCAATAACATAGAACTACACTAATAACATAACAATTAAAGAATGTGTGCTTTAGCAATCCTAATGGCATCCATTATAACGTATTGAAATGAATCCTTGTCTCTTGAATTTATCAAATCTCTAATTTTGGTGTGGAGGTAGTCGTCTCTATGTGCCCCCTCTCCAGGCCCCATGCCCGCACTTTAATTTAGCTGGGGAGAAATAAACACCATTGATTTCTTTCTCTCCCCTCCCCCCACCCCCCCCCNCCCCCCCTTCTTTGCCAACACTTCCAATCAAAATGACTTCCCTGCATTTTTCTATAAGCCGTAAAAACTGGATATAACACAAACCCTTGGGACCGAAGCAAAAGTGAAACTATTGGCATGCTAAGTTATGGTTACTATTGGCATGCTAAGTTATGGTTAAAGCTATTGGAACGCTAATTTAGGGTTAAAGCTATTATTACATTCTCGAGAGAGTTAGCATATATACCAGGGACAGTGCTATTTCAAGGTTGGTTATTTCCAGGTTTCAGTTTGCACAAGGCACTGTTTTTTTTTCGTGGGGGGATTTCAAAAGTCCGCCCTGGATGGCACAAAAATGTCTTGCTTAACTGGAATACTGCAAATTTTCCAAATGTGATTCAAACGTCTGTCTCGGCGCTTGTTATCAACATAGGACTGGGATAATATTAACTTGAATACAATTGGACTTTGGGTGTGGCGAGAATTAGTTTTATTTTATTTTTTAGGATGGTCCTATTAGAAAAATAGTAAGCCATTAAATGATTATCATCAGATAAACTGACCAGCAATGTCACATCTGATGAGAAGCATATGAAGGAAGGGGCGGTCCGTTCTGGTTGGCATTTTTTTTTATGTTTGAGGGGTCAACAGTAGAGATTTTTTTGTGGAAAGCGGCAGCAAAAGCCTGGCCTGCACCTGAGTGGCTCTTACTCTAGCTATGCCACTGAATGATTAGTCTCCATGCACACATCACTTTAAGCTGATTGGTTAACCCACAACGCATTGGCTATACGGAAATAGTTTTGTTTTATGATCTCTTGATTAGTATGATTTTTTACAGGATTGTAACTTTGGCCAAACCTAAAGCTTTTATTTTATATTTCTTCAAGACTTAGTGTCTCATTAGAAGTTCCAAAAAATTAGGATAATTTTGTTCTTAAATTAGTTTATCTCAAAAGCAATTTTGTAATTTCCAAGTCATAACAAGATATCGATTCTTACCACCCCTTTACCACTTTTCGGTCACCCCATAGCGGTATTTATATATTTGAAACGTTGGCGACGTGGTTAGAGTTGCAAAAAAATATAGTATTGTAGGCTATAGTCTAGGTTTATATGTTATTAAGTCTACTTTTGCTCGCCAATAACAGATTTCTAGACGCCTAGAAAGTTAAGAAATTGTGGAATACATATATAGGCCTATATATGTGTGTGTATTTATGTACATATATAATTATAATTATAAAATCTTAGCCCATTGCTTTGAAAATGGGCCTCCAGAGAAATGCTGCATCCTTGTGGAAGGACAAAGCCTTACTGGAATCAAACTTGGCTGTACTTCACAGTTTTGAGGTAGGACTTTATGAAATTAACAAATTATTAAAAATAAAATTTTATGATTAATGATGGCGAGTCGAGTAGACCTATGTTAAAAGCTAAGAGCATCATGAAAAAATATATGAGAAAATTTGAACATGTCATTTTGTGTATAGGCCAAAGGCCTACATCTCTCTTGCTTACATGTGGAGTTTTGAAGTAATTTCCACTATTATTAGGCCGCCAGTGTGACCATAACTAATCATCACGATGCAAGTGAATCCTTTATAACACACTTTGAAAATGAGCAAAGCCTACGAGGCGGATGCCCTGGTGATTGGGTGTGGCTAGTGCCACCCATGAGTCAGTCAGCTTTGAAAGTCTTCCACCAGGAACTGTTGCTTTACAAACTGAAGCCTTCCTTTGAATATCAGGTTTGTGTAGCTTTACAATAACATTGAGAACAGATGTGTACTTCTATTGCGTTTCATATAGATAAAAAAATGCCATACAATGAATATAATTCATTACATATTTTCTATACCTGATCTTCTGTTGTAACTGCTCTTTAAAAAAAAAAAAATAATTATACAGAATTCTTATATCTTTAATAGATATATAGTCAGTCTGCTTCAGTATGCCTCAATTAATAACTCATTATTCTAGCAGTAAAGGTTAATATTTAATCTCTTTTTAATGTTTACAATCAACTCTTCTATGATCAACAAAACTGTCTATATTTTCTCATTTCACATTTGGGGAATAAGGATAACAAGCCCTGGAAGACTCACTTATGGAAAAATTATGATAAGCCTAAGACATTAAACAGAACTAAGAGGAAAATAGGATTTTCAGAATTAGCAAGGTAAAATGTCTTGTCATGAATTTATGAATTTTTAAATTAATTTATTTTTTACTTGATGTCAAAATGTTTTTTTTCAAAAGAAATTAAAGTTGTTAAAAAAAAATAAATAAAATCACTTGCAAAGTATTAGGAGAAACATTTAGTAGCCTTATCTAATAGGGGCCCTCCATAAAGTACGTCACGCTCCAGGGGGTGTAAGAAAGTGTGACAGTTTGTGACGAGGGGGGGTCAGGCCATGTGTGACGTCACACATTTATTTTTTAAAAATGTTATTTCTAATTTATTTTTTAGTGGAATTTAATAGCTTTAAAAATAATTTTCAAAAATTTTGTGTATCATTTGAATTAGTTTTATGTCAAAACAGCATAAAATGCGTATCTCCTGAATATGTTCACGATTCTTCTCACTATGAGTCTTAGTATGCTGTTGCGAAGCCTTGTTTTATGTATAGCCTTGCTTTCGTCTTTCCTGATGTATTATTATTTCTATGTTGTCCGCTGCATAATTATGTCACTGTCCTTTTTATTATTTACTCATTTGGTTAGGTCAAGTTTCTCTAATATACTTCTTAACCTGTATAAAAAGATTGCATAATCGGAAGATTATCTAAAACTTGACCTCACCTATTGTAAATGAAAAAGCAGTAAATGATGTGTATTATATAGTCTAGTCTAATTTTTGCAATTGTTTAGATTGAGTTAATGCTTTAATGAATAACTGTGACAACTGTTGACAATTAACTATTCTACTGTTTTTAATAATGTGATCAGTGATAGTGGAAATTAAGTGGAAATTTTATATTTTAATAGTTTAATAGTGAAGTGTGTTTTAGATTAAATTTTAATTAGGTGTTGATTAAAAAAGTAATGGTTCAAAAGTGTGACGTACTTTGGGAGGGGGGGGGGGGTTGGAGATTTGTGGCAGTTTGT
>CAXITT010000259.1:974775-994250 GCA_964033795.1 Lymnaea stagnalis | reverse complement strand
GGGGGGGGGGGGGATTTCAGATTTTTGGGAGGGCAGTGCCAGTTGCCAATGCACAGTAGCCAGAGGCGTACCTAAGGGGTGGTAGATGACATACACGTCCAGGTGCGCCATACTAGTGGGGGGGGGGGGCATAAAAATGGGCTTTAAAAGTATTTAATGGTTAAAAATAATTTCAGAGTTGAGGGGGGGGACGGGGACGTAAAAATGAATCATGTCCCATGACGCAAATCCCTCTAGCTACGCCCCTTCTAGTGGCGTAGAAGAAGGGTACGTTTTTTCGCCCAGGTGTAACTCCAACAAAGACTAGATGGGACATACCAGGAGCCTATTGCTGAAGACATCATAAGTTAACGATGGATGTGGATAGGGCACACTCTCCGCAAACCCCTAGATAACATCCTCAGACAATCGCTAACATGGAATCCACAGGGGAAAAGAAAGAGAGGAAACCCTAAAAAATACATGGACACCAGACCTAAAGGCAGACAGTATGGAATACACACGGAAGCAACTGGAAAGGAACGCAAACGACCAAGATGAATGGAAATTCTTGTAGACGCCCTATGCATAATTGTCACGTAAGGGAGTACATTAGTAATTGTTACGACTGGGTATTATGTTCATTACGTGCGGTGTGAGTTTGAGAGTTTTATTGGATTGTGAACGCACTTCCCGCGCTCCACTCTTTTAGTCGATGAACGCTCTATCCGCCCTTGTCTCTATGACGTATTTTTATGCTGATTAGTGACGTATTGTCTAGATAGTATTGGGACGTAAGTTTTAGTCCTGCGGCAGTTTTGAGTGGAACTTTGTATGTGTAGGATGTGTATTATTTAGGTCTGATAGCGAGCTGCGCTACATATACATTCACGTGTTTTTGTGATATACTTAGATATTAAAGTTAAAATTATTATGAAAAGGTCTTGAGTTTATTCGGAGATAGTAAGAATAGTACGACGTATTCAACGTGTAACAGAACTTGACGAATTAATCAATCCAAGTAGACTTAGGGGTTGACAATTATATCAAAATCAAGAGGTGCATTTTAGAGTTAGAGTATGGTTGAATTCAATGTTTCTATGAGACTTTTTGATCAGTGGAAAGAAATTTTAAAGGGTCTAGGGAGACACTACGCTACCAGTGCAATACATAAACAGAATTCACTTTAATTGTGGCGTGCCTCATTGTAATCGTTTGGCACAAGATTATATATCAACCCCATACTGTAACATTGATCAGCGTGAGGGAAGGAGTGCAGAAATTTAGGGTGCTGAAGACAGTCGTGCAAATTCAAAATGCAGGGGTAGATTTTGACGTCGGCCTATAGGTTTTAATTTGAGGGAAGTGCCAAAATTAGCCACAATTTTTAACGTCGCACCAGCGGAACATGAACTATATTCATTCCAGCTGTGACCTTGAGGATATGCATTTTCCCTACCTTGATATCGTCTATTAAATCTTTAATTTAGCCCACAGAAAATATTTGATAAATTCAAAATACAAGAAAGCAATTTAGTAAATACTTACGTTAGCAACATTTTACAATTGGAGAGCAGCGGGAGAGAAGCTAGTTTAAACAAATGTACATGCTACTTAACCTTAGAAACATCGTGTGGGCCCAGAAAACCCCTAAGACTGCTGTGGGCCCTTGGATAGATTAGTTGTTAGGTGCTTATTAGGTGCTTAAAGATTTGATGTGGACATTTTCTTACTTTCATCTTTCAATGCAAGGTGGAGGAGAACAAAATCAAAAAGTGGCAAAAGATACCTCGAAAAGTCGGCCGACGCCTCTGCTTGACCTGCATGCGTAATGCAAATACCTATATACAGCAAAGGTCAAACACCACCACCACGCAGGCTATGTACAG
Organism: Lymnaea stagnalis; assembly: GCA_964033795.1. Classification (NCBI taxonomy): domain Eukaryota; kingdom Metazoa; phylum Mollusca; class Gastropoda; family Lymnaeidae; genus Lymnaea; species Lymnaea stagnalis. Next base: position 992,382 of record CAXITT010000259.1, on the reverse strand, counting down.
ATAATGAGTTGACTAGCGCAGAAACTATAATTCCCGATAACTGCGCTAAATCATTTATAATTTTTTTTTTAATGACGCAACCTCGTTTGGTGCGTAATATTTTTTCGATAAAATGAAATCGTCTCAATTTAAGTATGTTGAAAATAAAAAAAATATTCAGTTTAAAAGTGTTTGGGACATCACAATATTTAATATAGGCCTCGTCGATGGGCGTGAAAAAAATAGTGTGCTGAGACGTAGCAAAAATTGGAATACATGAATGTGCGATACTTGAGTTCACGTTTTGTCAAGTAACTTTAGTAGATGGGAAGTTTATGCCATGCCGTCGCCAATGTTTGGCGGGCTTTAACTAGGTTTTTTATGTATTACTAAATAGTTATGTGGCATTCATAATTTATTTAAACCTTTCTGGGGCTTAACTACGTAGTTGATAAATGAATTTTCAAAAGAAAAAAAAAGTTTCAATCACAAAAAGCACTGCTAAATTTTTTTAAACGCAAATGAAAAAATACTTATAATAATCAACTTACGTGTAACAACAACCTTTTCTAAATATTTATAAGTTTTACTGGAGTCAGAAAAGAAAAAAAAAAACGGTTAAGGAGATAAGTCTATACATTTTTATAGGTTATCAAAACTCGTCATTCTTATAAATCGTATATCATGTAAAGAAGACATGAGTTGATAACAAAATAAAGTATACATTTCCCAATATTCAGTGGAATGAAATTTGTATTTTGAAATTCAAACGCCTAAACTTTTATCAGATAAATTACACATTACCACTTAGATATGCTTTAAAACATTTTTATTCCAAAATCAAAAGAATTTATTTTAAATTGACAAATTAGGAATACCCATTATCTTTAAAACAAGAACGCTACCAACAAAAATGGAATTGGCATTATAATCGAAATGCTAGTTGAGTAGTTCACAACAATATTAAAGTTTTTAAAATTATTTTTATGATATTAAAAAGACAAAAGAAGTTGAGAATTTAATAAATATAGGCAATATAGGAATATTAATATAAAAAAAAAACCTCTGTTAATCGGGAAACTTTGTTTACAAAAGTAGCACATTTACAGAAAACACAAACGCTTTCGACAATAACAATTGATGAAATGTGCACTATTTGTATAAAAAATAATAATTAATTAAATAAATTTAAAAAAAAAGTTTCCATTTTAAATAACATTCACGGAATCGAGTACATTTATAATTATGCTAAAAAAATGTGTTAAAGCTTAATGCCATTATACAATAATTTATATAATTAACTTAACCTATCCCTACTTTAATTTGAAAATAGATTGCGCATGTTTAATACTTGGAAGAACTATTATTAGAATTTTAGACCTTGATATTGATTTAAAGGTTGTCTAATAGTAATGCAGTGTTATTAAAGTCTTTAAATATGTGAAGTTGCAAAAAAATAAATGAATAAAAAAAAACCGACAAGGGCAAACAACGTGAGGTAAATTTTCGGCTTCTAACTTTCGGCTTCTAACAGGAGCAGCTAGTACGATATTTATTATAATCGAATACTGTAAGTCATAGACAAGTTTAGCCATCAAATATATCAAAAGTAACGATATTTCTTAGATTTAGACTCTAGTCTTTAAAAATATATATATAATCGCTATATGTTTCGCATATTTATTTATAGTGAATTATTCATGCAACAGAAATCTGTTGGGAAGATAAGACAAACCTATGATGGCAGCACTATTTGGAATATAATGCAGATTTTTATGAAATAAATTTATTAATAGGAGCTTCTTTTCTTTCTTATTTATGGACATTTTGGGGTAAAATTTGATATTTTTAAAATGAAATTTGCAATTTCCCAATGTAGTGTGGCACACATTCAATTTTATAAAAAAGCTGGCATATTTTCAGTTTCGCAAAATTAGATCATGTAGGGGAAATCGATAAAATTTTTGCAATTAGCTGGTCAAGTATCAAGTCTAACATTAGATGGCTCAAGCTATGTGTAATTAATAATTCAACAAATAAATACAATACACACTACGACAAAATTGATTTCCAAAACAAAACAAAAGGGCATCTATAAAATAATTTTTTTTTATTAACATATATATATATATAACACATTAAAAACAAAAGCAATGAATTTAAAAATTCAATTCAGGTAGAAATATTGACTTGATATATTATGTATTCATTATAAAGGATTTTATTTTTAAATCAATTAATTCGATATTATTTTTTTTGGTTTCGTTATTGATAGTGCAATTTTTTTTAAAAAAACTTAATGAAAAATGCTCAATATAAAACGTTATTTTCTAAAACATACATATATTTAATCTGAAAAACCTCAGAATATTTGATAAAATTCATTATTTAAATTCTTTTAATTTTTAAGTCCAACAATTTAAAAAATATAATAAAAATAATTTTTTAATTTGTTAAAAATTTATCCATAAATCATAAAAATCCCAAATATGATTGAAAAGTTTGAAATCTTAAAAGATATTTTTAAAACAAAATGATTCTAATCCTACAAAGTAATTTATATGAATTAAAATATTCTTCAAGAGTTGCTTTATTGCACCAGTGACAAAATTACCCCCCCCCCCCCCCCCCACACAGTTAAGAATTGTCATCCATAATGAGTAATACTTCCAGAAAAGTTTGACAATATGCCCATAATGTTTAATGATACAGTTGAACCCGGTTATGTCGACGGCCTCATGGTTTTCCACAAAGCGTCGAGAAAACCGATAATCGAGATAACGGAAAAGTAGTATAGCGGCAGTGTATTAACATGTGCTTGAAATTTCTTAATGCACACGATGTGCGTTTATAAATGAGAATGTAGATGCACGTGTTTTTTTGAATTTTTTTTTACACAACAGCGTTACCGTGATTTGATTGATGAAGCTATCGGCATGCTATGAAAATGCACATCCATTTTTGCTAACAACACAAGGCCTATGTAGGGTGCCATTTTCCGGATTATCCCGGTATTCCCGATTCGTGTGGCTAAATATTTTTAAGCTCCTGATTTGAGAGTTTTTATTTTCTCTCGCTCCGGATTCGCCAGTTCAATCTATTCAAATACGGATTCAAGGAAAAAAACAACAACCTGTAAGAGCTCGTAAAAGCCTATTAAGTACTAAGCGGCATGTGACCCCTCTCTTTGCTTGCAAGCCTCGCCATCTTCGCTAATTGCGAGGACAACGCTATTGTCATTCCATTTTAATTACTACATTTTGAAGTAGGCACGTTTCTGTTGTATATATAATTTTCAAAAGCCGGCTATTGGTCATGGGGGACCGAGATAACCGAGGTTAAGTGGAAATTTTGGCCGCATTTTGTGCTCATAATATCCAGGTTCCGCGACATGCTAAGAAAATGCCAAGACAACGAGAGAATTTGGCGGTTCAACTTCAAAAACGTCCACATAACAGGATTGGCGGGTTCGACTGTATCTCCATTGAGTTATCATTTAAATATATTAACTTTAATCCAAACCTCATTTGATTATGTGATCCTCACATTTAATAATGTCCCATTTTGCCTAATATTGTACCATTTAAAAATATCTGACTTTGACTAATATTTGATAATTTCCCATTGAAATGTAATAATATTCAACTTATATTGATTATATCACACTAATATTTGATAAAGTCCCACTAATGTTTGGTAATATCCCACTAATATTTGATAATGTCCACGGAAAGGTAATAATATACATTATATTTGATTATTTCCCACTAATATTTGTTGATATCACACTATTCTATAATATAATCCTTTGGGTTATCTTCATAAAGTGGTTTCTCCCTCATGAACTCTCCGACAACCTTCACTAACATTTCCACATTGTATCCCTTCCAGGTTTTGATGATGTATTTTCCACTCGAGTTCTCGCGCCACACCAATAAGACCTTGGTCTTTGGATCTAGGACTCTTTCAACTGAGTAACCTAAAATTAAAGTAATAAAAAATTACAATGTAAAAAGTTGATGAATTATTTGAATGTGTGTAAAATATTGATATAAAAAATATAATGAACGTGGTTATTTTTGAAACTATACTGATCACCAAGAAACAAAAGCCCATGTGGTCGCTACACCTGCAATCAATAATTGTGTAAGTCACTGTGGTCTCTACACATAGAATCAATAATTGTGTAAGTCAGTGTGGTCGCTACACCTGATATCAATAATTGTGTAAGTCAGTGTGGTCGCTACACATAGAATCAATAATTGTGTAAGTCAGTGTGGTCGCTACATCTGCAATCAATAATTGTGTAAGTCAGTGTGGTCGCTACACCTGCAATCAATAATTGTGTAAGTCAGTGTGGTTGCCACAACTGCAATCAATAATTGTGTAAGTCAGTGTGGTCGCCACAACTGCAATCAATAATTGTGTAAGTCAGTGTGGTCGCTACACCTGCAATCAATAATTGTGTAAGTCAGTGTGGTCGCCACAACTGCAATCAATAATTAGGTAAGTCAGTGTGATCGCTACACCTGCAATCAATAATTGTGTGTAGTGTCGTGGTTTCATTACTTGATGCTTTAACAGTAACAGGAGAGCCTCGATGTTAATGATACTATTTACATTTGTTTTTCCAAACTTTTCTGCATGCTATTGTATTGCTTATCTAAGCCCCACATATCCCTCGTCACAATACATTTTAAATTTGGAAAACATTGAGTTCTAAATTAAAAATGAATTTGAATTACTTAGGCAAATTAAATCAGTGCAATGTTACTTGAGAAGTCCTTGTGTGTCCAGGTACCTAAGGTTTTAGTATACAAATGGGTGTATGAATTACTCTTACCTAAATTGCCTCCATTTTCAAACAAGAAATTTGAGGTTTTAGAGTTTTTTCCCAGGTACGGAGACTTAAGCTTTTCCATAAGGCTTTCCATTGGTCTGTAGTGAGTTGGGAAGAATGGAACTTGATATCAATAACATATGTATTAAAAAAATATTAAATTGATAAAATATAACAGTTGGCTTATTCTAAGAAGTGCACCAAATAAGAGCGGCAAAAATACCAATATTAAAGAAGTAATTCTAACCTATGAAGCAAGCCAAAAGACGATACGCTTTTATCGCACAGACTGTGTTAATCTTACAATTTTATTAGAGGTTTTTTTTCTTTGAAGAAAATTGAACAATGCTTATTCAAGGTGATATTTTAATTCATATAATGAAGTAAATGCGATATATCCTGCTAAATCTGAAATCAAATGTATACACATTGTGATATACCCTGCCAAAGTCTCAAGTCAAATTTATACCTACTTTTTAATTAACTGCAAAAATTAAGTCAAATTTTCATGATACGTGATGTACTCAAAGCTCAAGTTCAAGCCAAGCTATACACCTTGTGCTCACTGGCGTAGCAAGGGTTAACGTCAACCGGTGCGGTAAACTCATTGTGCCACCCTCCACCTCCCCCCCCCCCTTTTTTCCGACTTCCGACGATGTATTTCTTCTCATTAAAATAAGTCAACAGTATAACAATGACATAAGCAAAAACTAATCAATTGGATGTCAGGAGGAAGATGTATTTAAGAACTGTAAGAGCGTTACTTTTTAAAATTTAAGTACATTAAATAATTAAATGTTAAAATATATTACAAAATTTTGTAAAAAATTAACCTTATAAGTGAGTAAAAATAATTTTTTAAAGTTTTTAATTTTTACCGATTCGATTCATGTACTTGCAATCGCCCGACCACATAGAATTTAGTTTCAATAGAAAGTTTTGCTTCTTAGAATTTAGATAAATATAGCTTCCTTCCTCTTCATTACTAAAGCTACCGTACACTCGAGCAGGTGTTGAATCATATGCAAAACCAAATTATATAGTCAGCTAATTACTGACACATCAAACTTTAAATTTTACTAAAGCACGCAATTGAGTTGGCGACATGTGTGGAGGCGTAACACCCCTTGACACCCGGGGTGCATCCGCATCCCTCTCTCGCTACGCCACTGTAAGTGATATCCCGTAACAAAACTGATGTCAAAGCTATGTACTCTGTGATGTGCCCTGGTAAAACTGATGTCAAAGCTATGTCTATGTTATATACCCTGGTAAAACTAATGTCAAACCTATGTACTCTGTGATAAACCCTGGTAAAACTAATGCCAAACCTATGTATGTACTCTGTGATAAACCCTGGTATACCTGATGCCAAAGCGTTGTACTATGCGATATATCTTGGCTAAATAATGTCAAATTTAAGTATTATGTGATATACCCTGGCAAAACTGATATCAAATCTATGTACTATATGAAATACCTCAGGCAAAACTGATGTCAAAGCTATACACTATGTGATATTGCCTTTCAAAGTCTCAAGGACAAGCCATGTACAATGTTTCTGAAAGTGAGCAGCATAACTTATTGAGTCATGCAGCAGCTTGGACTGGTGTTGTCTACTTATTGCGTCATGCAGGTGATTGGACTGGTGTTGTCTACCTATTGCGTCATTTCATTTATTCATGTTTAAAAAATATTTCTTTTGATAAGTCACATTCACGGTTTGGAAGTTCCGACTTATGTGAGCATCCAAGACTATTTTAAAAAGTTCGTCAATCAAAATCAATAATTAAAATATGATTTATAAGCATTAATTTTTTTTTGGTTTGTTTCACCTAAAAAATTTACATTTTGTAATCCCAGCATCCCATTACCAACTATATTACTTTTTCTCCGCCTACCTTGTCCACTTCTCCACTACTTTAAACTATATGGTAAAAAAATGAAGGCAGTGAATAAGACTGCTAGATTTTTTTTATAATCAAAGTCAATGAATTTCTCACTTATATTCACCAGTAGCAAACGCCACAACATCCTCAGCTGTTGTAGTTGTGCTGATATTTAAATGTTTGGACCCGTCTTTAAATTCTGGTGATGTCAGTACAAGTCTCGCAATGATGATCATGTCCTGAAAGAAGAAAGAAGCGTGGTAAGGTATTAGGATTTGTTACCGTCATATTAAACAAAACATTATATTTTGTAGACTCTTGCGAGGCTGAGATCGGGATTCAACCTTTAAATCTCACGGGAGGCTGAGTTCAGGGTTCAACTATTAAATCTCACGGGAGGCTGAGTTCAGGGTTCAACTATTAAATCTCACGGGAGGCTGAGTTCAGGGTTCAACCATTAAATCTCACGGGAGGCTGAGTTCAGGGTTCAACCATTAAATCTCACGGGAGGCTGAGTTCAGGGTTCAACCATTAAATCTCATGGGAGGCTGAGCTCAGGATTCAACCTTTAAATCTCATGGGAGGCTGAGCTCAGGGTTCAACCATTATATCTCATGGGAGGCTGAGTTCAGGGTTCAACCATTATATCTCATGGGAGGCTGAGCTCAGGGTTCGACCATTATATCTCATGGGAGTCTGAGCTCTGCAGGGTTCAACCATTAAATCTCATGGGAGGCTGAGCTCAGGGTTCAACCATTAAATCTCATGGGAGGCTGGGCACGTGATTTAACCATCCATTAAATCTAATTGGTTTAAATGTGTTGCATATTTCTTCCTTCACCACTTTGCAGTTTCTTAAAATTTACGTTCTCTTAAACTTTTAGCAAAAGTTCTAACATTTTTTAGATACTTTTTCCAACAGTTCTAACATTTCATACACACTTTTACCAACAGCTCTAACATTTCTTAGATATTCTTACCAACAGTTCTAAAATTTCTTAGATACTTTTATCAACAGTTCTAACATTTTTTAGATATTTTTACCAGCAGAACTAACATTTTTTAGATATTTTTATCGACGCTACTAACATTTCTTAAATACTTTTACCAACTTAACTAACATTTCTCTTTTTTTTTTTTGAGCTGCTATACTGTATGTGTTTAAAATCACATCATATATATTATATCATATAAAAATATATATAAAAGTGAAAGTTTGTTTGTGTGTTTGTGGCTTTGTTCGTTCCACAAAGGCTTTCACATGGATTGATGGATCTTGACCAAACTTGGCACATATATCCATCATGATCTAGAAGGAACTCTTAAGGGGTTATGAACTTTTTAAAACATTCCGTTTGGGGCTGGTGGCCCCGAATTCGTTTTTTTTCCTTATATGAGGTATATAAATAAAGTTAACAACAAATACTCCTACATCCATAGATCGATCTTGACCGAACTTAGTTCACATGCACTTGATTATCCATACTAAAAAACCAAAGGGTACTGAACTCATAATATCCATCCCTCTGGGGCCTGGGGCCCCGCTTAATTTTTATTTATATAAGCTATACAAATATTAATAGGCTTAATACTCCTACATGAGTAGATGGATCTTACACCAAACTTAGTACACATATACTTTATTATTCATATTCAAATACCGAAAGGTACTGAACTCATAACATCCATTCTTCTGGGGCCCCAGTTCATTTTTCCTTATATAACCAATATAAATATCAATACGCTTAGACAACACTATGGTTTCTATGTGAATTGATGGATAGCAATACACTTAATTGTCAGTTTTGAAATATCGATGGATCTAAAATTAAGATAAACCTGACACTTTATTATCCATATTAAAATACCGAAATGTTTTGAACTCATAATATCCACTGCTTTGGGGCATATACTTGATTATCCATGTTCAAATACCGAAGGGTACTGAACTCATAATATCCATTCTTCTTGGACCGGGGGCTCCATTTCATTTTCCTTATTTTAGCTATATAAATGTATGGCATCTTTCCGTCTGCGGGAGACGATAGATTATATTATTGCTTGCAGCTCTTGATGTGGCTAGTGAGACCAATCCTCGAATGGCAGTCTCTGTTACATTTCCCACACACGAATGCGGTGGAGCAGTATTCACCGGCCTTTCCTCCTCACTCTTTTTGCAGCTGTTTCCGCCCTGTTTTGCTCCTCGGCATGTAGTGATCCTGCCTTCACGATGCCCCGCCATGAGGATCGATCCTCTGCCAGCTCCTCCCAGTTTGAGATGTCGATGTTAGCCGACTTCATGTCTCTTTTGCATATGTCTAAGTATCTCAGACGAGACCGCCCAACTAACCTTTTCCCTGTCGCCATCTCGCTGTATAGCACGTCCTTTGGTATTCGACCAGATTGCATTCGCTTGACGTGTCCAAGCCAGCGGAGGCATCTTTGGATTAACATGGCTGGGGCGCTACACATGTTTGTTTGGGACAGGACATCCGTGTTGGGGACTTTGTCTTGCCATTTAATGTCAATGATGTGGCGCAGGCATCTGAGGTGGAAGCCATTAAGCCTTCTTTCGTGTTTAGAGTATGTGGTCCACGACTCGCATCCATACAGAAGTGTGCTCAGTACGCAGGCCTGGTACTCCTGCAGCTTAGTTCTTGTTGTGAGTTTGGCGTTTGACCAGGCTCTTTTCTTCAGTCTGGCCATAACAGTTGCGGCCTTCCCTATCCTCCCACTTATCTCATCCTCCATTGAGAGGATGCTCGATATGTTGGATCCCAGATATGTGAATCTGTCAACAGTATCCAAGTCGTAGTCGTCGATGGCGATAGTGGGGAGGGAGTCAGCGCCCTGTGCCATAATGTTAGTTTTCTTTAGGCCAATTGTCAGGCCAAACTCTTTGCAGGCAGCGGATAGGCTGGATACGAGGCTCTGCAGGCCGTCAGCTGTGTGAGATACCAAAGCGGCATCGTCCGCAAACAAGAACTCCCGCAGCAAGACCTTTCTTGTTTTAGTCTTAGCTCTAAGGCGGGCAATGTTGAATAATTTGCCGTCATCTCTAGTGTGGATGTATATCCCCTCGCTGTTGTTCTGAAAGGCATACTGGAGTAGGATGGAGAAAAAGATTGCAAATAAAGTAGGAGCCAGCACGCAACCTTGCTTAACTCCACTACTCACTGGAAAAGCTTCTGAGGCGGCACCGTTATAGCACACTGTGCCCTGCATGTTTTCGTGGAACTGCTTGATGATGTTAAGCAGTCGTGTAGGGCAGCCTATCTTTTTGAGGATCTGAAACAGGCCGCTTCTGCTGACAAGATCAAAAGCCTTAGTGAGGTCGACAAACGCAATGTATAAAGGCATATGTTGCTCCCTGCACTTCTCCTGCAGCTGGCGCAGAGAGAAGATCATGTCTATGGTTGACCTACCGGCGCGAAAACCACATTGCGATTCTGGGAGTACACGCGATGCTAGGGTCTGTAGGCGTGTTAATGCAACTCGGGCGAAAGCCTTTCCAACTATGCTGAGGAGGGAGATTCCACGATAGTTGTTGCAGTCACTCTTGTCTCCTTTATTTTTGTACAATGTAACGATGTTTGCATCTTTCAACTCTTGTGGTAGCTGCCCCTGTTCCCAGCACAGAGTAAGGAGATCGTGCAAGGGCCGTAATAGTACTCCTTTTCCACATTTGAGAGTTTCTGGTGGGATACCATCATTGCCCGGGGCTGTCCCACTGGCAAGACGATCGATGGCTCTACGTAGCTCTTCTATTGTGGGTAGAGTATCAAGCTCCTCCATGACCGGCAAGTCTGAGATATCGTCCAGGGCAGTCGTTGAGACTTGGTTTATCGTTGCGTATATTTCCAAGTAGTGCTCTATCCACCGCTTAAGTTGTTTATCTCGATCAGTAATAATTTCCCCTGATTTGGTTATTAAGGGCGCAGTCTTGGAGTGGCGAGCTGCCTGCTCGGCATTTGTCTTGGCGCTTTTAAGCGATTGTAGAGTTGCTGGGCAAGGTCTGTCTTTATAGGCTAAGAGGGCCTTTCTTTTTGCATCGGTGACATGTTTCATTTCCTGCCAATGGGCCTCGAATCAATCTGCACTTTTGCGTTCTCTCTTTCCAAATGCCGTGATAGCCGAGTTATAGATAGTGTACCGCAAATGTGACCATTTGGACTCAATAGTGTCCATTGGTAGCGTTTGTATAAGAGCTTCTTGTAGACTATGGGTGTATACTTCTGCTCTCTCTGGGTTTTTGGTGGAGCAGATGTTTATGCGTGGTTTATCCTTGTTTTTGGTGTGATACAGTTTCTTTGGCAGTAGCTTTATCTTGCTAGCCACTAAGGAATGATCTGTGTCGCAGTCTGCGCTGTGGTAGCTGCGTGTGAGGAGGACACTGGCCAGGTGTGTGCGTCTTGTGATGATGAGATCTAACTGGTGCCAGTGTTTAGAGCGGGGATGCCTCCATGACACTATATAAATATTAATAGGCTTATTATTGAACTCTGTAGATTCTATGTGAGTTAATGGATTTTGGCCAGCTTGGTATCCATAAACTTCATCGTTCTTATTTAAAATCGGTGTATTTAAAACTAATAATATCCATTCTAGAATGTTCCAGAAAGTTCGATAATTTTAAAAAGCTATAAATGTGGAATTTTTAAGTAGATTTTAACTTTATTATTTATCTGTCTGATATTTGTAGGCAGTGACGTAGCTAGAGGAGGGGGAGAAGGGTCCAAATTCGAAAGTCCCCCCCGAGCCCCTACTTGAGGGGGCCCCCAAAGGAGTGTCCGAATTTTTTTTTACATTAAATAATGTCGAATGTCAAAATGCAAGGGCCCCCAAAGAGGTCAAGCCCCCCGGGCCCCCAATCCCTAGCTACGCCCCTGTTTTTAGGCCCCCCCCCCATCTCAGACATAACTAAAAAGGTAATTTATTAAATTGATTCCCACCGGGCCCCCTATTTTAATGTAAATGTACTATAGTTATAGTAGGGCAAATTAGTTGTTTAATATTTCGTATTTGAAAAATAATTATTTAGAAAAGTAATTTTTAATACTTTTCACGGAGGATATTAATTTTAATCTAGAATGTTCCAGGCGGTTCTTTGATGTTCTACTGGGATATATAATCAAATTTAAAAGCTTATTTGAACAAAATCGCACTTAGCATGATCCCAAAGAGGAATATGATCTTAATGGGGATCGAGATCCAACAGTAAACTGGAACCCATCGGAATCCCATCGGGTAACGCGATCAAACCGGGATCCTATCGGGAAAAGAGATCACATCGGAAAAGAGAGTGCCTAAGTAGAACGGGATCCAACAGCGTACGGTATCCTAACGGGATCGGGTAGTCCATCGGGATCCGGCGACATCGGGATCCCACTGGGATCAAGACGCCGACAGGATCGGGATCCCACCGGTATCTGGATTCCCCCTGGAAACGTAGCCACAAGGAAACCGGATCCCACCGGGAACGGGATCACACGGGGAAAAGGGATTGCGCCGAGATCGTGGTGAGAATGGGATTGGAGTCCCATTGGGACTTTGGGTCTTACCGGGATCGGTGACCTAATGCAACCCCGTGCAACTCCGGGTATATTGTCTAGTATATATCTATAAGTGAAAATTTGTTTGTTTGATTTTACATGGATCGATGGATCTTGAACAAATTTGACACATATATCCATCATTATCCGGAAGGAACTATTAAGGGGATATGAGCTTTTTATAACATTTCGTTTGGGGCCGGGGGCCAAAATGTCATTTTTTCCTATTTGAGCTTTATAAATAAAATTACTAAAAAATTAGTCCTACATGAATGGATGGATCTTGACCAAACTTAGTACACATACACTCGTTTATCCATATTCAAATACCGAAGGATACTGAACTGAAAAGATACATTCCTTTGGGGCCGGGGGGCCCATTTCATTTTTTCTTATATAAGCTATATCAAGACCAATATGCTTAATACTCCTACATGAATAGATGCATATGGACCAAACTTATTACACATACACTTGATTATACATATTCAATTACAGAAATATACTGAACTCATAATATCCATCCCTCTAGGGCCTTGGACCCCATTTTATTTTTTCCGCATATAAGCTATATAAATATCAATAGCCTCAGACAACATTATAAGGTTTTATGTGAATTCATGGATCTATGCCTAGCTTGATAGCAATACCCTTCACTGTCCGTATTCAAATATTGGTGGTTTCAAAAATAGTAAAATCCAATCTAGAATTTCCCAGAAAGTTTGATAACTTTAAAAAGCGTTTTAAAATAGATTTTTAATGGGAAACATGTTTAAATTTGAACTCCATAATTTATATGACTTATTTTGATAGGGCCCCCTATTTCAGGCAATGAAAATTCGCTGCACTAATTGAATGAACCGGCCTTGTAAAAATTTAAAATATTTTTACATTTTAAGTTTTTATTACTTTAAAATTTTGAGGGGGGAAAAATGCAAATGAGGAATATAAATTAAGTAAAAACTTATTAATTATATTTATATAGCTAATGTAAGCATACGTAAATTATAATTATATAGCCAATGTAAGCATAAGGAAATTATATTTATATAGCTAATGTAAGCATACGTAAATTATATTTATATAGCCAATGTAAGCATAAGGAAATTATATTTATATAGCTAATATAAGCATACGGAAATTATATTTATATAGCCAATGTAAGCATAAGGAAATTATATTTATATAGCTAATGTAAGCATACGTAAATTATATTTATATAGCTAATGTAAGCATAAGGAAATTATATTTATATAGCTAATGTAAGCATACGGAAATTATATTTATATAGCCAATGTAAGCATAAGGAAATTATATTTATATAGCTAATATAAGCATACGGAAATTATATTTATATAGCCAATGTAAGCATAAGGAAATTATATTTATATAGCTAATGTAAGCATACGGAAATTATATTTATATAGCCAATGTAAGTAAAAGGAAATTATATTTATATAGCTAATGTAAGCATACGTAAATTATATTTATATAGCTAATGTAAGCATAAGGAAATTATATTTATATAGCTAATGTAAGCATACGGAAATTATATTTATATAGCCAATGTAAGCATAAGGAAATTATATTTATATAGCTAATGTAAGGGGGAAAACTAATTTAGGGTCCCAAGCCACAACGGGATATTGTATAACGGCTGCATTACTTCAGAAACCTACTTATTAATGGCACACACAAAAAATAATTTCGCTATTTGTATTTGATTAGAATTCTATGCACCCATGCATTAGCTCTGTTTGAAATTATATTTATAAAGCTAATATTATAAAAAAAGGAATTTAGGGCCCCTGTTCAAAATATATTATTTTAATATAGTTGTAATAATTCAGAAACCTGTTCAGGGGTAATCAAAACAACTCACCAATGTTTTATCGCATTGGTTGAGTGGTATAGGAAACGCATACGTTTGATATTAATATAGCTCATATAAGAAAAAACGAATTTAGGGCCCCTAGCTCAAAACGGAATATTACAAAATGATTGTCATAATTCAAAAACCTTTGCGGGCGTGCGCACAACATCTGACAAAAGTTCTATCGCATTCTGATAAATGGTATAGGAGCGCATACGGAATTCTTTTTTACAAACCTTTATAAGAAAAAAGAAAGAATTTAGAGCCAACGGCCCAAAACGAAATATTTTTAAGGGTTGTAATGACTTGGGAAGATGCGCGGGCTTGTGGGCAACAACTCACCAATGTTTTATCGCAATCGCTTGAATGATGCAGGAGCGCATACGGGACATACTTACAAACAGAGATTCATTTATGTATAATTAAATTTAAATTTTGCTATTTTGAAATTAATACCAATCGACAATTTTCATTTGATATTATTTGAAGACATTTATATAAAATTAAGTTTAATTAAATTTTGCAATATTAACAACGCACTCTTAAACAACAGATGTTTGGGTTTTCTCGAAAAAATCGATTATAATAAAATAATAATAACTCTTCCATTATAATGTATTGATTAAAAAATAACTTTCGAATTCCGCTAAAATGCATAAAATGGTTTTTTAATTTTTATTTTAAACGTATTTGTAATATTAATAATAATGACCCATATACTAAATTAAAAGCTGATCTATTATATTTTTTTGCACAATTAAATTTATTCAATTTCCGGAAAATAATAGAAAGCTCACTATCATTGTTTTTAAGAATTCGAACGTATTTAAATGAATTCGTTTCTTTGGTGTTACAGTGGATACCATAGCTCGGTGTTTCCCAACTTGGGGCCCACGCCCCACACCCCACGGGGGTGCGATTTGATTGTTTAGGGGGGGGGGGCAATTGGAAAATGAGCTGTCTAGCATGTGAAAACCAACCGTCTACTAGGATTTAACTTGTATTTTGAAAAAAAGAGCAGCATTCAAGTCTATATCTACTGCTCATACTGCAACTGTCAATCGTACTCTTGATGCTAGATATGACATTTCCTTACTCGTCGCTAAATCTGGGAAAAATCATACGCCAGGAGAGAATTTAATCAACCCATCAATATCAGCATTTCTTAAAAAGGTTCTGAAAAAGATTCCAAAGACGCGAAAGCTGTGCCACTCAGTAACAATACTGCTAGCAGAAGAATAGATGCACTTAGTGAAGATATAGAATACAACTTGTTGACAAGCTGAAAACAAGAAAATCGTTAGTGTAAATAGATGAATCAACTTTGAGAGAAAATGAAGCTTTGTTGATAACTTACATAAGGTTTAATGATGAACGGTATTTTGCTGAAGAAGTGTTGGTCTGTAAATCATTAGAAAGCGCCAAAAGATCATAGTATATTTATTTATATTATAAAGCTAAAAAAATTACTTAGATGTCAATAATATATCAAAGAAAAATATAACATCTTTTACTGCAGATGGTGCTCTTAATATTATGGGCAAAGAGAAATGGCTGCTTAAATTTGATGATAGATGAGAGAATCCAGAAATGTTTATCGTGCATTGTGTTATTCATGGGGAAAACTTAGTAGCTAAAAATATTGCGCCTGTTCTAAATGAATTTCTAAATTCAGCTTTAAAGTGTATCAATGCTATTAAAGTTAATGCCAAGTGTAAACGTCTCTTCAAGTTATTTTGTGCAGAGCAAAGTGCAGACTATGCGACACTTTTACCTCACACTGAAGTAAGATGGCTTTCGAAAGGGAATGGCTTGAAAAGATTATGGAACTATTTGAAACTCTGGCGATTTTTCAAAGTGACAAACTGATATTAAGTATCTGTAAAGGGGCGATGGTAAAACATTTGTGATTTATTTAGCCGATATCTCTGAAAAACTAAATATATTAAATAACATACATCAAAGAACAAATAGAACTCTTGTCGATGCAAAAGTGAAGGTATTTGGTTTCCTTACCTTCATTGAATTATGTCAGAAAAATATTTACAACACAAATTTTGAAAAGTTTTATTGACTCCAAATATGTGAAGCGACGGATACCGCTATACTTGTTAAAGTCGATCATCTGAAAATTCTATCGGCTTATTTTTTAAAAAAAACTTCTGATTTGAAACAAATGTATTTTCCAACTTGGATGATGCAGCCAATCTTAGTGGATTTGCCTGACACTTTATACATGCGGTATAAAGAAGAACTCGCATTCATGCAAAATGAAGAGTCTATTAAAACTTTATTTCATGTAAAAGGGGTGATGGCGTAGCTTTGTGAGGAAACAGAAATCAAATATCCGAAATCAACCGAATGTGCAAGAAAAGCTATTGTTCCCGTTTCCATCTTCATGTTTAGCTGAATGTGAATTTAATGTCATCAATGATTAGTTGCACACACAAAAAAAAAAAAAAAAAAAAAAAAAAAAAATCGACTGGTTATAACACAAAAGGGGAGACTTGAGGCTGAATGTGACTAAACTGGAAGCTAACATAAAATCTCTTTGCAGCATGCATCAAGCACAAAGATCTCACTACATTGAAATAATAAATAATTTCTGATAATTAAAATACTATAGAAAAATCATTCATTAAAATTATTTCGTATTTATTAAATGTTTTGAAAATGTACGATGTGTTCTCATCAATTTCCTATCTATGACTTCCTAAAACCTATCACTTTAGCTTCTTCAATGAAAAACCCTGTCTTTAATATTTAAAAAAAAATATATATATATATATATATATGACACATGGTGAGCATACGAATTTTAGAAAGGTTTAGGTGGGCATGGCCTGAAAATGGTTGGGAAACACTACCCTAGTTCATTCTTATATATTATGTATTGGGAGAAAAGGGGTTCGGAAGATCTTTGGCTGCGTTCCCAGCACACGACTCCAATTATACATTTTTTTTTTTTTTTTTTTTTTTGGGGTGTCGCTCTTTTTTTCTTTTTTTTTTTTTTTTTTTTTTTTTGGGGTGGGAGTCTTTTTTGCGTTTGGCTCTTCAAGGAACAACGTGACAATTACATTAAAATAAAATTAACATGACATGAAAATTTTGGATATAGATCAGGGACAAATAACACTTACCATTCTCATCCTATGTTCCAGCGCCTCGTTATAGATCTATTTCCACGTGAAGAAGATACAAAACATTACTACTTAAATTATAGAAAATTAAAGTTAACAGAAACACCTTCATTTTAAACAAATAGAAAGTTTTAAAATGAAAATCCCGCAGCTAGTAAATTGTATCACTACGCCACTAAGCATTGCTGTGGAAGGAGTGGGATGAGATTGTACGTGCCATGTAATATATAAAATCGAGTATTAACAAAAAGCTCAATATACTTTGATGTGATGCACTGTGTATTTCCATATTTTTAATATCTGTTTTAAATATATATATATATATATATATATA
>CAXITT010000259.1:963276-974765 GCA_964033795.1 Lymnaea stagnalis | reverse complement strand
TATATATATATATATATATATATATATATATATAAACATATACACAGTATCAAAAGTGATAACTCTTGTCTATCAACAGCCTTTATACCAAAGTGATAACTCTCAAGAGCCTGTTTATCAAAAGTGATATCGCTAAAGGCTGTTGATAGACAAGAGTTATCACTTTTGATATGGAGGCTGCTGATAGACAAGAGTTATCACTTTTCATATGAAGGCTGATGATAAATAGGTGTAATCACTTTTGATATAAATGCTGATGATTGACAAAAGTTATCATTGTAAGAAGAAACGGTGAAGTTTAAGTAGAATGGATTTTTATAAGGTTTAGTTTGATCGATTCTATTAGTACATACCGGTGATGGTTCCAACCCTGCTTTATTCACCCGTCTCATTTTATTAAGTATTATAGGTGGCACCTGCAAAAGTCAAGATATGATATGAAATCAATAACAAAATGACTAGTTTAGACAATATCAAGTAGGCGTCCGCTGAAATCTGTAAAGGACTCAATGAGCTGCGTTTGATTGATACTTTTATTATATTATAAGAAATTAACATTATTCTACTGTGGGGTGGTCTATGGCTTTCGCCGGAATGGCAAAGGGCTGCATGAAAATCTACCAGGGAGTCTCCAACCTGCATTTCGTTTGTACTGGTTTTTTTTTTTTTTTTTTTTTTTGGTTGGCATCCCTCCGTCACATTGTGACGATGGTGTTAAATTCGCAGCACCCATTTCACAAATCCTGGAATTGTTCTTTACGACTATAAGCTGGTTCCCTAGACAGCAAATCCTGGAATTGTTCTTTACGACTATAAGCTGGTTCCCTAGACAGCAAATCCTGGAATTGTTCTTTACGACTATAAGCTGGTTCCCTAGACAGCAAATCCTGGAATTGTTCTTTACGACTATGAGCTGGTTCCCTAGACAGCAAATCCTGGAATTGTTCTTTACGACTATAAGCTGGTTCCCTAGACAGCAAATCCTGGAATTGTTCTTTACGACTATAAGCTGGTTCCCTAGACAGCAAATCGCCTCTCTCCACGAACCCGGATACCGCAAGGGAAGATCACACGTGGATGACACAGCCTGGCGCCAGAGGCGTCGCAGGAGTTGACCGAATTTACAACGTTATCCGCCTTCGGGACTCCATCTCCGAGTTTGCCCTCTCATAGATGCGTCGTCGCCCAAGGTTAACGCGCCCTGTCCATCCGGGGCGCTGGGGATCAGATGCGTCGTCGCCCAAGGTTAACGCGCCCTGTCCATCCGGGGCGCTGGGGATCAGATGCGTCGTCGCCCAAGGTTAACGCGCCCAGTCCATCCGGGGCGCTGGGGATCAGATGCGTCGTCGCCCAAGGTTAACGCGCCCAGTCCATCCGGGGCGCTGGGGATCAGATGCGTCGTCGCCCAAGGTTAACGCGCCCAGTCCATCCAGGGCGCTGGGGATCAGATGCGTCGTCACCCAAGGTTAACGCGCCCAGTCCATCCGGGGCGCTGGGGATCTTTTGGCCTGTCTGGGGTTTGGTGGGGGATTCAACTCCAGACCACGGGGGTCTTGGAATGGCTCAGTTTAGAACCCTCGGCCACCCTGCACGCTTTGTAGATTTTATTGTAGGAAATACAAAAAAAAAAAACTTTCTGTTATGACGTGGTCTAAAGCTTCCATCCATGCAACAAAAGAGGACAAGAGAGCGTCTCATAAAGTAAGTTATAAATGGGGTGGTGAGCTTTTCGACTAAAAGAATTATTTAAAAAGGGGTTGGGGTGGGGGGGGGGTGGTCAGTGGCTTAACACAAAAATGTCGACTTTTTAAATTACCTTCCAATTCTGTCTTATTCACTTCCTTATTGACATCGTTCTACATATTTAATCCAATAGTTAGCCCGCAGAGCTCAAATGATCCTCCATGCAACAAAAGAGGACAAGAGAGCGTCTCATAAAGTAAGTTATAAATGGGGTGGTGAGCTTTTCGACTAAAGGAATTATTTAAAAAGGGGTTGGGGTGGGGGGGGGTGGTCAGTGGCTTAACACAAAAATGTCGACTTTTTAAATTACCTTCCAATTCTGTCTTATTCACTTCCTTATTGACATCGTTCTACATATTTAATCCCATAGTTAGCCCGCAGAGCTCAAATGATCCCGATCAGGGCATACTACAATAGAGCATCACTACCCGTGCGCAGGGCAGACGTGTTGTACGGTGCTGGTGGGGCATATTTATGTCAGTTAAACTTTCCATTTAAATATCCCCCTCCTCTTTCCACCCCATTTAAAAAAAAAATCCTTTATATTAACTTCACTTTTTTTTTCGTGTGTTCCTTCCTGGCTTGGTTTGTGGAAACATATTTGGACGGCTAATTGACGCACTTCCCTTTCAACCTATCGAGCTGAAACTTGGCACATAGACACGTTGCCAATTAAAGCACATTCTTTCAGATCCCCCCCTCCCCCACAAGCCCCAAAAATCAGTTTATCCTGTTTTTCAAAGGGAAAATGAAGGAAATACGAAGCCGAGGCTATGGATTTCACGATATAAAACTCCCGATAACTGTGCTAAATGAGATTTTTAAAATTTTACAACTGCACTTGTAGCGTAATATTTTCTGTTTCTTAAATAGTTGGTGAAATAAATCTGCAAAGTAGAAGCTAAAGGACATCGTATTACAGGTTAAATCCTTTAAGTGAGCCAACAAGGCCCCTGCCAGGTTGAACTACAATGAACTATCACAATCTATAAATAATGCATTGAAAGGTAATGGGTTCTTCCTTAATGAGTCCATGCCTTTTGGCGAGGGTGTTACACATGATACGGTTTATCAAATTCATAATTGTGAAGCGAAACCAAATGACATCGATCCTTAGAGTTACAAGTCTAATAGACATGTACAACTTAAAAAGATTATAATTCAAATTAACATCGAACTTCGAATACTAAGAAAAGTGCTTACATTGTTGGATAAGAATGGAAGCATTCAAAATCAATGTTTTTAAAGATATTTTTAATGAAATCTCTGCTCTCCTGGGTCCTAATATCTTAGAGTCGAGTTTCTCATTAACTAGGCCTTTTTTGTTTCACCGACACAGAGCGTTTTATTGTTTTAGTGTGTATTTGTCAAGGCCCCATGATTTGTATTTGTCAAGACCTCATGATTTGAGTGTATTTGTCAAGACCTCATGATTTGAGTGTATTCGTCAAGGCCCCATGATTTGTGTGTATCTATTAAGGCCCCATGATTTGTATTTGTCAAGACCTCATGATTTGTTTGCATTTGTCAAGGCCCTATGATTTGTATGTATTTGTCAAGACGTCATGATTTGTATGCATTTGTCAAAGCCCAATTATTTGTGTGTATCTATCAATTCCCCATGATTTGTATTTGTCAAGACCTCATGATTTGTGTGTATCTGTCAAGGCAACATGATTTGTTATTGGTCAATACCTCATGATTTGTGTGTATTTGTCAAGACCTCATAATTTGTGTGCATTTGTCAAGGCCCCATGATTTGTGTGTATTTGTCAAGGCCTCATGATTTGTGTTTATTTATCAAGACCTCTCGATTTGTGTGCATTTGTCAAGGCCCCATGATTTGTATTGGTCAAGACCTCAGGATTTGTGTGCATTTGTCAATGCCCCATGATTTGTGGGTATTTGTCAAGGCCCCATGATTTGTATTCGTCAAGGCCCCATGATTTGTGTGTATTTGTCAAGGCACTTTTATCGCTTTAGTGTATAATTATCAAGGTGCTTTTATTGCCTTGGTTTGTATTTGTAAATTGGTCACATACGCCTTTATTGAACTATTTCTATACAACAATCCTTACATTTTAAAGGAAAGAAATTTCACAAATGCCCACTTTAAAGCGTCCATGTATAGCCGTAGTTATAATTTACACATGTTATTTCTAATGAACTATACTACCAAATAAAAATGGTCACTGAGAATGTTTGCGATGGTTCATCTAATTAAGAAGTAATTTTTCTTGGATACATAAAATTTACTCTTCTATTAATCTCTAAAATCCTTTTAGTTTAGTTGCACTTGGCCGACATGTAATGAAAAAAAAACCCCCCCCCCCCCCCCCCCCCCCAGGATAGAACGTCCCGGCCCACCGTCCTCTAAATGGTTTACTCTCTTTATCCAAGAAGCTCTAAATGGTTTACTCTCTATCCCAAGAAGCTCTAAATGGTTTACTCTCGATCCCAAGAAGCTCTAAATGGTTTACTCTCGATCCCAAGAAGCTCTAAATGGTTTACTCTCGATCCCAAGAAGCTCTAAATGGTTTACTCTCGATCCCAAGAAGCTCTAAATGGTTTACTCTCTATCCCAAGAAGCTCTAAATGGTTTACTCTCGATCCTAAGAAGCTCTAAATGGTTTACTTTCTATCCCAAGAAGCTCTAAATGGTTTACTCTCTTTATCCAAGAAGCTCTAAATGATTTACTCTCTATCCCAAGAAGCTCTAAATGGTCTACTCTCTATCTCAAGAAGCTCTAAATGGTTCACTCTGTATCCCAAGAAGCTCTAAATGGTTCACTCTCTATCCCAAGAAGCTCTAAATGGTTAACTCTCTATCCCAAGAAGCTCTAAATGGTTTACTTTCTATCCCAAGAAGCTCTAAATGGTTTACTTTCTATCCCAAGAAGCTCTAAATGTTTTTTTTGGACAAAATTTCACATGCCAATTTTATGTACAGGAGCTGATTTAACTTAAGAAATTTCACAGACAGAATCCCTACCGTAAAGAGGAATTCATTGTAATGCACAAACACTCTGGTGAGGTCAAAAAACTGTTTCTTCTTTGCGGCAGTGTCTTCCTCTGAAAGGTCAGGAGGAAGAGAAAAGAAGACGGGCCAAAAGATTTCAGCACAGTCTTGAACTGTCAATCCATTTTCTGCACTGTTTTGTGTCAGCGCATGTAGAACTACAAGGATCATCTTTAGGAGTAAAACAAAAAATACAGCATTTTAAAATCAAATCATATCAATACTATGTAGGTGTCAAACAATTTATATCATATAAATATCATGTATTTTGTTTATTACAAATGGATCATGTCATATAAATATAGTATATATCACACAAAAATCATGTCATATAACTACAAAAATTATGTTATATAATTATATTTTATACCACAAATAGATCATGTAATATAAATATCATGTACATCAGAAAATGATCATATCTAATAGATAAATTTATTACGATAAAACATTAAAAATATTGTTTGTCCTCTCCCCAGAGAATTTTAGAATAGCTGAATATAAAACTCAGTGGTAATTATATTAATGTATAGCTAAGAATAAACCAGAATGTCAATTACAGAGAGAAAATAAATAAAACTAGCAAATATATCTATAGCTTAGATTAAACAACAATATTTATTATACCTATAGATAAAAATAAAGAATGCAGGCCTTAGAGAAGTGATCAAGTATTTGCTGCATTTTTAGTTTCAAGCTTGATTTTCGGGCACAGTCATCGGCAAACAAGACGTCTCGAATAACCGTTCCTTTACCTTTTATAACAGCTTGCAGTCTCTTAAGATTATGTAACCCTTCGTCTGTCCTTAATCTTTATTACAGGAATGCCGTCATTATTGTCAAGAAAAGCATCAGCATTGCTGAGAATACTGTGCTAAAAAGGGAAGGGGCTAGAGCACAGCCTGGTTTTATGCCATTAGTAACAGGGAAAGCCAAAGACTCCTCTCTAGAATCCATCTCCGTTGCCATCATACCCTCATGGAGTTGACGTGCTATTGCAATAAATCTGCCAGAGAAGCCAACACTCTCCATTATCTCGCAAAGGCCGTGTCTACTGACTGAGTCAAATACTTTGGGGAGTGAAGAAGGTGCACGACCAAAACCCCAGAGGAAAAATGGCTCAAAGGCAGACCTAGGCTTAGGTGGATGGATGATGCGGGAAAAAAGATCTGGGAATCCAGGCATAGAAAATAAAAGCATTAGTTAGGTCTGATTGGAACGAAGTGGTGAGGCCGCTCAACTCAAAAAATATTTTTTGGGTTGTAGCGCCACAGGGATCGAAGTGTACTGGGTCGACGGAAGGGATAGCATGATCGAAAAAAAATAACTAATTCTATCAACGAGAATCACAATCATGCTCTCCAGGAAGGGATACATTGGCACAGATGAAATCTACAATAAATGGATTGTTGATGATGAACATGTTCTGAACGCTGCACTGACATTGTGACTGGTTAATTTCTTCCAGATTTGAGAAGTTATATGTGGAATAGGCCCTCACAAGAACATTTAGAGGTGATAACACTGTTATTAACAGTAAGGGGCGACTGGCCGTACCGCTTGAGAATCTCTAGCCATGCTGCGGGGAAACTGACATCCTATACCTGAAACATTTCACCTGTCTTCCACCACATGAGGTCTTTTTTGGGGGAATGCTAAAGGAGAGAGTTTTCAACTGTTTGCAATACGTGACGAAATAGCCTCTTTTTGCATGAGTCTTCTGTTCCGAGCTTGGGGGAGAAACTACTAGAGAACTTACATTACAACAGTGTTTCACAACTTTCACTGTATCGATAGCCACTAATACACAACACTATTTACTATACCTGTGTGTTGCAGTGTAGGCTACTCTCTCACGAAAACCTCGTTTAGCGCCCAACACTGTACTGAAATTTTACCTCGCCCAACACGGGATTGGAAAGTGACCTCGGGTTCAGGGCTTGGGTATCAGTTACCATGCAGATGACCGGCGTCTCTTAATGGCTCAGAATACTTAAATATTGGGAACCACTATGTGTGCTTTAGTTATAAGTTCAATAATTTCTTTCTTTTGAACCCTAGTGTATCGCGCTATGAATTATATCTAGCTGGAAAGGGGATTTTATTTATTATACCTCAGCATATTTACAAGTATTCATCGTTATAGGGTAATTTAATAATTAATTAATTAAGGGGGGTTTTCACATTCATCGGGGGGGGGGGGGGGNGGTGTGGGTGGGGGGGGATGGAGGGCAACCCCTTCTATTTAAAATATCTCAAAAAATTATTTAAGTCATTAAAATTTAAGATAGTATCTTAGATAGCCGAGACATAACTGAAAAGGACATATTTAAGTCATTAAAATATAAGATAGTATCTTAGATAGCCGAGACATAACTGAAAAGGACACATTTAAGTCATTAAAATATAAGATAGTATCTTAGATAGCCGAGACATAACTGAAAAGGACACATTTAAGTCTTTAGGGATTTGTTCCGGGTTTTTAACTTTTACTCTGTAGCAAATCTGCCGCAAGTAGTGGACCATCTTGGTCTGGCTGGGACTGAGTTTCACGGTAACTCTAATACCAGAGGCAATGTCGACCTCAAATTAATGTTTTTGAAGTTAATCGAATGAAGATTTTTTTCAAAATTAGAAAATTTTAAATTTAAATATTTTTCGTGACGTCACAATTTTTTTGACCCAACCCTTTCCCCCCTGTCACAAAGTGTTACAAATTCTCGCACCCCCCCCTCTCCCCCTGAGTGTGACATAATTTGCGATCGAACCCTTACATGGGCGATAGTAACTTCTAGACCGTTAGGTTAGCTCTCAAATCTCACACTGATTAAGTGCGTAAGACGGCGCACGTGCTGCAACCGCGTGAATAACTTTACACTTAACATTATTACCATAATATAATTCATTGCTCTTTGTATAACATGTCCTACTCTAATTTTAGTTAAGTATATCTTGTCCCAACCTGTAATTACAGAGTTATTTAAACCATGTTTACTGTCAGCTGTGTTCCTTAATGCTGGCCAGGGCATTGCTAGCCTGCACTATTAGTTTCTTTTCAGATATTGTCCTTTATCTTAAGTTCTTTGGGTTTTTGTAGCCTTTTTCTTTAGAGTTCGAGTTTTCCTTATTCAAAAAAAAGGGGGGGGGGGAAAGTTTATAATAAAGCTTTAGTCCTCAAGACCTGATTTTTTTTAGTGTCTTTTAGTAAAACTGCCAGCCTCGTCATACCATCACACCCTTATGGTACAGTTTTTGGCGCTCCACTCCACCATCCGGTACTACTCATCGCTTTACTACAAATGACTGAGAGGAAAACAACGGTATTATCTGGATACAAACTATTGTCTCTATCATACACCATTTAAAGCTAAGAGTAAATACCATCTGAGTCAATTCTACGATTAATGCCGCCCACCTCTAGGTGCAAAGGTTCTCGAAATGGGGATTGTGGGGTCGTGATCCCTGAGGTTGCCTTGCAGAATTTCAGGGGTTGCATTGGGTCATTCAGGACCGTGGACGTTATTTTTTTCCATTTAAATGTGCATCATTTTCTTATTTGTAGTTCTTTAATGGGTTAAATACTATTTACAGCGTGTTTGCAGGTTAAAAGCAGGGCCGGCGCTAGGAGCTGGCGACACCTCCCATGGCCCCCGTGTTTTTGAGGGGCCTGCTCCCAGCCTTGTAGCAATATACATTATCAATTAGCCAGGCCACGCCTACTCAGAGTTCGTAAATCTCCAATCAACACAATATAATGAAGTATGAGATAATCTAATTGGGAGAATGTCCTTTTAATATCCCCTGAATGTCAATCACGTGAAGACCTCGGTTATTAAACATAATGTGGCCATTACACATGTACAAAGTCTAATACATTTGTCACTTTTATAAATACTGGAGGAGACGATTCACAGGCTCATTTTAGCGACTTTTAAAATGTATTACTCAGGCGATTGACAGGCTCATTTTAGCGACTTTTAAAATGTATTACTCAGGCGATTCACAGTCTCATTTTAGCGACTTTTAAAATGTATTACTCAGGCGATTCACAGGCTCATTTTACCGACTTTTAAAATGTATTACTCAGGCGATTCACAGGCTCATTTTAGCGAATTTTAAAATGTATTACTCAGGCGATTCACAGGCTCATTTTAGCGACTTTTAAAATGTATTACTCAGGCGATTCACAGGCTCATTTTAGCGACTTTTTAAAATGTATTACTCAGGCGATTCACAGTCTCATTTTAGCGACTTTTAAAATGTATTACTCAGGCGATTCACAGGCTCATTTTAGCGACTTTTTAAAATGTATTACTCAGGCGATTCACAGGCTCATTTTACCGACTTTTAAAATGTATTACTCAGGCGATTCACAGTCTCATTTTAGCGACTTTTAAAATGTATTACTCAGGCGATTCACAATCTCCAAATAAAAGGAATACATTTCCATGTATGATTACCAAGAAAATAAAATGCACACTTTTAATCCTTGGAAGATTTAGTTCGCGCTCCACTTAAATCATTCCAATCCTGCATCTTCAAAACTTATCTCACGCCCTCTCAACTCAAATACTTTATCATGGCTGCCCCAAACAAAAACGGTTGCTCGATCACATGATCAAATCAAACACCTTGATTGGCCAGGCTTTACTTATAACAATACTCCGTGTTACTTTGCATGAGGCATCTCTTCAATTTATTTTCTACTGGTGTGTCCTACTTTTTTCCCCCACATATGGCTCCCCCCCTCCCTTACTCCACATGTATGCTTTTAATAGTACTGAGTGAGAAAACGCCTGTCTTGCGTGACGTGTGAACTCGGGAAATTTGCTTTCTCCATGCGGGAGGCGACTATTATATTAATCAGTAAAGTATCGCCGACATGGTTGAGGAATTTCCGGAGAACTGTCTGAAGAACTTTCTGTAGGCCTATTGTTTAAAAGCCGGCAGGTAGAGTGTAGAACTGTCGGTAGGCCTATTGTTTAAAGGCCGGCACATATTATAGAATATGAGAATGATTTTTATCTTGATATGATTATTTACAAAAAAATTATCCAAATCATAATAATAAACATGCATTATGACGCATAAATTGGTAGCTACTAACCAATGTTTCATTTATCTGATCAAACAGCACGATGAAGCGATATCATGTGACAGTAGTTGTGACCTACTTTTTTCCCCGGGGCAACTGGTCGCCTTGTCATTGCAAGATTTATTCTGTGATATATATCACTAACTGTTTTATAATATAATGAAGATCCGACATGGCCGTAGGGAACAGTTTGAGACACATTGTAAACAGGATCAAGTAAAAAAAAAAGTGGGGGGGGGGGGAGGGGAGGGGGCACTTTTAAAACCCCACAAAGACCCCAACACCGGGAAATATATTTTTTTTTTCAAAGTACAGGAACTAAAGAAAAAAAAAGGGGGGGGGGGGGGGGGGGGAGGGGGCAACTTTTAAACCACCACCAAGACCCCAACACCGGGAAATATATTTTTTTTTTCAAAGTACAGGAACGCTGTTCCCATGCGTTCTTAGAAGATGAAGAAATCTGCGCCACTGCCCAACTTTCTGCAAACGAAATGCCTATCTCGCACTCATCCGTCCACTACTGGAATATGGTGCGATCATCTGGGACCCACACCTTAAACAAGACGTAGACACGAAGGAGCGAATTCTACGTAACGCGGTGCATTTTATCGCTGGAGACTACAAATCCACCACTCCTGGCTTTGTCACTGGCCTCTTAAAAAAGATTTGACATCCCCCCCCCCCTTTTTAAAGACAGACGAGAGAAACTCCGCCTGATATTCTTATCTAAAGTGATCATGGGACTGGTGCTGGCCATCCCTGCAGGCACGTAACTAACCCCACAGAAGCCGGGTAGACTGATCAGAGCAAAACGCTCACTGAACACTGATTTCACCACTGACATTCCCATAAACAATTACACCCGAAACAATAGCAAATGCTTCAAAGAGCCTCAGTGCCGTATCAAGAATCTTTCTTCCCACGCACTATAATAGCATGGAACCACATGGAAACTCGGCATCGGTCGAAAGCTTCAAGGCTGCCCTGGCATCTGCCAGGAGCTGTTAGAATAGCAACATCATACCCCCCAACCGTTGCAAAGATGCAAGTACATGAATGCAGCAACGAAACACTGCCAGAACCAGAACCAGACTCAGGCCCTGATTATAAAGAGCGACAACCGGCCTAAAATCCGATTATAAAATCCTATATCCGATGTGTCCCCCCACCCCCCTCAATAAATTTGTTGATTTTGTTAGTTAAAAAAAACAATTCACGTTGCGTAATTCGGCCAGAGGCTATTCAACTATTACAGTAAAGGAGATATGTTCGAAACTAAGCGAGTAAAACTAATACCAGCAGGGCCTAATTTACATATTTCTGCTTCCCCGCCCCCCGGAGCCAAACCACATAATTATGCACCCCTCTTTAATAAAAATTTAGTAATTACATTTTAATAAAGGGTCCCGGAAGTTTACTTTTAAAGCATTATCATTCAATAAAATCTTTATAATCCTTTAACCACATTCTATTATTATTAATTCAAATAAACACACATTCTACGCCATTATATATTGCCTTTCCCAAATATTTCTGAAAAATGTGTAAATATTTGGTTGTTATTTCTTCTAAATATACACCCCCCCCCCCCTTTTTTTTTTCTTTTTTTTTTTTTTTTTTTTTTTTTTTTTT
>CAXITT010000259.1:923979-956376 GCA_964033795.1 Lymnaea stagnalis | reverse complement strand
CCCAACCCCCCCCCCCCCCCAAGCAACACAACAACTGGCATTACTCCAAAGTAATCTCACCATCAAACCAGGGCCGTCTTAAAAGAACATTGGGGGCCTTGGTCACAGCAATGCACTGGGGCCCCCAGCAACACAACACGCCAGGATCGTTAGAAGGGGGGCGAAGTGGGGCACACGCCCCATGCTCAAACAGTGGGGGGGGCGTACAAACAGTTGTTGCTCCGAACCCAACTCACCAAGAAGAATAACATGGTAAAATAACAATAAACATTCAATAAAGTTAAAAATAGTTTAATTCAACTTATTTATACCAAAAAAAAATTCATTCCAGTGCAATAACGGGTTTAAAACATAATCATAACTACATTATAATTCATCCCAGATGATGATACATTACCAGGTTCTTCATTTTATTTCTTAGTCTTTCTGCCTCACGCCTCGTTTTTCCTTTTCCTGATCAGTGTCAGCTTATACAGAGCCCAGAGCATCTTCTATTTTTTTCGAAACGTTGACGACATCAAAATGTGCCGACCATCTTGTGTCAGACAGATGCTTTACGACAACGAGAGATTTTCCAAAGGAAGATACCAGAATATTCCATCGATGTATGGAAGCTTAGAAAAGGGTTTATAGGCGCTGAAGAAAGTCAAAGAATTTTCCATGTAGACAAAACTCTGCTGCTTTTAAGCCCACTAAGTTCAGACTGTGTCCAGCACAAGGGACATACACGGCAAACTCGTGCTTGCAATCCAGTGTAGCGTCCATAGACATATAAATGTAAGGCTTTGTCATACGATTGACCACAGCAAATTGAAGGCGGAATTTGGTTCTCATTCGGGAAATCCAAAACATTGTCTGCTAGATCATTTGATACACAACAGTGTCTGTTAGATCCTTTGATACACACCAGTGTCTGTTAGATCCTTTGATACACAACAGTGTCTGTTAGGTCCTTTGCTCCATGGGAAAATATGGAAATTAACTTGATAAAACTTTCCACAGACTTACATCCTCGAATGTACCAGACCGTAAATGTCAGTTGATCAATGTGTGAAATGTCTCAAGTGGAATCATAACTTATTGAATAATACTTTGACTCTGTAATTTCTTCCAGACTAGCACAAAGGACATGTTCCCCATTAGATCAATACATTATTCTCAAATATTTGCCGACCGATATGATGTGTTACCCTTTCCAGCATTTCCATACAGTTTGAGATACTCTTCCAAAAAAGGGTTAAATTCACTCAGCAGCTCTAAAATACTTAAACAATTTCCATTGTTTACTGACCCAATAGTTTGACCCAAACCTCTGGAGGCAAGAAAACGAACGACATAAACCCCACGAGTCAGAACTTGATGCCAGTACTTCTGTTTTGACCTATGGTCTTTTATTAATAAAGGACTTTAACACCTAGCTTCTTTCACTCGAAGAAAATATGCCTGGCGTCATGTCCTTGCGATGCACTACATTTTCATTTTCTACAATTAGATTGTTATGTTTCCAGTACTTAAATCCTGATACAGCAAAGGGAAATACTTTTTTGGACAATAGACGACACGCAAAACATACTCGCCATTTTGAAGTTCACGTTTGAACATATTTCTTGATAAATACCTTGTCTTAGTTCTTTCTTCTCAAGCTTTGCCTCAGTTTACAAGGTTGCAGTCATAATTCTGACACAATGATGGCTCACCGCGAATTCAGTACTCAACTGTACAAGTGTTCTTAATATTCCATAGCCCGGGATCTGTGTGGTGAATCACACACTCTCGTTTTCTGACACAGCTTTGTGTGTTTCAATTTTTACAATTTCCCAAGCAGAGGAAATGGGTAATGGTATTGTCTGGAACTAGATGGCTGGATCTAATAGAGGATGGATATGAGGCTTTGTTATGTTGATGAGCAGTATCAGTTACCGATATTTCGATTGGATTTAACCAAGATGTTAATTTTGCAACTTTACCCGTTTTCCTTCTCTCCTCAGTTCTTTTTCTCTTCTGTGCTCCAATTATAAAACTAAAAAACGAACATTGGGAAATGATCAATAGAAATGGCGTCCTTAATAAAATCGATCTCTGTGTTTGAGCTACCCTGTATGCAAGATGAAAATGAATTTGAGCTTGAAACAGTGAGCACAAATTATGTCTAAATGCCTATATATTTCTGCCTACAGTCCAGACATACGGTGACTGTTGGGTTCTATTTATCATCTAAATATGTTTTTCAGACAAATAATACAAAATATTTTTCTATTGAAAAATAAGGTTATTTGGGTTTTGTATTTGTTTTTTTTTTTGTTAAAATAAAGTTACTTTTAAAAAGAATGATTCATTGGTGACCTACAAATTCCTGATATAATGCCAATTAAATTCAGTAGTACTTTAACTGGTGCTAGGATAGATTTTTTTCTCCACTAATTTCACTACGGAGCAGAGGCGTATCTAGGGTTATTACCGCCCGGGGCAAACATCTTTGTCTAACATGATTGTAAACTAGGGTGACCAAAACATGATTTGGAAAAAATGGGGACGCTTTCAAGGACGGTTTTTTTTTTTTTTTTTTTTGGGGGGGGGGGGATACCCTCCAGTTAAAGAGGGGTTCGGAGGCCTCGGTCTGGAACTGTTTATTGAATGGTGCTCATTGTATTTAACCTAGAAATCTACTTGGGGCACTCAGTCTTTTTCCTATGTTTCACTGATCTGATGTGTTGTTTTATGTCTGAACGTCCACCATGACCGATATTAAAAACATTATTGCAATCTGTGCACTCGGCTTCACATTCATAGCGTCCGATTGTAATATAGTTCCACTCTTTGGAATACTCCTCCATAGACTTACATTGACGCTTGGGCATAATTACTGCTTACTTGAGAAGATAGTATAAAATTAAATAATAAAGTTCAACACCCAAAACAAACACCTGTCACTCTGACACGAACAGGCCGGCAGGGATCACACGTAAGACTATCACATTGCACGTAGCGGTCGTGGAATCAAAATTGCTTTCTGCACAATTACATCCTCCCCCCACCCCCTACGGCTTCAAGTCTCGTGTCTTTCGCTATACAGTTACATATAAGATCTATGACAGGGACACTATGAGGGAGAGAGAACGGTGCAGCCATCACGCGAACCCACATCACTACTGGCACTGGCTACACAGCAAGCCAAAATATTATTTGAAGTTATATTATAAATTAGGAAGTTTTAGTGATTTGAAACTTCGACTTTTCCGGACTAGCTCTAAGTTGGGAGAGTCAAATCGCCAAAGCTCGCGGCGATGTCGCACGTGATCTGGCTCTACGCGGCACGGAAGACTAGTACGGATTCATATCCCGAAGCCAAAGATCACAAACTGCTCGTACGTCCCGACCGAAAGCCTCACTGGGCAAGGGGGGGGGGAGGCGACGTAAAACCTCCTCCCTCAATGAGGGGAAGACTTCTGCCTTAATATTACTCATGGGCAAGAATAATTCATTTACGCAGGTTCGACTGGCGGGGTTTGGACAAGATCCTTCCCCGCCGACCGTGGCTTCCTCGAAACACCCTCGATACCCACTGCTGGGAGGCTGGGTGGGACCGAGTAGAGCTACAGATGTGGTGCATGGACTGCATCCCCTCCCCACGGATGTCCCCATGGGGAAGGCGTCCCCTCTCGCGCATGTGACGCTTGACAGGCACGCGTGAGGCCAACAAGTTACTGTTCGAGACCGTAACGGTGGCACGGGACACCTAAAACATTCCCTGGTTGTTCTCCAGTTGAATGTGTGTGGTATCAGGCAGAAATCACACGAAGTAACCAAATTACTCCACGAACGCAATGTGGACGTAGGACTATTCCAAGAAACGTTGCTCCACGGCAAGCCGTTTCACATTACTGGTTACTCACTCTACCACTGTAAGTGTGACCGCTGCCACGGTTAGAAATGACCTCGTGGTGGTCATTGAGTCGAAACGTTACGCAAATACTGACACGTTGTCGATTAAAGTCACTAAATGTGGGAAAACGTTCGCACT
Organism: Lymnaea stagnalis; assembly: GCA_964033795.1. Taxonomy (NCBI): domain Eukaryota; kingdom Metazoa; phylum Mollusca; class Gastropoda; family Lymnaeidae; genus Lymnaea; species Lymnaea stagnalis. Next base: position 952,355 of record CAXITT010000259.1, on the reverse strand, counting down.
GACGAACATTTATAATTCTCCAAGCAATGCGATCATGATCCCTACCCACGGGGAGACGATCTTTAAAAGGACTATTATTGCAGGAGATTTTAATGCCAAATCCCCCATGTGGGGTTATCCGGAGAGGAACGCCTCCGGTAAGCACACGGAAGAGGTCTGTCTTGAGACCAATCTTATCAGACTCCAGGACGAAAAGAGCGCGCTCACTCTTCTTCACTACGGTCATGGAACGGAATCAAGGCCAGATCTGACGCTCGTGTCCGCTGATCTTGCGGGACATCAGAAACTTAATGTCCTGGAGGAAATCGGGAGTGACCATCTTCCCCTTTAACTTGAGATTGACTTGTGTCAGGCAAAAACCAAGTGCGAAAAGCGCCACTGGCTCTTCCGGAGAGCCAACTGGCGGAATTTTGAAAGTCAATGCGAGACCAAGCTCGGACTAGTAACAGTCGACGTGGCCGACTCAGACTTAGGTGTTGCTTTCGAGAAGTTTAATGGCGCTATCCTCGAGATCGCCCGTAAGACGATCCCGAGAACGACCGGGAAGCGGCCGTACAAGCCTTTTTGGAACAAAGAGCTTGGGAAACTCGTGAAGCAGAGAGCAAAAGCCGGGAAAGAAGCTGCGAGAAAGAAAACACCTGCTGCTCGTGCAAAAGTGGGTAAGTGCATGTGAAAAACTTAATCTCTAGGACGGCCGGAAGGTGTGGAATCTGCTCGGGAGTCTCTCTAGCGCGGGAAAGGCTAAAAACCCGCAGCCATTACTATCAGACAAAGGCGTCGAGGCGAGCGACGCAAAAAAGGGCAAAGGTGCTCAATGTTCACTTCGCCAAAGTGAACAAGAAGGCAAAAGAGACTCAAGAGCATCGAGAGATCCGCCGTCTTAGGAAAAGGGGAGCTCGTATCCAGCGTATTGGACCCCACCCTTAGATTTTCGAAACCCCCTTCACAATGGAGGAATTGCGTAGCGCGCTAGATAAGTGCGTGGCGGCGAAAGCACCAGGTCCCGATAAAGTTCACAATGAAATGTTAACCCATCTGGGTAAAAAGGGGAGAGAACTCCTGCTGGCTCTCATAAACCGAACTTGGACTACAGGTATCTTACCGAAAGTGTGGAAGCAGGCCATAGTGGTTCCCGTACTAAAGGAAGGTAAACCAGGCCATTAACCGAGTATCTTCAGGCCGTTATCGTTAACGTCTTGTGTGGGAAAAGTGGCCGAGCGAATGGTAAATGGGCAACTCTACTGGTTTTTGGAGAGTAACAAGTGTCTACCACCGACGCAAGGTGGCTTGCGTAAGGGTCGTCAGCCCATGGACCAGGTGATTCTTCTTGTTCAGTCCATGACCAATGAGCTTCAAAAGAATAATTGCCACGCGGGTTGGCAATAGTTTGTCGAGGCGGCTTGCTCTGGAGGACGGACTCCCCCAGGGATCCGCCCTCAGCTGCAACCTGTTCATGGCGTACGTATACGACTTGCAAGAGGGCTTAGTTTCCGATAACGCGATGTTCGCGGATGACTTAGTAATTTGGACCTCTGGCAAGGACATCAACCATCGGCAGAACCGGCTGCAAAATGATCTGCATAGCACCGAAGCCTATGCGAGACGGTGGAAAATGTTGGTGAACACCGAGAACGGAAGAAAGGCGCTTAAGGTCGATATAAAACTCTCCATTAACAGAAAAGATCTGGTATGGGACAGGACACCCGTTTACTTCGGTGTGAAGTTAGACCAGAAACTCTGACTTCACAACCATGTACACGAACTGTGCGCCAAAGCTTCGCAAAAACTGGGCCTGGTGAAAAAGTTGGCCTGCACTAGATGTGGCGCAGACGCAAGACAGTTGAGATCGCTCTACCTCAGCAGTGTGAGGGTGGCCATGGACTACAGTTTGCCTGTCCAAACCTTCGCGAGTCCCACGGCTCTGGAGGAACTGGACCGCATCTAAAACCGAGCTATAAGGTTTTTATTCGGGGCAATACGGACCACGCCCACGGCGGCAGTGGAGGTCATGTCAATTGTCGAGCCGCTCGAGGTCAGGCGGGAAAAGGCAGTCCTTACGACGAAGGAACGGTACCTGCGCATGGAAAGGGAAGAACCCTGTTTCCAACTGCAAGACAATTGGTTAAAAAAATCCAGATTGAAGAGACCATCCTTCATGGACACGGTGTACAGTCTTGAAGAAGACGTAATTTTACCCGGAAACAGGGAGAAAGTGAAAGTGATCCCCGCGCGGGGACCTCACAAAAGCCTATCCCGACTAGACATTCGACTAGACATGATTATCACCAAAGCCAACAAAAACAATCCTCAACCAGAAACATCAGAGGCTGTACGTAACACGATTGAAGCTTCGCGAACAGCCTGGTTAAAGTCTTCACGGACGGCTCGTACTTTGCGAGGGAAAAGCGTAGTGGCTATGGTGCCCTCATCCAGTATCCCGCAGAGACAGCCCCGCCCGAGGAGCTATCTGGCCCAAGCGGAAGTAATGCAACGAGCCTCGATGCGGAAATTGAGGCGATACTTGTAGCTCTTAAGAGGGTCCACCAACGGCTAGCGAAAAGAAAACCCTTGCCGGACGTAGGGGTCTTTACCGACTCTCGTTCAGCTCTCGAACACATGGGGGACCGGGGGGGGGAGCTTATAAAGATTAATACTCAAAGGGCACGAGATGTCTCTCTTAGGGCCCCGGCCGTGAAACATGGCCTAGTAGTCCCTGGGGACTCCGGCCATGCAACTCGGCCACGAATAAGTGGGGTTCGGAACAGCTTTACTTCCTCCCCGGAGGTGGCGTTTCGTTGCCACCCCCACCGCCCAGGGGCTGTTCGTTTTCCCAGTGTGGGACGGCTTTACTTCCTCCCCGGAAATGACGTTGCGTTGCCACCTCCACCGCCCGGGGGCCGTGCGTTTTCCTTGGTTTGGGACGGCTTTGCCTCCTCTCCGGGAGCAGTATGCTGGCCTACTAACTCCCACCATCCCGGGAGTCCTGAGCCAAGTTAAGGGGGTTCCCTAAGACATGTTTCCCTCCGGGGAGGCGTTGCCTTGCCTCTGCCCGCGTTTTTCCGGAAGCTTTTCGGACCGGACAAAGCGGCTTTAACTTCCTCTCCGGGTGAGGCAACCCTCGACCCACCGCTCTGGGAGCTGTTCGGACTGGACATGTCGGGACGAAACGGTCGCCTAGGGGTGGCTTTCTCAGGGCCACGTCTTTTTAATCATTGGCAAGGGTTTAGAGCCCACTACCTCAGACCCATTACCGGCGACACGTAATCATGTTAGCGCTTACTTCCGTTGCGTTAGAAGTCATGCGTTTTGCAAAAATAAATAAAATAAAAGAGATGAGTATGGGGTTTGAGCAAAATATCTTCCTCCCAGTGAAAGGGGGCTTTGCGTCACCCCCTCCCCTAGCTCATTGGGTCTTCCGATAGGGACAGTGTGATCTTTTGGCTTCAGGGAGCACGCCCTATACTAGTCTGCTACGCCACGGAGAGGCAGATCACGTGTACACCACTCGAGCAAAGTGGTGCTGGTTTCCCACAGCAAGAGCAGTCCGCGGGAAATCAAGCAGGGGGGGGGGAGCTCGGTGGGATCAAAAATGGTCACAGCCGTCTTGGAGACAGTAGGCTCCATCCATGCGAAAGGCTCTAAGGTAGTCTGACACTTTATCGCTTCGCACTGGGAGGCGTCGCTTCCTGACAGAGCAGACTTCCTAGCCAAAGAAGGCGCGGCCCTACCTCAACCGGACAAACCGATGACTCATCTGGGAGTCACGGCTTGGATCAAAGACCATTTCAAGGACAAATGGCACAGAAGGTCGGACACGGCGGCCACCAGAAAATGGAGCGTCTGAGCAAGGGCGACCCCTGATGGGAACTTAGTCGTGGAGAACAAAGCCTTATCACCATCGACTCGACAACAGAAGGGAATCATTGTGCCGGTTATGTGGACTAGAAGAGGAGACAGTAGCCCACTTGGTGGTCACGTGCCCGAGTAGTGGGATGGGGGCTGACGGTAGGAATCCGGAAGCTTGCCTTAATGATCTCCTTTACGGTAGCGCCCAGCAGATGAGGCGTGCCGTGGAAATCATGTCTGGGTTCCTAAGAGATTGAATCACGACCCTTTAGAGTATTGAACTTTATTAGTGATTTGAAATTGTGTTTGATTTTTTTAAAAATGGGACATTTGGTCGTCCCGAGATACATTTCGTTACAAAGGGTACGATAGTGAAAAAAATGGGACAATCCCGTTTTACGGGACCTTTGTTCACCCTATTGCAAGCAAATTATTTTTCGATTCATATCTTGGAGAAGTAAAACTTGTTGACGAGAGTTAATTCGCTTTAAAAGTTTTAAAAGTTTCCAACTTGTGATTCGCAAGTGCCGAAAAAATAGTGGGTTAAAATTTACAAAGGTGCTGTCCACTGATTTTTAAATCAAATGTAAATGCCAAAACTTTTCAATATTCATTAACAATATTTGCATCATGAAGCCTTTATAAGAGTGAGTCTCCCAGACGAGCGGGGCCCTAGGCAAGTGCCCACTGTGCCCATGCCTTAAGATGGCACTGCATCAAACAGCCCTTGATGAATGTTTCTAAATATTGACTGTCTTAAAGAGGCAAAGAGAAAGCAAACTGCAACAGAAATACGGAAGCGCTCCTGATGCCTTTTATCATTGGCTTTTAACGTTTGTGGTACCGCCCCTCAGGGCCTTTCGATTAGCACATGGGGCAATATAATTCTTAATAGCTTCTAGGGGTGCTGGGTCACCCTAAGGGGCAGGGGTGAATTGTATCACAAATGTTTTTTTCCCCTTAATCTATCAATAATTGAAAAATATGTGACTGTATTCATGGTTACACATCATTGCACGATCAAAATCCTTTGATTTTTCAAACAGTACAAAATGGCTGCTAACACTTTACAACAACATTAAACAACAAGAAATTTTACACACATAAACACACAAATCATATTGCGTCACATTTTTTTACAACCATCTAAGATCAAATGTATGACCAACTGTAAGACCAACTTTATGACCCACTGTATGACAAACTTTATGACCAACTTAATGAACAACTGTGTTACCAACAATATGATCAAATGAATGACCAACTGTATGACAATCTGCATGACAAACTGTATGTCCAACTGTATGTCCAACTGTATGGCCATCTGTATGACCAGTTGTATAACCAACTGTATGACCAACTATATAAACCAAACTTTACGACATCCACTGTACAACACCATCTACGATCTACCTCCATGGCAACGTGTAAATGCAAAGTCCCTTTCACCCAAACAGCTAGTCTAAGCCATAAGCGAGCAGAAATGCAAAAAGCAAAAAAGGGGGGGGGGGGGGTTATCACGGGGAAAAGAAGATTCCCACTAAAAGCCGTCTGCCAAACATCCTGAAGGTTCGTCATGAAAACCCAACTTCTGGTGGGAATTTTGGCTGACAAAAAACTTAAGAACTCATCCTTAAATCCCTAGTTTTTACTGGAACTGAATGAAAAGCTAAGTTCACCAACATTTGAAAGCCGGTCAAAACTATTTTGACATAGATCCAAAGTCGTAGGTAGGGCTGGTGTCACCTGGTGCGGTAAACTCATGGAGTCACCCCCCCCCCCACTCACCCCAACTTCCACGATGGATTTCTTTTTGTTAAAATAAGTCCACAGTATTACAATGGCAAGAACAAAAACAAATGAATTGAAGGTCATGAGGTAAATGCCTTTAAGAATTGTTCCAACGTTAATTTATAGTTATTTTTACTTTATTGAAAATTTTACCTTCCTGTTTTTCAAAACTGGAAACCTGTCAATAACTTAAATCAATATTCTTCACTGTACCACTTTCAATTGATAGTGGGGCCAGATCGCAAAACCTAACTATCCCATTGTGGATCGTAAATAGTTATTGATAAGCCTTAGTTTTGAAAAGCTACGACCACATGAAGCCACAGACACACAGATCGTAAGAAAGATTTGAAGGCTTAGAAAGGGTAATCGAAGCCATTCTAGGAATCTCACAAATCTATGAATTTCAAAACATCAAATACTGACCAAAACATGACTTTGTGAAATTTAATATCAGCTGACATTAGGTGTCTTCAACGCCTAAGTATTTCATTTAGAAGTTTATCTTCAGATAACTCATCATAAAAAGAAGTTAATTTTGGAACGGACACCAATAACTCTACTTCACTTGCTGGTAGAATACATCGCTTCTTGTGCAGAAACGATCTGAAGGCTCTAGGTTGGTCACCACTTTGTCAAAAGTAAAGCCTTTGATCTGCAGATACTTCTGTGTAGGATTCCCCAAGTAGATGAGCCCAAATGTAAAGAAATATAAGAACATGGTATGCTACACTTGAATTCATTGACAGGACAAAAGATTTCCGCCGATCGGCTTAGAGCCTTCATCAGGAAACAAGACAAAAAGAAGTATACCAAGGGTCAGATCACAGTAAAATAAACTTTAGATATTTCCTCTTGTTACCTGAAGTAGGATTACAACACGAAGTGAAAGAATATTTATAAATATTGGTACTGAGAAAAATAAGGTAGATAATCTTAACGGATTAAAATATTTAGATATACATACAATCTAAGGAATAAGAAATAAAAAAGAATGCAGGGAAATTGAGAAACAGTAGTAAGAGAGTATTTCTTCTTAACAAACGACAAAAAAACAAAACAAAAAAAAAAAAAACGAAAGTAGACCTTAGACGAGCCAAGATTCTTTCCAATATTGTAGAGAGTTCAGTCTCAGTCCAGGTGGACAGGGTGAGGGGCAAAACCCACGGCAGAGTTCAGTCCAGGTGTTTGGCGGGTAGCAGATAAATTAAGACGTGGAATACAATGGATGTCAACGGAGCGGGGTAAACCCACAGTCGAAGACTGACCAAATAAATTAAGGCGAGGAATGCAGCGGGCAGGGATGAGGGGCAAAACCCACGGCAGAGTTCAGTCCAGGTGTTTGGCGTAGGCGAGGAATGCAGCGGGCAGGGATGAGGGGCAAAACCCACGGCAGAGTTCAGTCCAGGTGTTTGGCGGGTAGCAGATAAATCAAGACTTAAGAAGGTAGGGGGAGTAATCTCTAGAGACGCCTCGGTTGGCTGGTGGACCTATAAGAGGGGACGGTTAGAATGGAGAGGCAAGGCGGCCGGACAGAGGGCAGACAGGGAGGGAGAGCTCCGACGGTAGAGGAAGAGGGCAGTCAGAGGTGTGAGATGAGAGAAAGTTTAAGCGAAGTGTCAGCCTAATAAAGAACAAGTCTATAATCATTATCGCCTGAGTTGTCTCTTTAGTGAATGCCAGATAGATGAAGGTTAGCAGAGAGTAGCAAGGTTTCCTTACAATATTACATTATAACAGGATACATATACTTTTTAATATTAAGTTACAACTCCTACCTTGACTTTGGTACTGCTTTCTGGAGCTTTCAATATTCCTTTGGTATTCAGGCCATTTTTGTGGAGGAATTTTAGCATCTAGAAATCGTGAAGTTTAGATTAATTATTGTTAATGCTCCATATAGAACTCATCTCATTTTATAAAACATTTTGTTCACAATATAAAAATAATGTTTGAAAATACAATTAAGAGAAACTTTGACATGAACTTATTGCTGTTAGCACTCAATCGGAGATCAGGAAAAAAAGGGAAAAAAAGAGGGGGGGGGGGTCAAATTGGAGCTGTGAGATTTGACCACACACAAACTAAAAAACGGACGTTGTAACCTAAGAAAAGGTCATAGGACAAGATTGTATAGCACAGGTGCTCAGCGCTTTCCTAGTCGTAGATTTGTTAACAACTCTGAAAGTTGAAAGGTCATGATTATTTTATAATTTTGGAAAATATATTCCCCCCCCCCCTTTTCAAATTACTTTATATTGTCTGTAGTGGTTAAATTTGCAGGAAAATTCAACTTTCTTTCAGGTAAATGGGGAAAAAATAACGAACATAATTAATAAAGACCACATTAAATTCTCTTTTTTTTCCCTCCATTTTTTTTTTCGTGAACTTATAACTTATAACAATGTCAGAACGAAGACATTTGATTATTTATTATCTCTATTATCTTGTCAAATGATTTAATTAAATCAATTAACGTCAGTAGACGAGACACACAACACTTACCAAACCCAACAGAGAAGGAATGTTGAGACACACAACACTTACCAAACCCAACAGAGAAGGAATGGCGAGACACACAACACTTACCAAACCCAACAGAGAAGGAATGGCGAGACACACAACACTTACCAAACCCAACAGAGAAGGAATGTTGAGACACATAACACTTACCAAACCCAACAGAGAAGGAATGTTGAGACGTGGCACATTCGGGTTTAATGGTACGTCTTTTTTCATTAGAAGATCCAGAGGTAAACCAAAGATTTTGTCTTCCGAAAATCTTTCAGGAAGTTCTGGGGGGGGGGGCAAAAAAAATCACTTGTAAATATCATTTTAAAAAAAAAATTAGCCAAAATGGGGATTAGTCATGTCTTTCATTCGCTAGTCGAAAGTTGTTGAAAATCTTTCAGGAAGTTCTGGGGGGGGGGGCAAAAAAAATCACTTGTAAATATCATTTTAAAAAAAAAATTAGCCAAAATGGCGATTAGTCATGTCTTTCATTCGCTAGTCGAAAGTTGTGCCAGCTCACATTGACTGCCTTGTGTGGAGGACATTATAATCAACTTGGTCATGTTCAGGACCACTTAAACAGTTAAAGAAACTTACTTTTCATCTTTTTTTTTTTAAATGACTATGACGTAATCGTTTTTTGTTGAATGGAAACAACATGAACCAAAGAATTGTAATTTTAATAACAACTTTTTTGTTTTCTAGTGCCCCTTGCAGAAAGCTTCAATTACAGTATCTAACATCTTGCAACATTTTGTTTTCAACTTTATTTTGTTGATATGAATGGAATTTTTTTTAAAAGAGCTGATTGTAAATTTTAAAATCGAAATATGGGTAAGAAATGAACTAGGACTGAATTGAGCAAAGGTACGCGTGACTAAGTTCATACAAGGAAATCTTTTGTGAGCCTAAAGACTTTTAATAGACTTACTTCTTGATTGGTTTTCAGCGAGAATTTTCTTTACTGGCTTTCCGAAAATAGACCAGCTGAACTTGTCAAACTCAGCTTGGGCCAAAATCCGAATTTTCTCCACATTTTCCTCACCGAGATAGCTGGGGAATGTAGTACCCAGTGGCTCTACAGGGAGACGCCAGGGCTGCAGACGTCAGAAATAGATTTAAGCTAGATAATCTTATAAACAGTCACAAACAACAAACTGTTCTGTGGTGGTCAAAAAGCATCAGATTGGGCAGAAATGCATTTCTCCATTTAAAAGTTTTTGGCTTCATCTGCTGCCAATAATATTTTTCGACCCCTTGTTTAGATGTTGTCCTTAAACAATTATGTTAAGTCTGTTTTCTAGATTTGTTTTTGGTGTCAAGCTGAGAGGCAAGATGAATTTGATTAGGTATCATAGTGGTCCTTGAGCTATGTGAGTGATATTACTGTAACAGCTCACCTCCAGCTTATCTGGCACGGGATACTTTGGCGTGTACACCTTGTGACGGACAGGTTGTGTCAGAGAGCCCAGGAAGCTGGTGAAGTATGTCAGTAGGTCATATCCTTGGTGACCGAACAGCGCACCCTTCTGGGGGTTTTTCGGTTTCCATTTGTAAGCGGTGGTTACCTTGGCAACATATGGACGGACATCCATTGAGTCAGTGAAGAAATTTAGAATAACATCAATCGATTAAACATATTAGAAATGTATCCCGCTCAAGCCAATAATCTTTATTTATAGTCATACATCAAAGTTGCTTATGTTAAATCTCTTCATATCAGTACATTGAATGTTTCCATTTTTTAAATAAAAAAGTAATCAGTTTACAAATATTCTTACTACTTAATTATTACATTTGTTACACCGTCACCACACCTTCTTTGCATATAGCTATAGAAAAATGATATACAAAAATACATCTTGAACATTTTTTTTACTGTGTTGTGTCTCTTTACAAAGGATGTAATATTTATTCCTAATTTAATTCCAATTTTTAAAAAAAATGTGTAACTAATAGATCTGAGACCTGTATGACATCTTGTGACGTCAGCTTTCTCCTATCTTGCTGGTCCCTATAGGATTTGATGACATGACGACTTCTAAAAACATGATCTGTCTCCAAGTGTTGAAGTGATTTCACATCCTTTACTGAAATTAAGATTTGTAAGACATTATTTTGTTAGAGATTATTTTTGCATGAATTTTTTTTTTGGAATATATTACTTTGTAAGAGTTTATTTTGTAATATATTATTTTGTAAGAGTTTATTTTATTAAGATTTTATTATTTAAGATTTTATTTTGTGAAATTATAAATAATCAGCTTAGTTAAAGTTGAAAACTTTTCAATATTTAATTTCTTATAAAGTTTTTAATGTATGGGCGTACTTCGACTTAATGCCCCCCCCCCCTAACACAAAAACCATTGATATCCTGTTATATAAAATTATAAAGTGTCTCCCAGTATTGTCAGACTCTACACAGCTCATTTCGTTCGCAACTGTTCTGAGACGATACTTATGTATCAATAACCTATCAACACATTAATTTTTTAATGAGGCCTTTAAAATGCAACATTGTAATACTAATTTATTAAATACATCTTAGCGTTGTCATCTATTTTAAACAAACTATACAGGAGCATATGGTATAAATGAATTAATGTAGAACAGAATTTATGAAAAAAATAATATTCGACATAATTTATATATAAATTGATAAGGGGCCATACACATGTCAATAATTATGTTTGTAATAACCACTATTTTGAAATTACATTCCAGGGAGGAATGCAACAAGTTTCAATGGCTAATATCTGTCTAGGGGATTCTAAACTCATTGCAAAAATGATTGTGGGTTGATAGAACAGGTAAGTATGAAGACCCAGCCAATGAAAAACCGTTCATGAAGGAAAATATGTAAGGAGATAGACAACAGCAGGGGACTAAAGAGAACGGTAAACAACTTAAGGGGCTAAAGAGAAAGGTAAACAACATCATGGGACTAAAGAGAAAGGTAAAAAAAAAAAGCATGGGAATAAAGAGAAAGGTAGACAACATCAGGGGACTAAAGAGAAAGGTAGACAACATCATTGGACTAAAGAGAAAGGTAAAAAAAAAAGCAAGGGAATAAAGAGAAAGGTAGACAACAGTAGGGGACTAAAGAGAAATGTAAAAAAAGCAGGGGACTAAAGAGAATGATAAGCAACAGCAAGGGACTAAAGAGAAAGGGAAAGAACAGAATGGGACTAAAGAGAAAGGTAGACAACAGAAAGGGACTAAAGAGAATGGTAGACAACTTCATGTGACTAAATAGAAGGGTAGACAATATATCATATTAACAAATATGGTGCAGTGCTCCGGAATCAAACAGAAACTCGTTAATCTTCCCCCCAGACTGCGACGAAGTCACGACAAACAGTTCCGGCTGGTAAAAACAAGAACGAAGTACAGAAGCTCCTCATTCCTGCCGAAGACAATAGGGGACTGGATGCTACACTCGATACATTTGTGTCTATTGCCTCCTGTATTCCAACCCCCAGTTCATAACACCACTGCTGAGTCGCCCTTGCAACCAGTGAAGTATCCCATTGAAACCCATGGACAGTAACATCGCAAACCTCTCTGAAACATGGGAGCCAGAATGATCAATTCATTGATCGTGGGCCCTTAAAATAAAGAAGAAGAAGAAGATATTACTAAAGAGAAGAGTCAGCAAGAGCAGAGGCATTTAAGTACCCAATATCCTTGCTGTGTTAGTATTGCGATGTTGTCTGTCAAAAGCGGTGAGATGTCGGTAATAAGAAAGATGTTGTGTTAAATGTTTTTTGAACGATTGTGTACCTGAGAGTATGTAGGGTGGAAGAATCTCATTGCAGATCAGAAGACCAGGGTGGTCAAATGAAAGTGATGGGGTACGTTAAGCATGGTACTCTTGTGTGTTTTGGTTCGAGTGTTGTACTGATTGTTTTGTTTATGCACGTTTGTTTTTTATGTAGAGATTTATTGTAAAGACGTCGCTATGTTTTTGATTGGTTACGTGTTTGGATATGGGGGGAAAACATTATTCGTTGTTATGGACCAGCTGTTAGTGTGAAGACATTCTTCTTATGATCGTAAGAAATTAGAGCGTGTTGCTTCTCTGGCTCAGAACGCAGGAGTTAATGAATGTTCATACGTTTCCGCACTTGGCGTTTTTTCTTCACTTTTTATTATACTAGCAAGTTTTGAGTTACCAATATTTTAACTATCAGCGGTTAACTGTAAGAACATATTGTTACAAGGTGTAGTTCTAAACAACAGTTTAATGCAGACGGGCACAGTGCAAAAGATGAAAAAAAAACAACCAAACACTGCATTACAATTGGCCTGTTTTGAGCAAGCAGATGTTCTCTGGTGTTGTATAATTCTTTGAACACTTGTACACTTCAGATGGTCAGATGGAGATGATGTTTTCGAATAAATGCAATAACAGCATCGGACAATTTAAATTTGTGTTTGGACAATTTAAAAAAAGCAACAAAGTTTGTTCAAGAATTATATACTGTGGTGTATTTGATGAAAGAACTTGTGGTGTATTTGATGAAAGAAATTGTGGTGTATTTGATGAAAGAAATTGTGGTGTATTTGATGAAATAACTTGTGGTGTATTTGATGAAAGAACTTGTGGTGTATTTGATGAAAGAACTTGTGGTGTATTTGATGAAAGAACTTGTGGTGTATTTGATGAAAGAACTTGTGGTGTATTTGATGAAAGAACTTGTGGTGTATTTGATGAAAGAACTTGTGGTGTATTTGATGAAAGAACTTGTGGTGTATTTGATGAAAGAACTTGTGGTGTATTTGATGAAAGAACTTGTGGTGTATTTGATGAAAGAATTTTAAAAAAAATTGTTGAAACTTTTATGATGGTTGAGATTAATATTTGGCGTTGAAGGTACTGTATTACCCGCAAATTATACAGATATTTACCTGGAGTTGTTATTCTGATATGTAAAATGAGAACCGCTGGATATTGGCTGCAGTTGACAAAAATGAAAAATGTGACTTTTATGATTCGAAAGAAGCTGTAATTAAACAGGACCATAAAGAGTTTTAAACGTGCAGAAATAAGAAACGACGAAAGGTGAAATGAATAACGAAAGGAGAGAAGGTACAAATGTGCGAACAGAGTATCATAACTCTCATTGGAAATCTGGATGACAGCCCACGAGAAACAAAGAAGAAAACGGCACAATTTAAATGTTACACAAACGCAATGCTCTGAGCCAGAATAGAGATCCTAGGGGAAAAATGTACATATCAATGAGTCCCGAAATGCCAGAAGAAAAACATGAGAAGGTGAACGAAAAATGAGAGTACAATGCTGGACAGAGACTTGAGGATGACAAAGAGATGAGGCGACATGTCTGCGGAGACACGGATCAATCTAAACATTATGCTGCAATATTTTGTTTTAAAGATGAAAAATGTAAAAGGAAAAAAGAGAATTTCATTAATGCTGCAATTTCGGAAAAGCGAATGGTCTTTGTTGGTTTGGATTTAGTACAATATGTGTTTTAAACATAGAGCTTGTTGTGTTGAAATGTGACGAGTTAGAAGATGGGATTGGTTGATTGGTTGATTTGTTGATTGGTTGATTGGTTGATTGTTTGATGGGTTGATTGGGTGATTGGTTGATTGGTTGATTGTTTGATGGGTTGATTGGGTGATTGGTTGATTGGTTGATTGGTTGATTGGTTGAAAATCGCTGTCAATCCGAAACGAGTTAATTTGTAAAAAAAAAATTAAAAATGTTGTTTTACGTTGACATGCATTTTACTGAAAGACAATGACAATGGCGCTAATGACAATGGCGCCAATTTTCGTCAAATTTCTTTTTGAACGCACTATACTATTTATTAAAACAAAATAATGCGTTCAAAAAGAAATTTAAAGCAACATTTTAACGCGTGAACTGAAAAACGATTCGAACAAATTTCCATTCTATCAAATTTCCGTCGATCAATTTTTCCGTCGACGAAATTTCTTTCGATCAAATTTCCGGATTACGCCACTGGGTAAACGTGACAGTGTCGAGCCCCGATGAATATTTCCATCTTGGATGCGTTCAAGAATGGCGGCGTCAACGCCATAAACTGGGGCCGTCATAGAGCGCCAAACACTGAACACGGGCTTCTTTGTCTTGATTCGATTACGTTAATTGCCAGCGCATCAACAAGGCCGAACGACGCTAACACCCACTGGACCGACAACTGTGTGTGTGTCTTTGCTGTTGTTGTTGTTTTTCCGTACAAGTTATTCTCCAACTTTCGTAAATCATTAATTGTTGGTATGTTTTAATTTTTTTTTTAAAATGAATAAATAGTAATTGAAGATTTTGATGGCTGTGGACGGCGATGAGGACTGCCATGGCTGAAGTCAAGGGAGTTGATCGCTGCGCTTGAATTGTGGTTGTTCAAGTGTGACAGAGTTTCGAAACAGTTGTAGTGTGGCGCATTGTCTCCAGGTGTTTTGATGGTGCTTGAATGTGGTGGGGCGCATTGTCTCCAGGTGTTTTGATGGTGCTTGAATGTGGTGGGGCGCATTGTCTCCAGGTGTTTTGATGGTGCTTGAATGTGGTGTGGCGCATTGTCTCCAGGTGTTTTGATGGTGCTTGAATGTGGTGGGGCGCATTGTCTCCAGGTGTTTTGATGGTGCTTGAATGTGGTGTGGCGCATTGTCTCCAGGTGTTTTGGTGGTGCTTGAATGTGGTGTGGCGCATTGTCTCCAGGTGTTTTGGTGGTGCTTGAATGTGGTGTGGCGCATTGTCTCCAGGTGTTTTGGTGGTGCTTGAATGTGGTGTGGCGCATTGTCTCCAGGTGTTTTGATGGTGCTTGAATGTGGGCCATCCATACACCAGAGGAGAAACGGCTCAAGAGCAGACTTAGGCTTAGATGGTGGATGATGTGGGGGAAAAAAAAGATCCACAGCAGCTGGGAATCCGGGCGTGGAAAGCAACAAAAAAAAAAAGGTCTGAGTGGACGGAAGAGGTGAGATAGGCCAAAGCACTATTTGGGATGTAGGGCCACAAAGGTGAGTGGATGAATGTGAATTTTGGTAGGCAATACGTTGGCGGTAAAAGGCGCGTCTGCCATGTCTTCCATCAATGAGCATATTGAAATATTCACGGACGTTTAAGAGAGGCTGGACGCTGACAACGGTTCTTATTTGTAGCCAACGGAAAATAAAAGACGCAGAAATATTTCGAGAATAAAGAAATTCGTATCACTTTAATCTTTAAAACAATTTTAAAAAATAATAATTTATATTGGGACGTGGACCCACAACAAAAAAGCCGAAAGTCAGCTCAGCACTAAACTGGAAAAAAAAAGAAACTCCTCAGACAGATGTACGGACGTGTACAAGTTCAGGAAGGTCATGGATGTGAGATGTACGGACCTGTAAAAGTACAGGAAGGTCATGAATGTGAGATGTACGCAATTTTACAAGTACATCAAGGTCATGGATGTGAGATCTACGGACCTGTAGAAGTTCAGAAAGGTCATGGATGTGAGATATACGGACCTGTACAAGTTCAGGAAGGTCATGGATGTGAGATGTACGGACCTGTACAAGAACAGGAAGGTCATGAATGTGAGATGTACGCACCTTTACAAGTACATCAAGGTTATGGATGTGAGATCTACGGACCTGTACAAGTATAGAAAGGTCATGGATGTGAGATGTACGGACGTGTACAAATACAGGAAGGTCATGGATGTTAGATGTACGGACGAGTACAAGTAGAGGAACGTCATGGATGTAAGATGTACGGACCTGTACAAATACAGGAATGTCATGAATCTGAGATGTATGGACCTGTACAAGTACAGGAAGGTCATGGAAGTGACATGTACAGATCTGTACATGTACTGGACAGTCATGGATGTGAGATGTACGGATCTTTACAGGTACAGGAAGATCATGGATGTGAGATGTACGGATCTTTACAGGTACAGGAAGATCATGGATGTGAGTGCGAACACTAACAAGTGTTACATACTTACAAGGTTGTTTGTTTTTTTCGGATCGATTATTCAATGTAGCAATCGATAACGATATTTTGTTCGAAAACCTAGTATGCACATTATTGGTTATTATTTTGAGATGGATTATTTAATATAACAATTGATTACGATGTTTTGTTTGAAAACCTGGTTTGTAATTTGTGGTCAATTGTTATCGTTTCATGAATAAGACACAATAGTGATACCATTCGTAAAGCTTGAAAGGTTTAAAACGATGTAGACTACAGTTGTTATCAACCTACCTCATGTCGCAACCTTTTAATCCAGTCCCTCATGTCGTTGTGACCCCCAAACATAAAATTATTTTCCTTGCTACTTCATAACAGTAGAGTATACGCGTTTTCCGACGGTCTTAGGCGACCCCGATGAAAGGATCGTTCAACCCCAAAAAAAGGGTCGCGACCCAATGGTTGAGAATCGCTGACGTTGACAAACAGGAAATCTAATACTAGTTAAAAGTTTCGTAAACAAAGTAAAAAACTGATTGAAATGTTACCAAACGAAACTCCGTGAGTCTTGGGGTATGAACGGACTTTGTTCGAACCGCATGCAACAGATTGCCAGTTCAAACGTGCTGTCCGAGTGGCCAGATACTTAGCAGCCAGGGGTGCGGTTCCAAGCCGAGGGAGTAGATGCACGTTCGCCATTTTAATCTCCTTTCAGGAAATGGATGCTGTTGTGATGAGTGACGTTGACGATTTTAGATTTAAAATATTCGAATGACGTCATTTGTTGGGTTGGAGGCTATCTGTCGAGAAGGAAAAACATTATATTTTTATATATATATATAGATTTACTACTAGCTGGGGCCTCGCATATACGTAGGGAATATAAAGTACGGGAAAAGAAGCAGATCTATTTAATTTTTATATAGTCGATTTTGACCGACAAACTTAGAGATATATAGTTCTCAATGATGGATTGTGTTTTGTTTTGAGTTTGTCGTATTGTTTGATGGTTGTAGATTCAAAAACTACTGGACCTAGAGTGATGAAATTCTCCACAGATCTAATCTTTTTTTTCATAAAATAAGAATAGACTGGGTCAAATCTTTTTTTTTTCTACATTAGCTTGGCCCACGATGGCCGAAACTTGTGTTTTTTCCTTATATAAGCTTTCTAATGATTGTGCACTGTGGCTAGGTCAGTAATCGGTGCACGAAATTGAACGTCATTTCCGTGCGTGGTGTTTAGATTTGCTCATTACAAGAGAACATTGTGTCGAGTGTCAGCTTACTTTGATGTCTGAAGGTTGTGTAACGTATGAGCATTGAGTGATGACTTTGCCAAGGGCGTGAGATTCCCTGTTGTTAAAGTGAACGCCTCTTGGTGCGTGAGATGTGTCATCAGTGATAGTATTGCGGCTAAATGGTGATTGGACGAGAGGAAAAAGCATAATAAACAAGTGTGTGAATATAAGGTGGTAGATAGAGGGGGTAGTGGATTATGCTCTATAAAACTGACGCCCAATGCACCATAACACTGTCACACTGTATACCATAACACTGCCACACTGTTTACCATAACACTGTCACGGTATAACACTGTCACACTGTGCACCATAACACTGTCACACTGTTTACCATAACACTGTCACACT
This sequence comes from Lymnaea stagnalis, assembly GCA_964033795.1. Lineage (NCBI taxonomy): Eukaryota > Metazoa > Mollusca > Gastropoda > Lymnaeidae > Lymnaea > Lymnaea stagnalis. The sequence goes on along the minus strand of CAXITT010000259.1, from coordinate 934,599 downwards.
ATAACACAGTCACACTGTGCACCATGGCACTGTCACACTATGACACTGTCACTCTATGAACTATAACGCTGTCACACTATAACACTGTTACACTATACCACCGTCACACTATACCACTGTCACACTGTGCACTAGACACTGTCACATTATGAACTAAAACGCTGTCACACTATGCACCATAACTTTGTCACACTATACCACTGTCACACTTTGCACTAGACACTGTCATACTGTAACAATAACACTGTCACACTTTAACACTGTCACACTATAACACTGTCACACTGTGCACCGTAACACTGTCACACTTTGCACCATACCACTATCACACTATAACACTGTCACACTTTGCACTAGAACACTGTCAAACTGTGCGCCATAACACTGTCATAATATAAAACTGTCACACTATGAACTAGGACAATGTCACACTGTTTAGCATAACACTGCTACAGTGTAACACTGTCACACTCTGCTCCATAACACTGTCACACTCTGCTCCATAACACTGTCACACTATACACAATAACACTGTTAAACTGTGGACCATAACATTGTCACACTGTAACACTGTCACACTCTGCTCTATAACACTGTCACAATATACACAATAACACTGTTAAACTGTGGACCATAACACTGTCAGACTGTAAAACTGTCGCACTATGCTCTATAACACTGTCACACTATGTACTACAACACTTTGTAAACCAGAGGTAATGCATGGGTGGATAAAAATTAATTTTTTTGTAAATTGCGACATTAAATTGTGTGTGTGACATAATAAGTAGGTGTCTGAAGTAAACAACCATTCTATAACATCCCGTTTGTGGCCGGGGCCCTAAATTCACCTTCTCCCCTTATATTAGCAATATAAATAAAATTTCCTTAAGGTTCCTACACTATTCATCCGACTGCGATATTACTTTGGTGATTTGATACGGGCAAAGGTTTCTAAATTAGTACAACCATTTTGAAACATTCCGTTTCGGGCCGGCAGACCTTACTTCGTTTTCCCTACTAATATGAGCTATATAAATATAATTTCAAAAAGCAGTAATGCATTGGTGGATGGAATGTTAATAATATACAGATAGCGACATTTCAATTTGTGTGCAACATACTAAGTAGGTTTATGAATTAGTACAATAATTTTACAACATTCCCTTTGGGGTCGGGAGCCCGAAATTTTTTTATATTTTTTTAAAATTATATCAGCTATAAATCTATGATTTTGAAGAGCCCTAATACATGAGTGGATGGAATTGAACCAAACAGCGATGTTTCCGTTTGTGTGGGACATAATGTAGTAGGTTTCTGAATTTGTACAACCATTTTGCAATACTCAGTTCTGAACCGTGCGTCCTCAATTAGTTTTCTTCTGATATGAGCTATTTCAATATCATTTCCGTTTGCGTTTCTATACCATTCATCTGAAAGCGATAAAACTTTGGTGAGTTGTTGATTGCACGCCGCAAAAGCTTTCTGAATAAGTACAACCATTTTACAGTATTCCGTTTGGGGCCGGGGGCCCTAAATTCCTTTTTTTTTCCTAATATGAACTATATAAATATAATTTCAAACAAAGAAATTGCATGGGTGGATATCATTGAATCAAATACAAGCTGCGACATTTCATTCAGTTTGTATGCGACATAATAAGTATTTTTTCTGAATTAGTACACCCATTTTGCAATATTCCGTTTGGGGCCGGGGGTTCTTAAAATTGTGTATATGTACTAAATGAGCCATATAAATAAAATTTCAAACAGAGCTATTGCATGGGTGGATCAATCGCTACAAATGTGTAGGCAAAATTTATTCGAGTACGCACAAAACGGTAAAAAAAATATTGTATACATAAAAAGTACTTCAAAAACATAATTATAACACAAACACTTTGTTTGAGTGGCATTGCAGCGCGTGCCAGGTTCTTGCTAGTACACAATATCTTTTAATTTAAAAAAAAAATGTGATCAAAGAATTACATCGTAATCAAATTTATCGGAAAAAAAAATCAACTATGTGTTGTTTTTAGTGCGATTTTAATATTGCGAAAAAAAATTAAAATTTAATTGTTCTACTTAACCCGCAGCTGACGTCCTAGCGCGAATTTGCCAAAGCTTTAAGTTTCCTTGATTTAAAACCGCACGTGACAAACGGATAAACTTACTTCCCTTCCTTAAAAGTAAAATTAATAAATATAATTTGATTGCTTTTCAAATTATAAATAAAAAGCAACACATTTTAACTCTGAATTTTTAACATTTAATAAGGGTTTACTTTTTTTTTCCTTCCAAAAATATACTTTTATTTGATTTGTAAAGTAATAAAAACTTAACTTTCAAACATAATTTTAATAAGAAAATGCTATTAAGTCAATCAAATCAGCGAATTTCAATGGCCAAAAATAGCATTCACTAATGCACCTATCATGCATCCAAATAATTACACACCACATGAAGTGAAAAAAAAATGTGTGTTTGTGTACGTAGAGGGCTACAAGGCGTGGATGATTTTATCAAGTTTTATTAAAAAAATGTGTGTTTGTGTACGTAGAGGGCTACAAGGCGTGGATGATTTTATCAAGTTTTATTAAAAAAATGTGTGTTTGTGTACGTAGAGGGCTACAAGGCGTGGATGATTTTATCAAGTTTTATTAAAAAAATGTGTGTTTGTGTACGTAGAGGGCTACAAGGCGTGGATGATTTTATCAAGTTTTATTTAAAAAAATGTGTGTTTGTGTACGTAGAGGGCTACAAGGCGTGGATGATTTTATCAAGTTTTATTTAAAAAAATGTGTGTTTGTGTACGTAGAGGGCTACAAGGCGTGGATGATTTTATCAAGTTTTATTTAAAAAAATGTGGGGTGGAACTCAATGTTCCCTCTAAGGTTTGTTGGTTCGTGTGCAAAATCGTACAGTTGTGTGCAAAGTTTTACAGCATCATTTTTTTTTGTGTGTGCAAAATTTCACAGCCCAAAAACACAAACACACACTTATATGGAAATTAGCTGCGCGGTACTCAAAACTGCTGCGCGACGTCTGTGAGATAGCTGCGCAGCCGCGCAGCCACGCAGCCTAAAGGGAACATTGGTGGGACTCTACACTTTCATCTCCCCTCTGTTTTGCACAAGATACGACTCAGAATAAAGGAATGAATTTGATACATAATTAACCATCTTAGGTACATACACATCGAAGGTAGGAAATAGGATGTGTAGATTTTTTACATGTATGACAATATCTTTAAATTAGAGACCGACCGAAAGCGATTTTTTATGATTTCGGCTATAACCGAAACCAGGTCGAAAGCTAAAAAATTACTTTCGCCCGAAACCGAAAGTAATCCGAAACGTAACTTTTCAGTTTCGACCGAAACGAAGCCGAAAATTTTAAATATGTCAAAGCACGTTTTTGCACACGTTCTGCTCACCGCGAAAAATGATGGAACACATTTTGAGGCAATTTTTGTTCGTCTTAAATGACTCTCACACGATGTATCCAATGAAGTGAACCTTCTCCCCTTTTTTGGCTGTTACCATTTGCATTAAAAAAATTATTTAAAGCTGATAAACAATAAAATTAAAATTAGATTTGTAATTTGAAAATCTGAGTGGGAGAAGGGCGAAATTCATGCAAAATAGGACGTTCTTTTAAAATACAATTACAACGCTGTCTAAACATGTAAGAGAGCTTAGGCTATCTTTTGTTTAATGGTATCGCCCATTAAAATGTCCACACACAAGAATTGAACAAACTCTTTTCTTCTGAGAACCCATACATTCTTGTTGAAACTCGTGTTCTTATTGGTAGACCTGAAATTGTTTGTTTATCGGGAATTATCATTTGTCGGCTAATTTTAGATTTGACCTAGATTTAACAAAAGTTGAGCGAATGATGGTTTAGTTTGATAATACAGCCCCATTACATAATTATTTACAAAACAGTGATTGAATTAAGGGCAATTTTTGCCTAATTATACAAAATTGAAAAAGAATTGATGTTTTAATATTTTTTTAAAAATATTACTAAAGTTTCATTCTTTTCTTTCTTTACAATTTTTTCCATACACTTCACACTCGACTAATTTGGTGTGAAATTTTAAACTTTTATTTCGTGGTCAGTAAAAGCATTTATAAGCACGATACGGGTGAATGTCAATGAAATAATTAATTGAGAAAGCCTAGGTATCCCAAATTTTAAAAAAAATAACTAATCGTGTGAAAAAAATAAAAAAGGAAGTCTTACAATTCTTCTTTTTTCTTCACAATGCTAGTCACCTTGAACTATGGCTACATTTCTGAGCAAGATAATGCTAAATCAAAATGTATTTCACAAATAAATTACTTGAATAAGCCAATTGTTCCCTAAGTAAAATTTATTTTAAAAAATCATAAATAGTAATATAAATATTACAATTCCCCTGGGTTGTTTTTTTCCCCACAAAACTATTATCCTTTCCTTATCTTATGCCTTATTGAAATTTAATTTCGTAAAATATTGGACTAATCATGCAGCTCTGAACAGTGTTCGCAAATTATTTGTTATATCTTACCGATGACAGCAATACGTCGCGCAATAGTCTTAATCACTTTCGGCCAAAACCAAAAGTAAACTGAAACTAAACTTTTCAGTTTCGACCGAAACCGAAATTAAACTGAAAGTTAACTTTTCAGTTTCGGTCCAAAACCGAAACTAGGCCGAAAGTGATAAAATGACAGCTTTCGGCACCGAAACCGAAGCCGAAATTCGGTCGGTCTCTACTTTAAATCCATTGATATTAAAGTTGTGAAAAAGAGATGTTACATCCCCTTTTTACAAATAAACTGACATTAATAATTAAGAAAATCAAAAGCGTTAACAAAGAGTGCTTACTTTTACGTGCGTATACCCATGAAAATAAAAACCCGATCATTTTACACACGTCAAAATTTAATTTTGAAAGATGGAGATGAATTGTTAAGATTTCTTTCCAAAAAAAATGTTAAAAAAATCTTTGATTGCTTTTTTACTTTGCGAAACTTAAAGTGGGTGTATATTGATTGTGATGAGATAAATAATATTTCTGTCAAAAAGGGCACTCAATACTGGTACAGACTTGAAAAACGGTTAAGAGATTCTTCCTAAGATTAAAAAAAAAAAATGGATAAAATTCAAATAACACAGAATAATGCGGCTCGCATAGTTCTCTGCAAACGCAAATTCGACCATGCAAAAACACTTCTGAGAGAGTTGTATTGGCTTCAGGTGCGTGCTCGCATAGAGTACAAAATCGCAGCTTTGTGCTACCGCTGCTTACATGACCTGGCGCCGTCCTATCTGAAAGAGCTGCTGGCGCCTTATGTACCCAGTAGAGAGCTCCGCTCATCCGATAGTGGCAAACTCTCGACACCACGCCTTGAGACTTACGGAAAGCGCACTTTCGCATTTGCTGGTCCAACAATTTGGAACGCCCTTCCTGTCGATCCTAGAAACAACCAGACACTGGAGTCCTTTAAAAGCGATCTAAAGACACATCTATGTCGCAAATACCTTCTGGCATGATTGTCTACCTTATTTTCCATGTGTTGCTGTGTTGCTCCGGGTTGAAATGGCTAGAAAGACTTTGATATTGTATGCTTGTAATTAGTTTTTGTAGTGTTGCGTTTGTTTTAAATGTGGTGAATTATAGATATGTTTTTTGTTCACTTTGTACCGCGCTTCGAGCCTTTGGGGATGAAGCGTGTTTTTTAAATGAACTTTATTATTATTATTATTATTATTATTATTTTCCGATAATATAGTAGAAAACCCAAGGAAACCATTTTGTTTGATTTTTATGAAGACATCATTACATCAAATTCTGATTAAAAAAATTAATTTAAAATGGTAAACAGAGTTGTTTTTTTTTGTTGTTGAAAATTGAAGAGTACGTTTTCACATTTTTTAGAGAGAAAAAAAAAATTAGTTTATGGGGCAAGAAAAGTGGTAGGGTAGGTAGGCCCAACATTTTACAATTTAAAAAACACGTGACATCTAAAGTAATTCTCTCGCGTATAATCAGCCACCAACGAACTCCTTTAGTGACAATAATGATTTAATTTGCGTCCATTTAGATATGGTAATTTCTTCTTCTTCTTCTTCTATATATAAAGCGCCCGCGATAAATTTATTGGTCAATCTGGCTCCCATGCATGCAGAGGGGATTTGCAATGTTTCTGTGCCTGGTGTTGAAGATGATATTTCACTGGTTGCAAGGGCTACTCAGTGTATCAGGGTATCATGAACTTGAGGTTGGAAAGCCTGATGTGATAATGTAAGTTTCAAACGTTTTCGTCTAAACTGTTTCATTTTGGAAGCTTGTGTTCCAGTCTCTGCTTGCCTTTGGCAGGAATGGGCAGTTCCTGTACTGGCTTCTTGCTTGTATGAGTCGGACCTGCCTGTTGTGGCTTCCTCGCTGTCTAGAGGGGAGAGAGAGGGACGAGTTTCTGTTTAATGCTAGAGCAGTGGACCGTTCCAAAATTTATCTTTTACATCAAGGACAGTCTGGAAAGTGGTCGTCGTTCCTCCAAAAGGTGACCAGCCCGTGGTCTCTAGCATGCTGCCAACACTAGAGGTATTCCTGTAGCGGTTCAGAGCAAAGCTTGCCACACGTCGATGGACCACCTCCAACCCGTCTATGCTCTTCTGTGTCCGAGACTGAAGATGCGTTATCTAAAAGAGGCTGGAAAAAGGCTTTATATGCTCTTTCTTTTACAATTGAGTTGCCGATCTTAAGATTTCGCCACAAGAACCCGCGTGTCTTGTGTGCCTGGCTGCACACACTATTAATTTGCTCGTCCCAGAGCACCTCTCTTCGAATGGTAAATGGTAACATCTTGTCTATGGAGAAAAAAAAATGTAGATGAGGGGCGCGAACATTGTTAGGGTGTGCGAATACTAATTAGCAGAAAATACTTCTTTAAACTTTAAAGGTTAGGATGTTAGAAACATAAGTATCATTACATAGATAGTTCTTTCTAAAATTCAGGATTGTGATGAGTTTCCACAATAGCAGGTGGAAAGTATTGCAAAGGGCTGCCATTACTATCTCGAAAACATCGGGTGATGTTTTCTAGTGTTAATATATTTAAATGACTTTGTGGGTCGTTCAAGTTAAGTTATTTATGGTGTGCAAATAGTCTAGAACCTTTTATTTGGAACGGTGGGTTTCAAACATCTATTAAAGAAAGTTTTTCGGTGCGCTCTTGTTTGCTGCTTGCATTTGAAATAAAGCTTGATTCTATATGCTTTCCAAAAATATTTTAAATACGTTTTTCAACAAAACATTAGCCATTTAATGCCCTAATGTTCTTTAAACATACAAAAATACGTGTCGTAACATTTTAAGAAGCTGCAGATCAGTGGCGTAGCTAAGGGAGGGACAGGGGGGGCCCAGATTCGAAAGCACCCCTTCCCCCGTGCCTCTACTTGATTATAGCCCCCAAAGGAGTGTCCGAATTTTTTTTACATTAAATAATGTCGAATGTCAAAATGCAGGGGCCCCTAAAGAGGCAAAGCCCCCCGGGCCCTAAAATCCCTAGCTACGCCACCGCTGCAGATAGGAGAGGCATTGAACATTAGATTAGAATTATTATATTATAGTTCAGGGGCGTGTATACTATTAAGAGTAGAGTTTATAAATAGGCTCTCACAATCATAGGGTTTTTTTATTTCATTTCTACAATTATAAATTTTTTGGGGGGTTAATTTTGCAAATTACTTTTGACTGGTACTTTATTTACTTGCACGCTGATCACGCGTTAGACAAGAAGTTATTCTTCCGAATACAAACCCGGGAAAAGATTCGCTGTTAAGGCAACCCTATTCTTGTAACACAAGGAAATGAACGCTGCATCTCTTTGATAAACTGCAGTGCATTTCGATGTATATGAGGTCCACACTATAACACATCACATAGGCCGGTAGCATGCATAAAGAGTACCTGGGCATAGCTTGGGGTTAACCAAGCTAGTGGCTCTGCCCTTACTGTTCTGCTCTTACTGTTCTGCTCTTACTGTTCTGCTCTTACTGTTCTGCTCTTACTGTTCTGCTCTTACTGTTCTGCTCTTACTGTTCTGCTCTTACTGTTCTGCTCTTACTGTTCTGCTCTTACTGTTCTGCTCTTACTGTTCTGCTCTTACTGTTCTGCTCTTACTGTTCTGCTCTTACTGTTCTGCTCTTACTGTTCTGCTCTTACTGTTCTGCTCTTACTGTTCTGCTCTTACTGTTCTGCTCTTACTGTTCTGCTCTTACTGTTTATTGCCACCTTATGAGTTTTGGGGAGTTTGAGATTAAGCCCCAAAAAAGTCAATTTAGTCAAAATATGGGTCTGTGCAGGAAATGAGGACAGCAATGTCTCAAAGGCAGTGTGTGTAACACACGGACCAATTACAATCTATGTTATATTACACTTTTTAAAATTAAATTATTTGATGTAGAGCATTTGTTACAAGTTTCATTAAATACCATACAAAATAAGTTTACACCTAAATTTTATGTATGACATTCTACAATCACACGGTAGTGCTCAAGTGTCTAAGCTGCTGAATAAAAGTGTCGAGAGAAAAATGTTCGCCTGCGAGGTGAGATATTTATGGTGAGTCCCTGACAGAACAAGAAGGCATCACGTCCCGGAAATAAGACAAAATGGTTGATGCCATCCAAATCAGCAAGTATATGGCTCAACAACAAATTAATGGGCTTGGACATCGGGTCAGAATGTCTGTCAAAAAAACCTGCATTGCACGTGCACAATGGCAGGCCCTCCTGGTTTCATGAATATTACCTGAACCCGCTTATGCTCCAAAATCTAGAGAGAGTTTTAAGGCGTTATTATAAACCTGGTTTGGCTTTGGGGCAGCAATGCTGCCGGCCTAGTTCGGAGAAGCTGGTTATCACTTTCGCGCTTTAGATAAACGTTGGGCTTACTTTTAGGACTTTGAGGCGCTGGTTGGTATAGGATCGCAGTCTTTTTTGTGTTAATGGTTAGACCGAAGTTGGTGCAGGCGTTGGAAAAATTAGTATTAATTCGTTGAATATCCGCCTTTGAACCAGCGTTTACGGCAAAATCTTCACCATACAGGAAGTCAATTTTGAGGACGAATAGCTTCCCATTAGTTCGGTATCTGAAACCAGTTCCAATGTCTCTCTCTCTGAAGGCATCAGCCAGTACGATGGAAGGCATGAGGCTAACAAGTGAACGAGTCGGACCACAACCTTGTTTGACGTTCATGTTCTCTAACCCTACCCTGCACACATCATGTCCCGTGACCATAGCTTGCATGCCATCATGCCCCTGACCCAAGCCTGAATACCATCATGTACCCTGTATTTACCTTTCATACCACTAAGTCCCAACACCATAGCCTGCATACCCTCATGTCCCCTAACTCTAGCCTTGATACAATTATGTCGCCTGACTCTAGCCTTCATCCCATCATGTCCCCTGACCCTATCCTTAATACCATGATATCCCTAGACCCTAGCTGCCAACCATTATGTCCCAGACCCTAGCCTGCATACCACGATGTCTCCTGACCATAGAAGCATACCAATAGTCCCTTTACCTTAGCATGCATACCACCATGTCCCTCCCAACATAGCCTTCAACATGTCCCCTGACCCTTACCTTCCTACCATCATGTCTCCTGACCCTGGCCTTCGTACCATCATGTATTTTGCGCTCCTTTTGTTATTTGACATGCTCGTGCATCCATGTTTTGCAGTGATCTCCCAAAGACCCTCTCTACTAAAGCACACACACTTTATAAACGTTGTGGTATTGCCGAGAGTATAGTCTGGGGTAGAGACCGACCGAAAGTGATTTTCTGATTTCGGCCGAAGCCGAAAATAGGCCGAAAGTTTAAAATGACTTTCGGCCGAAACCGAAAAAAGGCCGAAAGTTTAAAAATGACTTTCGGCCGAAACCGAAAAAATACCGAAAGTTAAAAATGAATTTCGGCCGAAACCGAAGCCGAAACCGAAAATGAAATATTAAGATATTTTGAAATTCGTTCCCGCATACATTCTGCTTACATCGAAAATGATGTGGGAAAATATAAATCTTTACATTCTTTTTATAAAAATGAGATAATCGTAAATATTAATAAATAAAAATCTAATTTAGGGTTCTCAAACTTGCGGCCAGCGAGCCATTTGTGACCCGCAAGATGATATTTTGCGGCCCGCTACATACAGAAAAGTTTAGTGTAAATGCGCCGGCCCGTTTCCACCTTTCTCATTTATATAACTTGACTCTCCGCGACGGTTTCAGTCGAATCTCACCGACAAATCTAATCCTGATTTTTTTTTTAATGTCTCTATATATTTTTGTATGCCAGCTCTCTGGCAACAGTGAGTAGGTGGATGAAAGTGAATCCTAGTTCTTGAGAACCCTTAATGATTTTTTTGTTATTTCTAAAGGTTGACCAGATTGTAACGGTTGTAATCGCTTTTTTTGTGGATTACTTGATGCGGCCCACTCTCATTCAGACACTACCTCCTGCGCCCCCCCCCCCCCCAATAATTTGAGTTTGATCCCCTTGCTCAAATGAACACTTTGGAGTTTACCATTTTAATATAAAACTAATTTAAATTG
>CAXITT010000259.1:894253-918190 GCA_964033795.1 Lymnaea stagnalis | reverse complement strand
TGAGAGAGAGAGAGAGAGAGAAGACCACTTGTCTGCAGACTACACGTGAGTGAAAGAGATGACAACTTGCCTGCAGACTACACATGCGAGAGAGAGAGAGAGAGAGAGAGAGACCACTTGTCTGCAGACTACACGTGAGGGAAAGAGATGACAACTTTCCTGCAGACTACAAATGAGAGAGAGAGAGAGAGAGAGAGATGACCACTTGCCTGCAGACTACACATGAGAGAGAGAGAGAGAGAGAGAGAGAGACAGAAGACCACTTGTCTGCAGACTACACGTGAGTGAAAGAGATGACAACTTGCCTGCAGACTACAAATGAGAGAGAGAGAGAGAGAGAGAGAGAAGACCACTTGCCTGCAGACTACACGTGAGTGAAAGAGATGACAACTTGCCTGCAGACTACAAATGAGAGAGAGAGAGAGAGAGAGAGAGAGAAGACCACTTGCCTGCAGACTACACATTGAGTGAGAGAGATGACCACTTGCCTGCAGACTACACATTGAGTGAGAGAGAAGACCACTTGCCTGTTTTCACACCCGTCACTAAATTGGCAAGGCAGCCAGCAGTCTCGTTTCGTTCTAGAGTTGACCCGATTGTTACGCTGGTCGGTACAGTTCACTGTGCTGTTCTTACTGTCCTTAAACGTCACGTGGTAACCTGGCATCACAACTAGATAGGAAAAAAGCGTTTTAAAATAAAGTTATAACTGTGGATTAAGTGAATTTTTTCTAATCAAAATCTGTATATTGTGGTCATTTTTCAACCTCTCCCGTAAGGTAAGTGGATCTCACACCTCTATCACCTGTCTATATAATCGGCATCAATATGTTTCCAACCTTACTATATCCCCAAACTTCCAAATGCATCAAGCTGCCTACATCACCATCCTGCCTACATCACCATCCTGCCTATATCACCAACCTGCCAACATCACCAACATGCGCACATCATTATCCTCCCTACATAGCCAACCGGCCCACATCACCAACTTACCCATATCACCAACCCAAAAACATCACCATCTTTCCCACATCAACAACTTGCCCACATCACCAACTTTCCCACATCGCCAGCCAGCTTGCATCACCAACCAGCCTATATACTTCACCCGCCTAATCTCTCACCTGTCCAATCACCCAATGATCAGGTACATCACCCACCTGTCCTAATCACCCAACGAAAAAGTACATCACTCACCTTTCCTAATCACCCAACGATAAGTACATCACTCACCTGTCCTAATCACCCAAGGATCAAGTACACCACTCACCTGCATATAGTCCTGTAATCCTCAGCCACACGAATGGGTATGACGTATCCCATACAAGTTCCAATGATGTGATGTTCGTCCGACAAGTCCGATCTCTCCCGTCTGTTACGATATCCAATTTGGTGGGCGGAGTTGTCCTTACTTGGCCCACTCTGACTAGGTCCTCTGAGATTTTAGCGAATTTTGTCGTGATTGGAAATGTCGAATCAGTTTTGACAGTCTTCAGTCTCAGGTTTGTTATACATGTAAGCAGCGGAGTACTATCTCTGGATTATGTAGCCATGACTAATTAAATGTGTGTAAAGCGCATGTTGAAACATCCACAGGCAACACAGCACGCAGTTTTAAGCGTAGACCATGCATTTCTAATGAAATCTGTTCATGTCATATTGTCAGAAAACCTATGCATCTTTATTTTGCGGTGTATTAAATAATCCTAATTGAGATACATTAAAAATCAAACATACACCTTACAATACCGACACACACACACAACAGACAAACTGCTAGTGTGTAACAAATAATCGACCAAGCAGCCAACTAAATTAGAATGTACAACAAACTATATTTTCCACAAAAAAGGTTCTATATATCCAACAAAATTGCTGCATACAACTTACAATAAAAACACATACAAACGTCTACACTGACAAGTAAAATCCTGCCGTACTGTCACACAAGAGACCTGCCATATTGTCACACAAGAGACCTGCCGTACTGTCACACAAGAGACCTGCCGTACTGTCACACAAGAGACCTGCCGTACTGTCACACAAGAGACCTGCCGTACTGTCACACAAGAGACCTGCCGTACTGTCACACAAGAGACCTGCCGTACTGTCACACAAGAGACCTGCCGTACTGTCACACAAGAGACCTGCCGTACTGTCACACAAGAGACCTGCCGTACTGTCACACAAGAGACCTGCCGTACTGTCACACAAGAGACCTGCCGTACTGTCACACAAGAGACCTGCCGTACTGTCACACAAGAGACCTGCCGTACTGTCACACAAGAGACCTGCCGTACTGTCACACAAGAGACCTGCCGTACTGTCACACAAGAGACCTGCCGTACTGTCACACAAGAGACCTGCCGTACTGTCACACAAGAGACCTGCCGTACTGTCACACAAGAGACCTGCCGTACTGTCACACAAGAGACCTGCCGTACTGTCACACAAGAGACCTGCCGTACTGTCACACAAGAGACCTGCCGTACTGTCACACAAGAGACCTGCCGTACTGTCACACAAGAGACCTGCCGTACTGTCACACAAGAGACCTGCCGTACTGTCACACAAGAGACCTGCCGTACTGTCACACAAGAGACCTGCCGTACTGTCACACAAGAGACCTGCCGTACTGTCACACAAGAGACCTGCCGTACTGTCACACAAGAGACCTGCCGTACTGTCACACAAGAGACCTGCCGTACTGTCACACAAGAGACCTGCCGTACTGTCACACAAGAGACCTGCCGTACTGTCACACAAGAGACCTGCCGTACTGTCACACAAGAGACCTGCCGTACTGTCACACAAGAGACCTGCCGTACTGTCACACAAGAGACCTGCCGTACTGTCACACAAGAGACCTGCCGTACTGTCACACAAGAGACCTGCCGTACTGTCACACAAGAGACCTGCCGTACTGTCACACAAGAGACCTGCCGTACTGTCACACAAGAGACCTGCCGTACTGTCACACAAGAGACCTGCCGTACTGTCACACAAGAGACCTGCCGTACTGTCACACAAGAGACCTGCCGTACTGTCACACAAGAGACCTGCCGTACTGTCACACAAGAGACCTGCCGTACTGTCACACAAGAGACCTGCCGTACTGTCACACAAGAGACCTGCCGTACTGTCACACAAGAGACCTGCCGTACTGTCACACAAGAGACCTGCCGTACTGTCACACAAGAGACCTGCCGTACTGTCACACAAGAGACCTGCCGTACTGTCACACAAGAGACCTGCCGTACTGTCACACAAGAGACCTGCCGTACTGTCACACAAGATACCTGCCGTACTGTCACACAAGAGACCTGCCGTACTGTCACACAAGAGACCTGCCGTACTGTCACACAAGAGCCCTGGCGTACTGTCACACAAGAGACCTGGCGTACTGTCACACAAGAGACCTGGCGTACTGTCACACAAGAGACCTGCCGTGCAGTCACACAAGAGACCTGGCGTACTGACACACAAGAGACCTGCCGTACGAGCTAGGGCTCGTACACAAAAGATGAGCTAGGGTTCGTACACAAAAGATGAGCTAGGGATCGTATACAAAAGATGAACTAGGGCTCGTACACAAAAGATGAGCTAGGGTTCGTACACAAAAGATGAGCTAGGGATCGTATACAAAAGATGAACTAGGGCTCGTACACAAAAGATGAGCTAGGGTTCGTTCACAAAAGATAAGTTAGAACTCGTACACAAAAGATGAGCTAGGGCTCGTACACAATACATGAGCTTGGGCTCGTACACAAAATATGAGCTAGGCTCGTACGCAAAAGATTAGTTAGGGCTCGTACACAATAGATTAGCTTGTGCTCGCACACAAAAGATGAGCTATGGCTCGTTCACAACAGATAAGTTAGGTCTCATACAATAACGGTTAGTTAGGTCTCGTACAATAACGGTTAGTTAGGTCTCGTACAATAACGGTTAGTTAGGTCTCGTACAATAACGGTTAGTTAGGTCTCGTACAATAACGGTTAGTTAGGTCTCGTACAATAACGGTTAGTCAGGGCTCGTAAACAAAAGATGATTTAGGGCTCATACACAAAAGAATAGTCAGGGTTCGTACACATAATGTCCGAGATAAACCAATACTGCATACTCAATTTTGCGCTTCCTTGGTAAATTATATACTTTACTAGACATAGCCCGCCAAACATTGGCGATAGCAATGCATGAACTTCCCATCTATAAGTGTTACTTGACAAAACATGAACTCAAGTAACGCATATTTAAGAATTCCAATTTTTGCTACACCCCTTCCCCCATGATACTTCATTGCAAACATTTTATTTCCCACCAATAAACTATATATTTCCCACCAATAAACTATATATTTCCCACCAATAAACTATATATTTCCCCACCAATAAACTACATATTTCCCACCAATAAACTATATATTTCCCACCAATAAACTATCTATTTCCCACCAATAAACTATATATTTAAGAATGAGCGATGCTGACGTAACGCCAAAGAACCATAAATATTTAGATATGTTCGGATTCTAAAACACATTTAAAGTTATTTTCAATTTTTTTTACGGAAATCGAATAAATTTAATGCGCCAAAAAGTATATATCCCTTTCATTTTAGTAAAAGTTTAAGTATTATTATTACAAATTACAAATACATTTAAAGTATCATATATGGAACTATTTTTTAAAAATTTTCTGAATCTAAAAGATATGAACACAACTATAAATTAAAAAAAAATGTTGATCTCAGAATTTGATTGTAATCAAATTTATCGGGGAAACCCAAACATCTGTTATTTTTTTGCACGTTTTCTTAGTGCGTTGTTAGTATTGCGAAATAAATAAGCAAATGACGTCATAGAGTGTATTGTCTATTTTAGTCATAGCTCTAAGTTTCTTTGATTTAATAACCGCGCATAACAAAACTGATAATGTGTTTTCCCCTTCTTAAAAGTAAAATTAATAAATATAATTGATTGCTTTTAAATAAGTAACATTTGCTAAAATTAAATACAACATAAGTTTTGTATTTTTAACCCACTCACCCCCACACAAGCACTTAACCGACACACCCACTCACACTCACACACGCACCTAACCGACACACCCACTCACCCCACACACGCACTTAACCGACACACCCACTCGACCCAACACACGAACCTAACAAACACACCCACTCACCCCACACACGCACTTATCCGACACACCCATTCACCCCAACACACGCATTTAACATACACAACCCCTCACCTCACACAGCACTTAACCGACACACCCACTGACCCCTCACACGCATGTAACCGACTCACCCACTGACCACACACATGCATTTAACCGACACACACTGACCCCACGCATGCATTTAACCAACACATCCACTCACCCCCACACATGCACTTAACAAACACACGCACTCACCCCCACACACGCATTTAACCGACACAGCTACTCACCCCACACACACACTTAACCGACACACTCAGTCACCCCCACACATTCAATTATACGACACACCCCCTCACCCAACACACGCACTTAACCGACTAACCTACTCACCCCAACACACGCACTTAACCGACACACCCACTCACCCCACACATGAACTTAACCGACACACCCACTCACCCCAACACACGCATTTAACGACACACCCACTCACCCCCATGTCAACTCCTACTGTCTTCTTGGATTGATTACATTCGTCAGTTCTTTCATACGTTGAAGCGTCGTACTATTCTAACTATCAATTAACAAACTCAACTCCTTTTCATAATAACTATAACTTTAATATCTAAGTAAATATAATAAACATCCTATCACTTCAGGGTTCCACTCAAGACTGCCGCACGGCTAAAACATACGTCACAACA
The DNA here is from genome assembly GCA_964033795.1 of Lymnaea stagnalis. Classification (NCBI taxonomy): domain Eukaryota; kingdom Metazoa; phylum Mollusca; class Gastropoda; family Lymnaeidae; genus Lymnaea; species Lymnaea stagnalis. The sequence goes on along the minus strand of CAXITT010000259.1, from coordinate 912,312 downwards.
CTGCATAGACAATACGTCACGACTCAGCATAAAAATACGTCATAAATACAATGGCGGGAAGAGCGTTCACTAACTATAATAGTCAAGCGCGGGAAAAGCGTTCAACAACTAATGAACATAATATTGAGTCGCAACAATTCCTAATGAACGCTCACACTCGACACCCCACACACGCACTTAACCGACACACCCCCTGACCCAATACACGAACCTAACAAACACACCCTGTCACCCCCACACACGCACTCAACCGACACACCCACCCACCACACGCACGCATTGAACCTAAACACCTACTCACCCCACACACACACTTAACCGACACACCCACTCACCCCCACACATAAACTTAACCGACACACCCCCTCACCCCACACACACACACTTAACCGACACACCCACAAACCCACACACACACTTAACCGACACACGCACTTACCCCACACGCACTTAACCGACACACCCACTCACCCCACACACGAACTTAGCCGACACACCCACTTACCCCACACACGCATTTAACAGACACACCCACTCTCCCCACACACGTATTTAACCGACACACTCACTCACCCCACACACGCATTTAACCGACACACCCACTCACCCCACATATGCATTTAACCGACAAACAAACTTAACTCACACACCCACTTTAGCTCATCTCCATATTCTACAACCTCCCACATCCACTGACCATCCATATCCACAAATATCCCACATCCACTGACAAACCACAACATATAATTTAACTCCTCTGACATAAAAATGGCAGACATGTATGGTAGTTGCCCTGGTTTCTGTAATGTCATCATATATGTCTGTAGCTAAGGGCGCTGGCCCATTCGATGCCCTGGTCGCTACAATCCACTGGCCTTGTTCTCAAGGCCCTTACACGTCACCTCGAAAATTGGGACTCAAGGCGGTTCACGTGGTACAGGGACGTGTTGATAAACACGGTACCAAGTCCCAAAAAACAAGAGACCCCCCACACTATGCCTTCCCTATGCAGGTAGGGCACACAATGGGCATCACGGACTAAAGGCATTCTGTCGCATGCATAATCACACAAACATTACACTAAAATAATTATTTTGATTTAGAATACAGAAAATGCTACAAAATAAGATACAGAATTATAATACCGGTTAAACGTATTGCCTTGAAACTATTCGAGAGGGAATGAATCGTACAGCAAATGAGAATCGCTTTTGGATAATTTCCTTCTGTTTGTGTAAAATGTTTTAACGTTTACAAAGCTTTACTCTTAGATGCTGGGTGCCCGAGTGGTCTAAGCTGAGCCGATCACAAGTTCATGGTCTGTAGTTCCATCCCCACCAAAGCCAAGTCAAACAAAAACTTCACCAGCACGGGATGTGACTCGTTAACCTTTGATGGCAACTCAGCCCATAGGGGGCTAACATTGAAACGAATGAAACTTTCTGACAACTCCTGCGACGCCACTGATCCCTTCGCTGAGAGCGCTGTGAGCATGCCCTTCATACCATCATGTCCTTAACCCTAGAATGCGTACCATCATGTCCTCTGACCCTAGCCTTCATAACATCATGTCCCCTATCCCTAGCCTTCATACCATTGATATCTCCTGAACTTACCCTTCATACGATCATGTACCCTGACCCTAGCCTTAATGCCATCATGGATTTGCCATTCTATTTATATCAACATGCTCGTGCATCCATATTTTGCAGTGATCTCCCAAAGACCCTCTCTACTCACCCACACACAATTTATAAACGTTGTGGTATTGCTGAGAATATAGTCTGGGGAAACTTTTCCTCACTAAAACAATACGCTGGCGTCGCCCATAGACTCACCTTTCTAACATGTATGCGAACAGTTTGTGTGTGTTTGTTTTTTTTTGTGTCAATGGCGCAACCTCCTTAATTTCTGTCCAGATTTGATCAAATCTTTTTTGGGGGGAAAGAGGAGCGCGTTTGTTTTGTGTTGTTTTTTTTAAAATAAAAACCTGACGTCTGCAAAGGGAGACATATTTTATTTTTTAGATCGGTTTCCCATTTCTTTCTTCCCCCATCCGATGTTCCATTTAAGCTGCGCGGCCGCGCAGCCATCTCACAGACGCCGCGCATCAGTTTTGAGTATCCGCGCAGCAAATTTCCATTTAAGTTTGTGTTTGTGGGCTGTAAAATTTTGCCCACAAAAAAAATTGATGCAGTAAAACTTTGCGCACAACTGTATGATTTTGCGCACGAACCAGCAAACCTTAGAGGGGAACATTGCCCCCATTCCGCTTTTTTTTCAAACAGTTATGTTTTTTAATGAATGAAATATAAACCAGTCAACTATACATTTCTTTTAACCCCCCTCCCCCCACTTGATACCCGAGTTACACCATAGTACTCTTTACATCTCCGTTAAGTGGGACATGCAGCTGTGAAAGCACTTCAGCAGAACATCTGATGAAAGTTAGTCCCACAAATCCAAGAATGCGGGGGTCAATGTTTGCTCCAGATTTCCTTAGTGATATTTATTAAACACTTTGAAAGCGATATTTATTATTCAGTTAAAAAAAAAAAAAATTATTCTGGATGCCAGGCTATAAAAGGAAGGAAAAGAAAAGATTTAAATGTAAAGAAAAAAGTGAAATGTATTAAATTTAAATTGTAAAATAATAGATTTAGCTTCTGGATCATGTATCACCATTACATAATGGCTTATAATGTATCATTTATGTATAAAATAAACGTTAATTTTCATAGATATTTTGATCGTCCACTTCGTCTTCTGGGAGAATAAGAGCGTCGTCCATTTTAAATCCTGATGATGCAGGGCTGACTTGTTTGTAGGCTCCATCATGTGAGCTCTTCAACAGTTGCGTGTAGGACATCGGACTGTTACTACTTTCATTCTTTGTCTTGCGCTTGACCGTAAGCTGATTTGAAATATTGACAGCTTTTGGGTTGTCTCCAAAGATGTTCTCTGCAGGGTTAGAATATATGTCCTGATCACCTTCACAGACGTCGATATTTTCTAAGGAAGAAAATATGAGAGAATATTTACGTCTTTAATTATTTACTGGTGTTTTTTTTTTGTGTTTTTTCGTTTGTTTTTTTTTTTTTGGAAAGTTTAATTACAGCTAAATTTCGTCGATATTTTCTAAGGAAGAAAATATGAGAGAATATTTACGTCTTTAATTATTTACTGGTGTTTTTTTTTTGTGTTTTTTCGTTTGTTTTTTTTTTTTGAGAAAGTTCAATGACAGCTAAATTACATGTATATTATGTTCAGTTAAAAGACCCAGTAGCAATCAGAAGAAACAAATGAAGACCTTTATATAGATATAGAATGCGTTGAGTGGATTTGACATATTATTTTTTGGCCAGTCTGACAGATTTGGACCTTTCAGCATGTTTGCAATGTATAGGCTGATAGCATGGAGCTACGCGGCACACAGATAAACAACAACGACGGTAATAGCAAGCCCTTATTGTCTTTTGATATCTGCTTTATTATCACTCGCATCCGTTTTCATGTTATTGCTCGAAGTAAACGCACGTGTCCAGTTTTTTTAAAATTATTTAATCATCCACTTCAGGGCGCAAACCATATCATCATAGCGTGAACGTGAATGAAATAGTGTACTGAGATAGTGTACTGAGATAGTGTACTGAGATAGTGTACTGAGATAGTGTACTGAGATAGTGTACTGAGATAGTGTACTGAGATAGTGTACTGAGATAGTGTACTGAGATAGTGTACTGAGATAGTGTACTGAGATAGTGTACTGAGATAGTGTACTGAGATAGTGTACTGAGATAGTGTACTGAGATAGTGTACTGAGATACCTGTCGATGCTAGGTAGTCATGGTTGTCATGGGCTTCACCATTGTAGCTGCAGTAATCCTCAACTGGGTTGTTGGCTTTTCTCGTCTCGTGCGACTGTGACGTTTTTCTACGAGATATCGTCACGGTCAACACAAGAGCGAGAATTATGACGAGCAGGAAGCCGGCAACGCCACCTACGGCGTAAATGTAGACAACCGGAACTGACGTGGAATCTGGTTAGAAGAAGTTAAGGAATTTTTTTTTTTTTTATTCTTACAAACTGACATGAAATATTTATCCTTTCAAGCACATGTATTTGTCTAAATCAATAGCGTAACCTTACCATACATCTGCAGACCAAACATTGAGTAAGCGAGGAGACTACTTGCCTGTAGACTACACCTTGAGTGAGAGAGGAGACTACTTGCCTGAAGACTACACATTGAGTGAGAGAGGAGACTACTTGCCTGAAGACTACACATTGAGTGAGAGAGGAGACTACTTGCCTGTAGACTACACATTGAGTGAGAGAGGAGACTACTTGCCTGTAGACTACACATTGAGTGAGAGAGGAGACTACTTGCCTGAAGACTACACCTTGAGTGAGAGAGGAGACTACTTGCCTGTAGACTACACATTGAGTGAGAGAGGAGACTACTTGCCTGAAGACTACACATTGAGTGAGAGAGGAGACTACTTGCCTGTAGACTACACATTGAGTGAGAGAGGAGACTACTTGCCTGTAGACTACACCTTGAGTGAGAGAGGAGACTACTTGCCTGTAGACTACACCTTGAGTGAGAGAGGAGACTACTTGCCTGTAGACTACACATTGAGTGAGAGAGGAGACTACTTGCCTGTTTTCACACCCGTCACTAAATTGGCCAGGCAGCCAGTAGTCTCGTTTTCGGCAGGAACATTGAGCGGTAAGTCCCATTTCGCGCTGAGATACTTCAAGGAGCAGTTTAGGCCGTACCATCCTTGCTCACAGGCGGGCTCTGTGTGTGGGAAATAAATCCAATTTCTAGAATTGCAACTTATCGATACATTTTAATGAGCCAAAAATGTATCAATAACACTTAGTTATGATTTATGTATGGTTTAAAACCTCAACACAGTTCAGTAGCGCAATTTTGTTGTTTTTTTAATTCACGCTCAAAATTCCTTCACCATTGCGTCTTTTGATAAGTCCTACACACAACCTAATCCAAGAGTCCTACATATAACCTAATCCAGGAGTCCTACACATAACCTAATCCAGGAGTCCTACATATAACCTAATCCAGGAGTCCTACACACAACCTAATACATGAGTCCTACACATAATCTAATCCAGGAGTCCTAAACATAACCTAATCCAGGTGTCCTACACATAACCTAATCCATGAGTCCTACAGATAACCTAATCCGTGAGTCCTACACATAACCTAATCCAGGTGTCCTACACATAATCTAATCCAGGAGTCCTACACATAAACTATTCCAGGAGTCCTACACATAATCTAATCCATGAGTCCTACATATAACCTAATCCATGAGTCCTACACATAATCTAATCCAGGAGTCCTAAACATAACCTAATCCAGGAGTCCTACACATAACCTAATCCAGTTAAAATGGTTTCGACAAGAGGAAATTGGGATAAAACCCCAAACTATTTTATTTTCACGTTGTTGTATTAAATAAGATGGGAATTCGTGTGGAAAGAACAAATGACTTTTGCCTGGCTGAAATCTAGGGTTCTTATTGATGAACAAGTCACTCATTTTTTCTTAACCCTCGGTAAAAATATTTTTCTGTGGACTAGTGGAGAACAACTAATAACATTTACTAGCTGACTGGACGCACTTTTAACCGACATTTTCTATAAAATCAAGGGTGTGACCTATTCAATCGGTATCAATTTTACTTACTTCCCTTCGGTGTGAAATGGTCATTTATTTTAAAAAAGGAGCGAATTGTGTCATTGTTGGTCGTTGTTTGTTTTCCCAACCTTGCTGTCGCTCACACTCGAGCAGTCATCAATCCCTTTTGGTTTACTTTTTTTCGTTTGTTGTAAATTATATGTTAAAGAGGATGTAGATAATGACGTAGTTCAGGCCGATTTTATTCCGGTTTTCACGTTAAAATGGAAGAAAAATTTATGATTGCCGTTTAAAAATATTAGTTATAATTACGTTAAAAAGAACCAAGCAATTTTTCGGGGCACGGTCTATCTTCGGGTGAATGACAAACAATGGGTTCCAGATTTCCAACGGTGTGACCTTTACCCTAGTACAGGGGTCGGCAAATCGCGGCTCGCGAGCCTTATGCGGCTCTTTTAGTGACATGAGTGCGGCTCGGCCAGTCGGCCACAACTCGGTTTTTGACTCCGAAAGACATGGTTCTTGACAGGTTGTTGAAAAGAAATGTGGCTCTCTCAAAAAATGTGTAATCGTCCTGCTGCTGACTTTTTTTTCTCTTTTGACTAATCAGTTTGCCGACGACTGCACTAGTGCACATGGTGTTAAGTTGATGTCAAGCATTATCACCTCATTTATTCATACAGATTTGTGACAAACTAAGCCCTGAAACATAAGCGTTAGGGGGGTCTCCCTACCTCCGTATACCTCCACCTCACACAGCTCTAGGAATCCGTCGTAACCTTTGCCCACTCCTGTGATTTCAACTTTCGACACGGGGGCAGTTGACGCGGACACCACGGTGTAAACGTACTTGGCCACTCCTGACTGATCTCGGTACTCGAAGACTTGACCATCGTCCTGGGAAAAGCTTTTTAGGATGAATCCTGTCAACCGACTGCTCGGCCATTCTTTTGGCGTCCCTGCGTCTTACAAAGGTTAAAGATAAACATGTAAGGCGACGCAACGGTAGATTTACCCGGCGCTTGTTAAAGTTTAAAATATATAAACAGACAAAATGATAGATTTAATTATGTAATTGCTTACTGACCATGTGATTAGCGCCGTATCAAAAAAAAAAAAAGGCGCGGGTAGCCCTGACAGTATTCTATACATGCTGCAGGGTGTCATTGCAACTTAATGATTCCAATGAGGTTTCAAAGTTGTGTAAGTAAAAAAACAAAACAAAAAAACCCGTAGATTGACAGAGTGACTTTCAACAATTGACCCACTTAGGAAGAGTGGTTAAACAACGTCTATTGTTCGAGTATTCTATACATGCTGCAGGGTGTCATTGCAACTTAATGATCTTCACCGATTTACTTAGTGGTTTCAAATTTTGAAATAGCAACCCATTGTAACAACAGAAAGGTTTATACACACATAGTGTTTTTTTTAGAAGGCGGAAAGAAAGTAAGAGAAAAGGACAGAGAGAGAGAAAGAGAGAGAGAGAGAGAGAGAGAGTAATAGAGAGAAAGTGGAAACACATAGGAAGAAAGAGAGTGAGAGAAAGTAATAGAGCGAAAAAGATAGAGGAATAGAGAGAGAGAGACAGAAAAAAAAAGTTAAGGGGGAGAGAACGAAATCGAGAAGGGAGAGAAAGTGATATAAGTGAACAAGAGTGAGAGAAAGACAGTGAGAAATAATGAGAAAGAAAGAGTCAATACATTTCAATGATCAGTTAATTACCCCTTTTCCTATTGTAGATCACATATCTGTTAACCCGAGACGGCCTCGCAAGCGTCACTTGCCAGCGAGGGCTGCCAGGTACGTCAGTGTGAGCGCAGCTTCCCTGGCTCAGATCATTGTCTCTGTTACCATCAACAGCGAGCAGTGCAGCGTGTGCAATGTTGTGCTCCTTCCATACACCGGACTGAGTTGCATTTTGCTTCAGGGCAACATTCTGTCCTGTTGGGCACAACAATGTCCAGTTATCAAACAACGTGTTGAGAAATCATTTTTTTTCCCTCTAATACAAATTAGTTTTCTACATTATTTAAGATCCAATGTACGTTTTGGAAAACTAAATCACACTATTGCATTTTTATGCAAACGCCCTATGTGTAACCGGAAACAGAGCAGTCTGAGCAGACGACACGAGCGATGGGTAAACTTTTGCCCCGCGGGTGGCATGGAATTAATGGTGTTTTTTTGCCTGGTAGGCCACATGATAATTTGAAAGTAAAATATAATGTTTGTTTCAAAATTAAAAACAAAATGACAGTGGAAGAAAATAAATAATTAATTAATTAATGAAAAGGAGATGAAAACAAACAAATAATTGAATGACAGTGAGATGAAAAGCTTATGATATCCCTGAACTTGTTGATTCGGCCAGATTTCCCCCGAGAATTCTGGATAGCCTATATTTTAATATACATTATTGAAAATGAGTCTCCACTGACTAATCATTCCGTGTACTGTTCGAAAATAAGCAATTTATTAATTGTTTAATTCCCTGTCATTATTATTATGACATGTTGACAATTTTGCACTGCAATTATTGATTTTTATGGATTCTAATTAGAAATCATTAGAAAATGTGTGTTTTTTAGAAAACGAATAATACAGCTCCCAGATTGTCTAGCAAAATGAATGTCTCGGTGGACGGAATGTTGCCCAATGCCCTACACCCCATGATATCTTTATATCCTTATCTTGGCTCTGTTGCCCACTGCCCTACACCCCACGATATCTTTATATCCTTATCTTGGCTCTGTTGCCCACTGCCCTACACCCCACGATCTCTTTATATCCTTATCTTGGCTCTGTTGCCCACTGCCCTACACCCCACGATCTCTTTATATCCTTATCTTGGCTCTGTTGCCCACTGCCCTACACCCCACGATCTCTTTATATCCTTATCTTGGCTCTCCCTCCCCCCCACAATCTCTTTATATCCTTATCTTGGCTCTGTTGCCCACTGCCCTACACCCCACGATCTCTTTATATCCTTATCTTGGCTCTGCGCTTATCCCAATATCCCAATACGTCACCGACAAAAAAAAAAAAAATAAATCAGGACATCATTTTTTTTAATCCGTATTCGTTTATAGCCGTTTAATCAACCTCTGTTGGCAGAAATCAACCTCTGTTGGCAGTAATCAACCTCTGTTGGCAGAAATCAACCTCTGTTGGCAGAAATCAACCTCTGTTGGCAGTAATCACAAAATCTTTAGTCAAATAAAAACCCGTATCAATTAGGAAGACTTGCAACCATATATTCCCCCTTCCAGACCGCTGGTGTCAACACTACAAACACCATACTTCTCGAAAATCAATATACTCCTCGCGTTGATCGAATCAAGGAGCCTCCCCAGCTATATAGCCCTCTCCTTACTCTGTCCTCTCACCCTGCCCCCCCCCTGTCCCCTCACGCTGTCACCTCAACCTGCCCCTCACCCAATCACCTCACCCTTTCCACTTATCCTGTCCCCCTAACCCTATTCCCTCACCCAGTCTACTCACCCTGTCCTATCACCCTGTCCCCTCACTCTATTCCCTCACCCAGTCTACTCACCCTGTCCTATCACCCTGTCCCCTCACCCTGTCCCCTCACCTTATCCCAATAACTCTGTCCCCCATCCTATCTCCTCACCCTTTCCACTCCCTCTGTCCACTCACCCTGTCCAAGTACATTTCCACATGTGCTGTCCCCATAACTCTGTCCCCTCACCCTGTCTACTAACCCTATTCCCTCACCCTGTCTACTCACCTTGTCCAATTACCTTGTGAACGTGCCCTGTTCCCTCACCCTGACCCCTCAGCCTATCCCTTCACCCTTTTCACTTACAACTGTCCCCTAACCCTATTCCTTACACTGTCTACCTACCCTGTCCTTTTACCCTGTCCTCTAACCCTGTTACCTCACCCTATTCCCTCACCCTATTCCCTCACCCTGTCTACTCACTCTGTCCCTTTCCCTATTCCCTCACCCTTTTCACTTACCCTGTCCCCTAACCCTATTCCCTTACACTGTCTACCTACCCTGTCCTATTACCCTGTCCTCTCACCCAATTCCCTCACCCTATTCCCTCACCCTGTCTACTCACCCTGTCCCCTTCCCTATTCCCTTACCCATTCCACTCACCCTTTCCACTTACCCTGTCCCCTAACCCTATTCCCTTACACTGTCTAACTACCCTGTCCTCTCACCCTGATGCCTCACCCTATTCCCTCACCCTGTCTACTCACCCTGTTCCCTAGCCCTATTCCCTCACCCTGGCCCCTCACTCTGTGCCTCCTGTCTACTCACCCTGTCCCCTAGCCCTATTCCCTCACCCTGGCCCCTCACTCTTTGCCTCCTGTCCCCTCATCCTGTCCCCTAGCCCTATTCCCTCACCTTGGCCCCTCACTCTGTGCCTCCTGTCTACTCACCCAGTCCCCTCACCATATCCCCTCCTGTCCACTTACCCTATCCCATCACCATGTTCCCTCACCCTGTCATCTCAACCCTCACCATTAATTATAAATGTTCCTTTCCTGGTCTTCAAAGCTGCCAACCTATTAATCACTTGAGCAAAATCAATATCCTTCACCTTATCACTTCTCAAGTGATATTAGTGCCAGATCAGACATCCTTGACTGTCCCCATGGTTGATCGTAAATAGTTTTTGATGAGACTTTATTTTGAAAATCACTGATCAAATGAAGCCACGGACACACAGATCGTAAGAAGCAATTGAAAGCTTAGCGAGAATATTTGAAGATATTCTGAAGTCACATTCAGCCATGAATTTCAAAACATTAAATACTGACCAGTCCATGACTTTGTGAAATTCAATATTTATTTATTTATTTATTTAGGCATTTTTATATAGCGCTTTTCATAAAGCTCTAAGCGCTTTACAATTATTAAAACATGTAAACTAAGTAAATACAAATGAGACACTAGGATAGTAACTACTATTCTATAGAAACAATGAAAATGGCTATAAAACGAGGACACTTTGACACTTCAGGATCAACCCGAAACAGAAAATGAGGTAGGGCAAGGAGGGTGCATCACAGGTCATAGGCGGACCTAAACAGATGAGTTTTAAGGGACTTTTTGAAAATGGACGAGGTTTCACTATGACGTATATGGAAGGGGAGCTGGTTCCAGAACGTGGGCCCATGGAAGCAGAAGGAGCGTTCACCGATGGTCTTAGTTTTAGTTCTTGGGATTGAGAGGGTTCTACTGTCAATGGAAGAACGTAGTTGTCTTGTGGGGATGTAAGGAAGCAACAGTTCAGAGAGATAGACAGGAAAGTGAGGGTCAGTGAACGAGTTGAAGCAAAGATTGGCAGACTTGTATTTGATGCGAGAGGATATTGGAAGCCAGTGGAGTTGCCGCATGTGTGGTTGAATGTGGTCATGTTTCTTTAATTTAAAAATGAGTCTGCATGCTGAGTTCTGTGCCTTCTGAAGTTTTTCTATGTGGTGTTGAGGAATGCCTGAGAGAAGAATGTTACAGTAGTCAAATTTTGAAAGAATGAGTGAAGAGACGAGAGTTTTTGTGGCATCAAAGGAGAGGAGGTGTCTAATGGTGCTGATTTTTCTAATTTCGTTATATGCTGATCTGCATATATTCGTGACATGTTTGTCCATGGAGAGGGTGTCCGTAAGCGTGACTCCAAGGTTTCTGGCAGAGGGAGAGAGTGTGATGTCAGAGTTGCCAATAGATATAGAAGAAGGAGCGAATGGAGGGAGAGGTTTGTTTTGAGAGTGGATGAGAAGGATTTCCGTTTTATCATCATTTAGCTTCAGTTTGTTGCAAGTCATCCAACGCTTTACATCGTCCACGCACTCCTGTATGCGAAGGATTGTGGCATCAAGTTGATCAGGAAAGCAAGAGTCACTGATTTGAGTGTCATCAGCAAAGGATTGACTGGAAACTGAGTGGTGGCTAATGAGAGATGATAGAGGTTTAGTGTAGAGGATGAAAAGGACCGGCCCAAGGACCGATCCTTGAGGAACTCCAATAGACAGGGCTGAAGGTTTGGAAGAGCGGTTGGAAATAGAGACTTTTTGAGTTCTGTCAGAAAGATATGATTGAAACCAGTTTAAAGCTGAGCCAGTAAGTCCGAAAGAAAGATGAAGGCGGTCAAGAAGAATCTGGTGGTCAATGGTATCAAATGCAGCAGAGAGATCTAACAGAGTGAGAATAGAGAGTTTGCCATCGTCCATCGCGCGCAGGAGGTCACTCATGACTCGGACCAGTGCTGTTTCTGTGCTATGACCAAGTCGGTAGGCGGACTGAGAGGAAGGATAGAGATTGCGAGAATGAAGATAGCCAGAGAGCTGAGAGAGTATGAGTTTTTCTATGATTTTTGAGAGAAAGGAGAGGTTGCTGACGGGGCGGTAATTCTTGAGTGTGTTTGGATCAAGTGAGGGTTTCTTTAGGAGGGGCAGGACAATCGACCGTTTAAAAATGGGAGGGAATATGCCAGAGAGAATCGAAGAATTTATGATGGAGGTGAGTGCTGGGAGGAGGACGTCAAGGCATTCTACAAGCAGTGGGACGGGGATAGGATCGAGGGCACAAGACTTGGGAGCAGACCTGATGATGACTCGCCTCACCTCATCCTCAGTCACAGGCAGAATATCAGCTGCCTTAAGTGTCTTCTAAGCCTTTGTATTTCTTTTAAAAGTTCATCTACTGATAATTCAACGAAGAAAAAGATTAATTTTGGAAAAAAATCATCAATGACCATTTTCACTTGCTGGTAGTAGACCTTTGGGTTGAACAGCCCCAAACATATCTGCTACTTCCTCCATCAAAGATAATCTGATCTGGGGTTCATAATGAAAGCTAATCGTATACTCCAGCATCTTCATCCTGTGTTCTTCTGGCAGTGAGAGTCTAGCATCTATTAATTATTCTCCTGCCACTCTCTTCTTAAACCTTAATCTAATCTCTACCGACATTCCATTATTCTCTTATTTTAAAAGTGCTTGTACAATAGCATGTTCCACCACGTGAAAATCTTGAGGCCTCTAGGTTGGTCTTCACTTAGTCAAGAATAAAGCCTTAGGCTACAGATACTGATGTGTAAGATACATTTCCTCAATTAGATCAGCCCAAAGGTAAAGGTAGCAGATAAACGAGAACTCACATACAACATGTCAAAGACCTTGTGCTGTATGACAACATGTCAAAGACCTTGTGCTGTAGGACAACATGTCAAAGACCTTGTGCTGTAGGACAACATGTCAAAGACCTTGTGCTGTAGGACAACATGTCAAAGACCTTGTGCTGTAGGACAACATGTCAAAGACCTTGTGCTGTAGGACAACATGTCAAAGACCTTGTGCTGTAGGACAACATGTCAAAGACCTTGTGCTGTAGGACAACATGTCAAAGACCTGGTGCTGTAGGACAACATGTCAAAGACCTTGTGCTGTAGGACAACATGTCAAAGACCTGGTGCTGTAGGACAACATGTCAAAGACCTTGTGCTGTAGGACAACATGTCAAAGACCTTGTGCTGTAGGACAACATGTCAAAGACCTTGTGCTGTAGGACAACATGTCAAAGACCTTGTGCTGTAGGACAACATGTCAAAGACCTGGTGCTGTAGGACAACATGTCAAAGACCTGGTGCTGTATGACAATCGTGCTCTAATGTTAAGGGGCGACGCTGGTGGCGAATCGACGACAATATTTATTTTTTGAGCATTTCTTGATTTTGATATATGTTGATTTTAAACATTTTTTTTTTACATCTAAATAACAGAGATGAGACACTTTGGTAAAATATCATTTTGTTAACCCTATCAATGAGTAAAGTGTCATTTTGTAATGTGTGTAATTTTCACCGATTCGATTCTTGTACTGAGAATCGCCCAAACCACATCGTATTTGGCATCAATGAAAAGCTTTATTTCTCAGAGGTTTGATAAATATAGCTTCTTCCTGTCCCTTACGAAAGTTACCGAACACTTCAATCGGCGCTGAAACATGGTCAAAACGGTGTTTATCTGACCTAATTATGGGGTCACCCCATTTATGAGGTAGCAAGCTTGAACTTTTAAGAAAGCACGCAGTTGGATTGGTTGCGTGTGTGGGGGAAAATTGGCAAATGATTGGTTATCCTTTTATGAAATTCAGTTAGACCTAGAAATTATTTCTCCATAAATATGCAATTTTTTTTACTTTGATGTCCCCCCGGAGATGGTGTCACCCGGTCCGCACCCCCGAACCCCCCTAGCTACGTCACTGCCATTAACATAAAAAAAAATAGTACCGACCTCCGCTGACGTAAAAAGAACAGACATCCATTGCTTCTCCCTTGGCTCCTGCAATGTGGATTTCTTGCACGGTAACATTAAGGTCACAGAATATGTCCGCAGTTCTAGAGTTGACCCGATTGTTACGCTGGTCGGTACAGTTCACTGTGCTGTTCTTACTGTCCTTAAACGTCACGTGGTAACCTGGCATCACAACTAGATGGGAAAAAAACGTTTTAAAATAAAGTTATAACTGTGGATTAAGTGAATTTTTTCGAATCACAATCTGTCCATTGTGGTCATTTTTCAAAGTCTCCCGTTAGACAAGTGCATTTCTCACCTGTGTACAACTATCACCTGTCTATGTTACCGACCCCAGTGTGTGTCCGCTCTTCCAATATACCCGACCTTTCTAATGTAGCAAAGTGCCTACATCACCAACCTGCCTACATCAACAACCTGCCCACATCGCCAAACTGCCTATATCACAAACCTACCGACATCACCAACCTGCCAATATCACCAACCTTCCCACATCGACAACCTTCTTGCATCACCACCTGACTATATACCTCACTCGTCTAATCTCCCATCATCGTCCTACGATAAGGTACATCACCCACATGTCCCAATCACCCACCTGCCCCAATCACCCACCTGCCCCAATCAACCACCTGCCCCAATCACCCACCTGCCCCAATCACCCACCTGCCCCAATCACCCAACGGTCAAATACATCACCCACCATCGTCCTACGACAACTTAAATCACCCACATGTCCCAATCACTCACCCGCCACAATCACCCAACGGCCCAATACATAACACACCCACACTCCCACCTGCCCCAATCAACCACCTGCCCCAATCACCCACCTGCCCCAATCACCCACCTGCCCCAATCACCCAACGGTCAAATACATCACCCACCATCGTCCTACGATAAGTTAAATCACCCACATGTCCCAATCACTCACCTGCCCCAATCACCCAACGGTCAAATACATAACCCACCTGCCCCAGTCACCCAAAGATCACTTACATCACCCACCTGCCACAATCATCCAACGATCAAGTACATCACTCACCTGCCCCAATCACTCAACGATCAGGTAATCACTCACCTGCATATAGTCCTGTAATCCTCAGCCATGTGAATGGGTATGACGTATTCCATACAAGTTCCAATGATGTGATGTTTGTCAGGCAGGTACGATCACTCCCGTCTGTTACGATATCCAATTTGGTGGGCGGAGTTGTCCTTACTTGGCCCACTCTGACTAGGTCCTCTGAGATTTTAGCGAATTTTGTCATGATTGGAGTCAGTTTTGACAGTCTCACATTTGTTATACATTTAACAGTGGAATCCTATCTCTGGATTATGTAGCCATGACTAATTAAATGTGTATGGTACATGTTGCAACATCCCCAGGCAATACAGCAAGCAGTTTTAAGTGTAGACCATGCATTTCTAATGAAATCTGTTCATATCATATGTCTGAAAGCCTATACATCATTATTTTCCAGTGTATTAAATAATCCTTAATGTAATAAAATAAAAAAATCAAACATACAACTTACTATACCGACACACACACCATAAAAATTGCTATTTTGTCGCAAATAATCGACCAAGCAGCCAACTAAATTAGAATGTACAACCAACTATATTTTCCACAAAAAAGCTTCTATACATCGAAACAATATTGCTGCATAAAACTTACAATAAAAACACATACAAACGTCTACGCTGACATGTAAAATCCTGCCGTACTGTCACACAAGAGACCTGCCGTACTGTCACACAAGAGACCTGCCGTACTGTCACACAAGAGACCTGCCGTACTGTCACACAAGAGACCTGGCGTACTGTCACACAAGAGACCTGCCGTACTGTCACACAAGAGACCTGCCGTGCTGTCACACAAGAGACATGCCGTACTGTCACACAAGAGACCTGCCGTACTGTCACACAAGAGACCTGCCGTACTGTCACACAAGAGACCTGCCGTACTGTCACACAAGAGACCTGCCGTGCAGTCACACAAGAGACATGCCGTACTGTCACAAAAGAGACCTGCCGTACTGTCACACAAGAGACCTACCGTACTGTCACACAAGAGACCTACCGTACTGTCACACACGAGACCTGCCGTGCAGTCACACACGAGACCTGCCGTACTGTCACACAAGAGACCTGCCGTACTGTCACACAAGAGACCTGCCGTACTGTCACACAAGAGACCTACCGTATTGACAAGCGGGACCAAACCACATTTGTTCACACTGATCTCCATCCGGGCATTCCCCATCCGTGGTACAAAGATGGTTGGTGCAGCGGCACTTGTACTGGCAACTTGATCCAAACCATCCAGGTTTGCAAGCTTTCAATATTGAAAATACAACAATTAGGTTGTTTACCCCCAGCCATTATTGTCTTGATCATGCAGGTTAAGCTCTGCGGTTGACTTCATGCTTTTTTCTCCTCTTGTGTTGTTTTTTTTTTTGTTGTTTTTTTTTTGTTTTTCTTTTTTTTTTATTGTTGTACTTGCATAGGAAGGCATTCTGCCGAAACGTTCATTTAATTGTTCATTACACATCCTCAATAATTACAACCAACCACAGTCTTTTGAACTCCTTGTATGTATGGCGCACTTTTAAAATAACGAAAGCTTTAACAAAACAGTCTACGGCATAACTTGATGCAATCTTCAAAATAGTTTCAGATAAATAAATAGAATTCATTCTTACCTGATGCCAGCACAAAGGTTTGGGTCATGGTTAGAAACCATGTGATCAAGACGTCTTTTCGCATACTGGTACCGTACAGATTTTCACACGTAATTTTCGTGTTGATAACTATCTTTTTATTGAGACCGATTTAAAAATAAAATTACTTTATTTTTTTTTTTTTTTTTTTTTTTTTTATATGACTCAAAAATTAAGAAAATCCACTAATTCTTTGGCAGCTGTCTTATAAACACATTTAATTCTGCGCCAATCGTACTCTGATTTTAGCCGCGGTTAAAAAAACCGAGAGAATCCATACATAATTTTTGTTTTGATCATCTTTTTTGGAAAAATTTATGAGAGCTGAATGACGCCAACGTGCTACTTCAGACCCGTTAGAGCAGGAACTTATGACGTGAGGGGGTTGGGGTGGGGGGAGGGGGTTGGGGTGGGGGGGAGGGGGTGGGGTGGTAGTCTGCACGAAACAGAAGGCGGAATTCATTTAATCAATGGCTCTAAATTTATTCTATGAGGAGACACCCAACCAAATCTTAGCTCTTGGCGCTTTTCATCCAATGAAGTACTGACCCTCTAAGACAGTGATATTAATTTGTGTTTCTGCGGTACATTATATTTACATGTATTTTTATATGTATATATAGCTGCATAAATTTAAATAAGAGCGAGCGGTGCCGCGAAAGCGATAAATTATTTTGATTAGGGTAGAAGAAAAAAACGTTTGAAAAGCGCTGCTCTGGGATACGCGTCACATCAGGATGTTAAAAAGATATCTAACAATACAGACGTACTAGACCTCACACTTTGCCACTGCGCCGGAAGCTGCACAAGTACTTTCCCAAAATCTCACTCGGGCACTGTTTTCATGTTCATTTGTTGGCCGTTATAAACGCGTCTAAGCTCTTCCAACGTTTCTCAACCCTTGGTTAACCCAAGGTCCATCTTAGACATTTTGATTAGCTTTGCGGCTCCGCTCCCTGATAATAATCTTAAAATATTTTGCTCTTTTTTTTATATATAAAATCTTTCATTATTCCTGCCACCTATCCCAAACAAAGTGTTACGAAGTCCTTGGGAGTATATGGCCCAAGTTGAGAACCGCCTATCAATGACGTCTTTTTGTTGCACACTAATATTTTAATTATAATTTTCTGCTAAATCTTTCCAACTGCATCTGTTAAATAAGAGTTAGAATCGTATTCCAACCTTGAGTATAAAAATTTTGGACTAGTTAATCAACTTATTACAATCAGCCCCCCCCCCCTTTTTTTTTCCCCCTGGACCAATCATACCTACAACTAACATTTTCAACAATTCAAATTCTCTTTGGGGACAGTCTCTGGGTAGTTCGGTTAGAATGTTGGTGAACTTCAAGAAAAGGTGGGGGGGGGGG